>NADL03000102.1:0-304850 GCA_002205965.3 Kappaphycus alvarezii
ATTTCTCTTGGCGAGAATGAGTATCCTACCAGGGCACTTCGAGTGATGGTAACTGACCCATGGTCGGGTGAGTAATAACGTTGGGGATTTTTTTCTCGTGACAATAATCCTCTTGGACTTTTGAAGCCAATAACTGGGTTGCGGAGCTAAGAGCGACACCCCCGAGTGAGGCATAGCCTTTCCTTTTCCCTCAATGGGAACTCCCTCTTCTAGTTTTTCTACTTGGCTGTTATGACCTCTTGTTCACCATGCTCTTGTGAGCTATGTTGAGGTGAAGACATCTCTTGCGCAACTTGGGCCTGGTCCACCTATCTATTTCCTCCCGACATAGACATGCTCGCCGATGTGCCGGTATCTTGGTGAGCCATGAATTGGCGTATTATTTCATAACTTGTGCTAGGCACATTTGATTTCTCCATGGGGGACAACGATTCGTAGTTCCTAAGAACTGTCACCATATCCTTCAAAGGGTGAACACAGTCTGCTGAGACGTGACCGTGCTTATAAAACTCATAAAAAATAATGTTATACCGACGCTGAACCTGTTGAGGTTGCTGCTGCGTGGGTTTGCTAAACCAAACGGGACGACCATATTTGGTTCTGTTGTCCTGATAAGAAAGTTTTTGTGCATTATTCATTCAATTGCGGCATTCCCAGGCCAATTTTAGTTCGATCGACATCGAAATTTGAACTGTCTCTTGTGAAACACTTAGTTCTTCCGAAAAGGAAGGTTTTTCTGACGTACCTTCTTGCAAGAGATGAACCTCCTCGTACGGTTGGCCTCGATAGTCTATTTTATGGGACTCTAGTGAGTTCGAAGGGGGTTGAATAAGGTTGTTTAAACCTCGTGATGTCCACCTTCTGTGGAGTGTTCCTGTGTGCGACGACGCCCTTCTTGTCGTCGTTGGTTTGACCAACTTTAAAGCATGAAACCCTTGCTTCCTCTAATGTTGCTTGAGCAACCGTTACCTCGGGTTGATCACCCTTTAAAGCACTTGGTTTTACTTCATGTACCGCTAATCTGCGCTCAATGCGCTTGAACATATCATCATTATGATGCTTTTCCTTCTCCATGCCTTCTAAGGCTTTATTCGTATCCGTCCGAGTGACGAACACACTATTCGTTAAGGAATCTAACATATCCTTGCATTCAGGAGAGCCCTCAAACTGCACTTCAGTCGCGGAGGCACGAGTCTCAAGTTTCTCAACCTTTTCAAAGGTCTCTTTCCCTAGTTTCCCGAACGTCTCCTTAAGTAAATTAACTTCAGTGATGATCATTTCTTTGCACTGCGCTAAAATAGAGCGTTCTTCCGATGACTCTTGCGGGGCATCTTTACCACGAGCTGTAGAAGCTCTTGCAGGGTTCCGTCTTCCACGTGAGGAGTTGTAACCTGTTCGCGTGACTCGATGAGTCGTAGACATTATCGGCAAAATCGATTAGTAAACAATGCGTTGCAATAACCTCTTTTTACAAACGCAAAGGTCAGTAAGACCATAAAAAATCTTCCAAACTAAGAACACTTCTAGGTCGGGAGACCAGAATTTTGTAGTGCTACAGGCACGAAAGTGGTGTTCTAGAAGCGAACCGGGAAAAGCAATCCGTATTGAATCGAGGACAAACTGACTATAAGAGTCAAAAAAGTTCTCGAAAAGAGAAAAGGGAAAGACCCGCACAAGCGCAAGGGAAACGGGCAACGCAAAGAACCAAAGAAAGAACATGCACCACGCGTGAATGTAACGCAGCGCAAAGCGCAACTTTAAAGGCTGTAGACAACGGATACACGTCCTCCGCGCAAAGGGACGAGGGATACAATCCTTCCAACGGGACAAAGACAAAAGTAATAGGTATGAAGCTAGCGCAGCGCGACGGGCTCAAATTGCCAATCTGGCGGGCGGGGCAGAAGGGGATAGTAGCTACTATAGCTGCACGCACGGCGCCCTAACGAGAAGGGAAGGCGGGATGCACGAATAAAAACTAAAGCCGAAACCGAACAACGGTGAAGAAGACGGTACCTCCGGTACCTTTCCTAATAGTGGTGCGACCTTGCACGAGAATAAATACTAAGTCAAAGTTACTATCTATTAGCTAGAAAGAATGTCACTCTGTTAGTTGATTAGCTCAAAAAAATGTCAGGTCCAGGTATTGGACCGCCACCATCCCGATAGGGTCTCGACCATGGGCCTAGAGGGCCACTGTAAATACTGTAGTATTGTACCAGTGTGGCAGGTGCCACGTACTATAAAATAGAAATTGACTTTTCAAATCAATAAAAATGCTGTTGCACTACACTCTATCGCCTTTTTTCGTGCTATACCAATGCTGAAATTTGCATCTCACGTGCCGGGAGGATCAAATAGCTGTTCAAGTATGCGGTCAAGGGGAATAATTGCGTCACAGTGGCGTTAGTTGTCGAGAATCAGAGGTTCGATGAGATCGGTACCTTTCAATATGAAAGGTACATATTATCATTACTGAGTGCATATAGACTTCTCGGATACGATATTTTGGAACCAAAACCATCTGTGGTGCGACTGGATGTGTATCTGGAGGGGCATTCCACTGCATACTTTCAAGAAGGCTAAGCAGAGGCAGCAGCATCACTAAGTCGTGCTGGATCCAAGTTGATCGAACTCTTTGCTACCAATCCGAAGTAAAATGATACGCGGCTCATCCAGTACGACGACTTCCCCATGTACTTTACGTAGAACAAGCTCAGAAAAAGTATAGTCCTCGCAGCTCGTTCCGCTTGCTCAATCCCGGTGCTATTGCCTTTTTGACTCATCTTTTACTTCGTTTCCTCTGTCATGACATCATTTTGACTTATTTGTTCAGGTTTCCACGTTTTTTGTCGACTCTTCCCAATCATTTCACGAGATGAAAAGCGTAACTATCTTCGAATGCTGCTTCTTCATGTTCCTGGTTCTATGTCTTATCAAAACCTTCGAGCTGTGGACTGCGTACATAATGCAAGCTTTTGTGCAGCGTCCAAGTCTTTATAACTCTTGGCGGATAATCTGTATTGTAAAAGGGCACTGTGCGATGCGTTTCGGTACTCCATTGTTCCGTGAATGCAGAAATTTGCAACTATCATATCCTTGCGTACTGCAACCCGAAACCTCTCCTCAACTTCTGGCTGCAGAAAAATCACCTAATCTTCACTGTTCGCAGAAGATTGATGGTATGGTATTGAAGGGAAGTAATTTCAATTCTCTTGAGAGTCGGAATGGGAAATTTGTTCTCCTTTTTCACTTTTCCAATCATGGCAGGCAGCTTTACTCAATTCAAAGGACTACATATACACTTTAAACTTCATGAAATAGTCGCAATTTCTGATCCTCTGTGGGGCTTAAGTCGCAAAGGAGACATCTTATCCACACATGCATTCAACATCGTCCTGAACCACAAATTACTCAGTATTTCTCGCCGTCGGAAATGATATCGGAATCATTTTCATATTTTGTACTCACTAGAATTCAGAGCTCAAATTATGATAAGTATGCCACATTACACAACGTTACCACACTTATCTCAACGTTCCCAAAGATTACAAACATGCGTCCCAAGTTCTGCAGGGTGCCAAGTCTGAAATATATTCGACTAAAATCAGACAACAGAGGTTCTCTTTCTGCATTAGATCAAAAAATACCTTGCTCAACTACGATCGAACATTGCACTCAGCGACTTTGGACTTTCCTCTCCTCCAGACGACCTTGAACCCCTTTATTGGCTCAAAATCAAGATCAAGCGCGAAAAAAATCAAAAAATAGTTACAAGAACAAGTAAGTACTGTGGTATCCAATTTCAATCAAGTTAAGTGCAACTTTTTCAATCAAGTGGTTGGCACAGTCATCCTAGGCCTGCTAATTGACATTCTAGATGGCGGCGCTTCCTCCTCTGCGGCTCCTTTATATTCGTCGTCACAATTCTTCTTCTTTAATTCCCAGCAGTAACTAGAAAGATATTTTTCTCAAGAGCGCTACAGATTTATCTCAACTACAGCGGGGAAAATGTCAATGTAGTCGGGGTATTGGCGGTAGCGGTACAGCTCTTTAAAGGTGGGCTTTCTGCACACTCCACATTCCAGATACTCATCTCATGCACCGAATAGAGTACTTGTAGATTGATCTCAAATCCAGTATAGCAAACGAAATACGAGAAAATTACCTCATCATCCGGGACGAATGCGCCATGTTTAACCGATTTTGCATTGCGAATGTGGACTAGACGCTGCGAGAAATTATGTAAATCAGCCTTTCGTTCGGTGGTAAGTGCGTGCTTATGACTGGAGGCTTTCGAAAGGTCCTTTTAGTTGTCTTTCATGGCTCCACAGCTCGCGTAGTGAATGCCGGTATCAAATCCTCGCAACTGCTAGCTTCAATCAAGACTCTGCGTCTTACCAAGATCATGCATCTCACAGCGCTTCGAGAAGATCCCAACTCCGACGAACAAGCACTACAGTTCCCTTTCTATCTATTAAAAGTTGGCGAGGGGCGCGTACCGGACTCCATTGACACTATAGTGTTATTGCCACCCTTAATTCACGTCGTAAACAATATATGATCCGTTTCCTATCTCTTTTTCGACTTCATTACCGAAAACTACGCTAAAAAAGACTGTTTCATGGGACGCACTACACTTGAACGAAAAACGCGTACTTACGAGGAATCAACGCTATTTTCGTGGCAATGATGCCAAGAAACACTAGAGAATACTGTCTGAACGAAAAAGGTTCTCTTAGCATCTTGAAATCCGTCCTTGACCAATCGTCCTACTTTTTTCTTTCCAAAACAAATTCTAAATATATTTTTCCTTTATGAATTCAAATTCACTGTACAACTCCATTTTCTATTTTATGTTTGTATATTTGGTCCTCCTCCTTCAAAGAGATGCCTTTCAATTTGTGGTCACTTCGCCTCCCAAATTCAGTTCCGATATTTTATCACGCAGATTTTTATGATGCCCCCGAATTCATGCAAATCCAAGGCCGCAGTATCGCCTCGTATTTTTTTTGACCAAGACCATGACGATTACCAAAGACATGCCCTATTTAAAGTTCTATAGCATTGTCGCTGAAGCACAACTCCTACCACCAACAATTCGATAAGCTGATTACCCTTTCTGTCGACATTCGCAACCCCGCTCACACCTTTTCCAGAAATATGACGTCAAATCGCCCCTCTGTCCCTATCTCCAAAAACCGTCCTTCCCGTCCAGCAATGGCCTCCGTCTCGTCGCCTACGGGCCAACCGATGCCGACGACTACCTCTGGCGGCAAACTAAGAAGAAGATCATCGAGTTCGTTCGCCGCCTCTTTATAGAAGAAGAGGCGAGGGAGGTAAGTGAGGATGAGGCTGAGAAAGTCGAGGAGGATAGCGGGGAGAGTCCTTCGAGAAATGGTTAGCCCCTGAGCTGGTTTACGAGACTCAGGAGAAGCATGAGGAGAACGGGGATGGGATGGAAGATTAGTCCATGGAGGAAGAGATGAAAGTGAGGGAATTGGACCACAGCTCCGAGAAAATTGGGCAGGGCGGGAGCTAGGAATGGAGGATCAGGTGGTACCGGTAATGGAAGTGGATAAAGATATCTTTAGTGGTCTAGATATTTCAGTTGAGGCCAAAGGAAGCTGCGAACCGCTCGAAGGGATATGTGTGGACTGTATGGGTAGCATGGATATTTTGCAGGAGCTGCTCGGTTCTAGGGCTTGAGAATGAAGATTGTGAGGAGTAGATGTAGATATTTATTGGAAGTATCTTATTGCTAGTCTCTATCGTCCGCATGATTTGTTTTAGTGTATTTTTTGTATTCAGTATGCGTTCTTGAGACTTTGAGATTAGCCGAAAAGTCTTTATAAGCTGGGTAAACTGCTTCCTCCTTGAGAGGTCAAGCAAGTTAGCAGACAACTCCAAGCCCAGTCCCAAATACTTAGGAAGTTGAGAGTCAACTTCAGACCCAAGAAGAATTTATTTTACGTTAGTCATTGAGCATAGGTGGTAGGCTCTGCCCATTTTATACTCCCTCATCGCCCTTGACCTGTCGTCCTCATCCACCTCCTTTGGTTCTCATAAATATATCACGGTGCCACTTTTGCCGCTTGCAACACCTCCTTCTTGGGGTAATTGGTTCTGAGAATCTCTTGCCCCGCCGATTTATCCCTATCAAATACCGCAGCGGGGACAAAGTAGAGAACGAAAACGAAAACCACTTGCGATATCCCATCGAGAATCTCAACACTTTCAATGCGTGGTATGCTATGTTCGATCATTGACTTGTACTCAAGAAAGGATGCTCTGCCATGCTCTTGCAAAAAATCTGTCAGCAAAGGGGCTGAGATGGACACGTCCTTTGCGTGATGGCGAAGGCAACGAGGTTCACCGTGCAACGTTGCGATGTGGTGTATAGTGTCAAGTCCAGATTAAGAAGCAACGATGTAAGGCGTGTTGCTGCAGCATTGATATGGGCTTATGGGCTTACGCAAGGAACGTCAGACTGCTTGTGACTTATGTGCAACTTAGCAACGGGACGCAGTCATTCATTTTATCAGAAATTGTACCACCATACTGCACAACACGCAAGCGTTATTTGCGATCCTCTCAGAGTTATTACTTTGTGCCGACTTCCTGTGTTGTCCAACGTAATTGTAGTGCGATATAAGCCGACAAATCTGCCTCTAAAATAAATCCCGGGCTCACCAAGACACTACTTTACAAAATCAACCCAGCTCCCATCAACATCAACCCCGCAAACGTACATCGAAACGGATCGCGATACGTCTTCAACCACATGACAAACCAAGTGCTCTTCCTGCGACTTGCGGTTGGTTTCCATGCTATCAAACGGCGCACGTTACCGCGTATGCCTTGCAGTCCTGGCGACGATACGCTCCCTGTACCCGGGTTCAGGAGAACATAATTCCCAGTCCGAGTTTGCTTTGCGCTCACTACTAACAAGTCATGAAGACAATCCTTCAGGGGCAAACTCGGCCTGACTTTCGCGACGAATCCTTTGCACATGCAGCTCTAAGTTGCATTTTCGCTAACTACGCATCCCGGTAACGTAATCGTGTGTTCCGACGGGCAACACCGTCGAACTAGAAACGTACTGTATTATACCCCAAAGTGTTCGGATAAATTACAACAAATTGACCATTTTTGTTGAATCTTCAAGTAGGTTAAACAACCCGAGGGCCAGAGCGCGAAGCGGGCACGGGGCCACCAAGAGTAAAACACCCAAACCTTTCCCCGGGGCCATTTGTCTGATTTCACTAAACGAACTGTAAAAGACTGAAAGGGCTAGTGTAAAATATACCACTTCATTAACGGAGATTATGGCTTTCTTTGAGTCGCATGGCGTTCATTTGAATCACTGTTTTTCTCTCTCCAACCTAGTACGTGCGATGTATGCATCACACAAGTGAACCGTAACGCAGCCCACTACGGGCTGACCGCCCCCTGCGCAATTTCTAAAATCTCCGATAAAACAAACGACTTTTCTTTTTGACTCTGCTCCTGCTCAATTTTCCTCCTTACCGTCCTTTCCAACACCATATGTCAGATGCACGTGCGTCGTGCGAGTAGAGTTGCAGCGTAGCGAATGTTGTTGTACCCGAGTGCTGCTGGAAAGGAGGGTTGATTTCATGAGAGGGTGAGAAGTTTGAGTGCTTTAGTGTTTGGCCGCACTGGCGGGTGTGCCCCGAACAGAATGAAGCACATCTACGCACTAGGTACGTGGAGCAAAGTTTAAGAATCCCATGAAGGTGCATTCAAACCATGTTTCAGGATCGAAAGTACACGTGAATGAGCATTGTACGAGTCTGTATGCTCATGGACATGGACAATAGGGCCTGTGTCACCAAGTTACTGAGTACGCAACGGGCACTAGACAAGATGTTAAATCGACAGACGCGGGTCCAATCTGTGCAGTAGTGGAGAAAATTTCGCGGGAAACAGTTACACTTGGAAAGCGGGGGAAAAGAGAAGGTTCGTTTACTGTGACACGGAAACATGTAACGGTGGAGCTTGAAGCGACGCTGACATTGCAAGTGCCTGCTCGAAAAGACTCTGCTCAAACAAAAGAAAGTGTGTTGTCCGTTGAACGGAACGGTTGTCTCACAGATATGCTCCTTTTGACAATGGCATGAAACCAATGCTTACGGTGGGGGTCACGTATTGTGTTATAGTGTCGTACAAGCGTGGTACCGTGCAAACAAGGTGGTATGAACGGTTGTTAGGTTGGTAGCGAGGGTATTTATGGGTAATGACACTAGGCAGAAGGTAATTGGCTGCAAGATATGTTGTTTTAAGGATTGTTCACGTCAACTTGATGGGAACGTGCGACAATAAAAACTTGTCTGTCGGCAGATCAAGTGTTTTACGAGATTGGAATGAGATTACTATTATGGGCAATGAATGGCTGGAGCAGGTGGCTGTTGCAGGCAGCTGTCGTAGATATTTGACGAGATAATATTACGCTGTCGTTTTTGTTGTAAAAATATTTCAATAAAATTAATGTCAAGTAGACATATCGTTAAATCGAATGAGAAAATGCCATTCCATCCAATGAAAAGGGTACACTTGGTATGAAAGCGTTCGTGACAAGTGTGGCGCTTCATCTCCGGTTAGTCAACGCGTCAATTGGCCATAGGGTAAGAGATTTGAATCTGCCCAACATTGAGATACAAACAGCAGAATAAAGATCAATCTACAGCAACTACAGCAGCTACATCCGCTACTGTAACGTTGACCTCCACCTCCACCTCACGTCCAGCGGTGCGGTTAGCCTGGTGTATTACAGTCAAGGATGCCTCTCTTGTGCTTGCGCTCCACTGCATACCGTAGTGTATGGTCAGCGGGCTAAATTCGGACATTAATGTGCATTTCGTTTTTCAATACAGTACAAGGCTTTTGTCGGTGGGAAAACGTAGACGAAATACCGTCTACCCCGCCCCATGTGCCATCAGCTAGCTACCTCTTCGATAACCCAGTCATGCCCTGACAGTACCGTACATGCTCTCGATGACTTGCAGTATCCCCGGTACACACTGCATTTCTGCCCAGCAATTTTGGCAACTGTACAATAGATACTGTAACAAAGTGCCCACTGTCTTCATGTTGCCTCTGGAATGGGGGCAGCAGATATGTATGGTACAGTACTTACAGTACTGTACGATTGACACAGCCGAGAGGCATATATGGCACAAGACAAGTGCGAGTGTGGCATGGCAGAGTCCAAAAGCCAAAAAAAATTACGTAAAAACATGACAGCGGTGCTGTAACTGTCCCTCTCATGTCGCGGAATACTGTATTAAAGGCCGGCCCATGAAATGTGACAATAAAAGGATTCTTAGGTTTCCTTGTTCACTGTAAAGGTAAACAACAGTAAGAGAAGCCTGCCGGGAGAAAAAGGGTGCGGTACTGTACAGTACGGTGAGGTACAGTAGGGTACGTATGTTAACGAATGCCGACCGTAGGTTGCGCTGCACCAATATATCCCAAGTTTTTTTAAAAACTCGTTGTTGCGCTTGGCCAATTTTAACCTAATCGCCTGACCTCTCCCGTTTATAGAGAATAAAATCTATCTCATTCATTTATATTAATTTTTAATTTGGAATGGTTTAAACTGGCGTAGCTGCACCCTTCTATGTATCTAAATTTTTTAATAAAAAACAAGGCAACTGTTGCCCGCCGGGAAATTTTACTTCTCCCATCTCCTCACTCTCGATGTCTCGAGTATTACTGTACCAACCGCAATAACAACTTTGCCAGATTTCCGTCAGCCCGTTTTATTTCCAATCCTACATCTCTCCCCCCTCTCTAAACCTCCGCCTTTTCGCTTCAGTCTCCTCTTCAACTCCTCCCCATCTCCTCTCTCCAGTTCCAACTCCACTTTCACTTTCCCTTCCCATCTCCCATTTCCCATTTCCCTTTCCCCTTCCCCTTTCCCCTCCCTCCCCCCTCCCCTTCCTCTTCCTTTCCTTCCTTCTCCACACCACTCCCCTCTCTACAATGGTTCGTCCTTCCCCTACTGAAGCCCGCATTACATTCATCGTCCGTTGCCAAACCTCCTACGCCCAACGCATACGCATCGTAGGCGATCACCCCGCCCTCGGCGGTTGGGATCCCGTTCGAGCCCAGGAGCTTACCACCTCGAGTTCCGATTATCCTACCTGGCGCATCTCCCTCACTTTACCTGCCGGTCGCAAGCTTTCGTACAAATACGTCTGTGTCACATCCTCCGATGTCCCTCCGACCGTCCTCGCAGGTGATCACTACGTCTCTCAGCACAGCGAATTGGAGGCCATGTCAGTCGCTGCATGGGAGAAATTTGACGACAATCGCGTCGTAGAGTTTGAAGGCGGCGCCACTGTCGTCGTCGATGATGGCGAATTTGGTGTTTGTGTAAATGATCGCCTGGACAGGGTTCAGAGTGTTAGGGGATTGACCTGGGAAAGTGGCGGTAGGGAGGCAAATGATGCCGATAGTAGTGTCGATGGTGCTAGTGCCCCGGGAGCAGAAAGCGAGGGTTTGATCATCGTCTTGTATCGCTTGCCCATTATTGCGGAGAAGGCAGACACCGGTTGGGTCTTTAGCTGGGACGATGACGCCTTGTACTTGACCTTTTCTGGTTTGAGGAAGGGCGTGGAGGAGTTGAAGATCAAGCCCGTTTGGGTCGGCATTTTGAACACTGAGCATGTTGTCGAAAACAACGAAAGGGATGATATTAGTAAGGAGTTGTGGGACAGGTTTCGTTGTGTTCCCGTGTTTTTGTCTCCCGACATCCTAACCAAGTTTTACCAGGGCTTCTGCAAGGGTACCTTGTGGCCAACCTTTCATATGCTGGCCCGCACCCATGGTCCTGATGGCAAAACATCTCGCTTTGATCAAGAGTCATGGCATGCTTACCAGCGCGTCAATCGCCAGTTTAGCAACACTATCGTCGAGCAGTACGATCGTCATTTGATATGGGTCCATGACTACCATCTTATGCTGCTGCCGTACTATCTCCGCATTAAGCTTGCGGGGGTGAAGATTATTTGCACATCCCATGGCCCAGTTCTGAGATATTCCGCATGCTCCCAGTGCGAAATGAAATCCTCAAGGGTTTGTTGAGTGCCACCATGCTTGGCTTTCACTTGTTTGACTACGCCCGTCATTTCTTATCGGGCTGCGTGCGCTTGCTCAATCTAGAGCACGAGGCGCGGCGAGGGAGTCTAGGCATCGACTATGAGGGGCGTCATGTCATGATTCGCGTCAGCCATATTGGCGTTCATCCACAGCGATTCAACGAGCGCGTCGGCATGCCGCACTTGCGACAGAAAATAGCAGAATTGGAAGCGAATACCCACGAAAGGTAATCATGGGAGGGTTGACGATTTGGACGTGATCAAGGGCATCGCGCTCAAGTTGATGGCGTTTGAGAATTACTTGTCTACGTCATCTCCGCGAGACCGCACCAATGTAGGGCTCATTCAGGTCGCAATTCCTAAGGCCGCCCGTGTAGAGGAGTCTGTTCGGAACGAAATTCGTGATCTTGTAGACGACATCAATAGGAGGTTTGGGTACGACGATCATGTCCCTGTCACATATATTGAGGAGGCCATCACCTTTGACGAGCGAATGGCCATATATTCCGTGTGCGACGCTCTACTGCTCACGCCGATCCGCGACGGTCTCAACTTGATCCCCTACGAGTACATAGTCTCCACTCCGCAGGGCAAGGGGCAGCTCATTCTTTCAGAGTTCACTGGCTGTTCGAAAGCACTGTCGTCGGCTGTGCGGGTCAATCCATGGAATTTAAATGAAATGCGCGACGCCATCGATAATGTTGTGCAGAAAAAGGAGTCACAAGCAGCGGAGATTCGCCTCAAACATGAGGCTGATCGTAAGTATGTTACCATGCATAGCTCATCCACCTGGGCGGAATCTTTCCTCAGCGACCTAACGGAAGCCTCAGAGCCAGCACAAGAAGTAGTTCGCTTGGGGCTTAGCCGTGGTCGCGGCTTCCGGCGGCTCGAATTCGATGACTTTACAATGCTCAACTCGAGGGGTGTGGTCAAGGCATACCGAGAATCAAAGCGTCAGTTGTTCTTGTTTGACTATGACGGCACACTAACCCAGATCGAGTCAGAAAGCTCACGTATGGCACATACATGGGCTCGGCCAACAGAGGAGGTCCTAGGAAATTTGGAACTCCTCTCAAAACAGGACAATTGTACAGTCATTATTCTTTCTGGAAGAGGCACTTCAACAGATGGATTCCACTTGCCGAATATGAAATCGCTTGGAATTGCTGCGGAGCATGGTCTTTACTACAAGAGACCGGGAGGTGATGAGTTCGAAATGCTTGCGCCAGAGGCAGACTTGACCTGGATCGAAGTAGCAAACCGAATCATGCAGCTTTACACAGAAAGGACAGATGGATCGTACATCGAGGAGAAGACAGCAGGGCTAGTGTGGCACTATCTGGCCGCAGATCCAGAATTTGGGGGGTGGCAAGCAAAGGAGATGCACGACCATTTAGAGAGTATTCTGACACCATTTGATGTGCAAGTAGTAAATGGGCAGGGATGGCTGCAGGTGCGTCTGGGAAATGTGAACAAAGGAGAAATGGTTCGACACATTTTGGCTGAGATGGACGAAAGTCCAGACTTTATTCTATGTGTTGGGGATGACAGGACAGACGAAGACATGTTCAAAGTGTTAGCCGAAAAGACGGAAACTTCTAGGGGAATAAGTCTTTTTACGGCCACAGTGGGCGTGAAACCTAGCAATGCTCGTTTCTACTTGAGAAGCTCCGTAGAAGTGGCACAGTTGATTGAAGGTATCATTGAAATTGCCCTGCCGGGGAGCGCCACTCATGTGAGAAGTTCAACATTGGAAGACATGCGGCCAATGGCATTAAGACGACTAGCGGCTGAAAGGTTGTCACACTCTTCGTCCTCGGGCGCGTTGAATAGTGTAGCTCCGTCGTCTCTAAACGAATAACTAGGGCAGCAAGTTCGGTGACCTGTAAACCAAAAGACCTCTAGGCAGAGGGTCGCTCCTTCTGATCAAGATGACACCGCTAATAGTTACTATTAGCTATTATAGCTAAATTACTTGACAACGGAAATTCCAAAATAAGAACAAATCTGTGAGACGTTCGGATATTAAAAGGCGTAAATGTGCTGTATGCAATAGTACTGTACAGAGTATCTCTCGTTACAGGCGGGGAATCACGAGGGGAAGAGGTAACATAATAAGAATAATGCTCGAACGGATGAAATTGAGTGGTGCGTCCGACGGTGTGAGGAAACGAGCGGAATGCGTGGATGTTAAATGGTTGTACACGTCCCAGAAGTATCTAGTGTTATATGGTTGTAGACGTGCTAGAAATGTCTACAGAGCTGGAAAACTTTATGGCATAAGTATCAGCGGTGGTCAAAGCTCCAGCGGAGCCGTCAGTTATAGTCATAAAAAAATTGCCACCGATCCCCTGCCTGCAACAATCATTGACCATGGTTGTGATATTCCAACTAGACCGTATCTCGATAAGAGCGGCGTTCCTGTCAAAGCGCATTTTTGATGACGTCGTTCTGGAGGTCGTCCCTGTAGGCATTGTGCAACGGAACCAAACAATCTCGCCATCCGGCTAGCCACCCTCATGCGGACACCGGCCACCGTAACAGTTGCCACAAGCCTGAACAAGGAAAACACGCAAAGCACAAGCCACTCTATTTATCCTAATGCATGTGTCTTTAACGCCCAGTTTGCATCACGTAATCTCAAAGTCACGTGAACATTAAATATCACAAGTGGGGAAGAAAGGGGAATCTACCTCGCGCATGGGAGCGGCCTACACCTCTTACAACAATATCCAGTGGAAGATGAGGCCCCTATTTTCAGCCTGCCAAGCGACTTGCATGCTTTGTGGCAGCAATGGGTACCAAACGGGTCTTTGATGCACTGCCCTTTCTCGACATTCACAAAGTACGACTTACTAGTACAAGATTGACAACATGATCGTTCCTTCCTATCTACCGCGCCCGAGTAGATGCGAAACCTGCTTCCATCCCCAAATAAGTTGAACAGTCCTCGTGCCGAACGTCGGGCATGTCGTGCACGTTGGGCACGTCCAAAATAGAAGAAGCGGTCCGTTTTCGAAAGGCGGGCTGTTGTTTCCACCATGGTTTTGTTGTCCAGAGCCATGTCGCGTAGAATGTAGTTGGCTAAGAGGTTGCCTACAAGTTCAGAATAATCGTACGAGAAGCATACCTCCCATGCCTTGAGTGCGGGAATTGGGAAGATGTTTGCCCGACTTAGACAGCGAATCTCTTCGTAGAACTTGGTCGCGAGGTCGATGTCCATTCCAACGGATATTAAGTCCATATACATGTGCAGCATGTCTAGTTCTTGCTCCTGACGTCGTTTAAACATTCAGCGTCCCGAGACGAAATTAGCAAATGTTAGTCGTATCGTGATAAGGCAACCGCTGCTGTTCAAATATCTCAACGTAAGGACCTCTGCTCAGTGCAGTGAGGAACATGGTCATAGTCGCGAAACTTACCTCCCATCGAATGCATTCGGGAATAACGTCATTGGCAACCTCAGGTGCTGCATAGTCTCGACAAAAAGGGGTGAAAGACGAGAGGGAAAACCTGGAGACAGGAGCGGGTAGTAAGCCACCCTTGAGTTTGATCCAACGCAATGTATCTCCAATATTTTTGATGCTCGCAGCAAAGAGCTCACCGCCACTCTCTCGTACGGTGACCTCCGCGGACGACTGATCTATCGCAAAGAAGGGAACTCCAAAGAAGAAGATAAACAATAGCATCGCACCATGCTTGGCAAGCCAACTTTCGACCGCCATGGAGCTAACTGCCTTCACTACCTGTGTGCTGTTTGCACAGCCACTCCTGGGAAAGCCGAAAAAGAGAGGCAGCTCTTGCGGAAAAGGTTGGCAAATGTGGAAATACGCAACGGAATCTAATCTCCTTGTTGCTTACGTCCTCGGCGTGTAGCATCTCATAGCCGTCTATCTTCTATGGTAATTAGCATAGAAGATAGACGGCTATGAGATGCTACTGGGAATCTTTTCCCGGTGTTAATGGCGTTTGAAGGCATTGCATTATCTTCAAACTCAAAATGATGAAGTTGGAGCGTGATGGGCCGTGCACGGTCGCGATCTTCAAATGTGGTTACTGAGAATCTGCGCCAAAGAGCAAGAGCAATCGCATCGCTCCGTATTCAACACAGCGATTCCCGCACAAGGCAACGCATTTTCTTTGCCAATCAACAAATTCAATACAACTTGGGCGCCAGCAACAGATTTTACGCATTAAGCACAACGACAATAAAATGCGAGACATCTCTCCAAAACCTCTGACGTCACGCCCGCTCACGCACCACGCTAAAACTCCAAAAGCGACTCGCCGACTGTTCAAATCAATCCCATCAGCACTAGAAAATTCATCTATTCCAGCCTACCCTCCCTAAGAAGCACCTGTCAAAAAGCAAATGCACATACGTCAGCACCAACAAGGAGCGGGCTTAATCCGTTTTCTCCAGTTGCACGACATTCAATGAACTCTAAACATTAATCTCCTCCTCTGTCGCAAGTCCCAGCGCTTCCACAGACACCGGCCTGCGGTCCGCGTTCCTTCTTTCCGGACTAGCCACCAGCTCCGCCAGTGTCTGCACCCTGCCTCCCTCGTGCAACAATCTCCTTCTTCCACCAAGCGTTCCGCCAGCTGCCGCCCCATAACCCGCTACTTGCTGCTGCGGATACATTCCAGCAGCACTGGCTTCGCGCCCATTCATAGATTCCATACCCCCAGGCGGCCCGTACGATGCCGCCGTGGGGTCAGGCCCTAGCCTCATATCGTTCGAACCCGAACCGACCCCCCATTGCGGCCGTACCCATGGGTGAGACTTCCGCCTTGGCGAGGTTATTCCCTCCCATGGGATCTGTCCCGGCACTAGGGTCCTCTGCTCCTGACGCACCGACGGCATTCGGCTCGGGGAGCGATTGTATTTGGGAGTGACTGAGCAGTGAGCTGCGGGTTTGCGGACAAAGCAGGGTCTACGGGTACACGAGCGATGGCTTTATACTCCTGACCATCTCCAGTAGGTTGCGGATAGCCTTCGACGATAAAACCAGCCAATGAAGGGTGTTGAGCTCGACGTGTGAGATGAACGACTATGCCATCCTTGGAGGGAACATTGTCAAAGCGCTTTCCATGGGCGGCGGTACAACCAGCGACTTGAAAGACATCGAAGGAGTCGACCATCTTGATTAGACCGGAGACGGGGGTTCCGATGGAAATATCAAAGACGCGTGCGCCAGGGACGCAGGCGGGACGATAGGTTTCGGCGAAAAGAAGGGTGAGGGAATAGATGCCAGTGGGGACAGGGACGCGAAGAGTAAAGTCGGAGTTGCGGGCAAAGCGTTGAGATTGGAAGACTTCGGGGGAGTCTGTATTTTGAATTGGGAGGCGTACAACGTTTTTGGCAAAGGAGGACATGTCGAGGGCTTGTTCTTCGCTGAGAAAGTCGTTGACGGGAGGGCCGCCGAGATTGACTTTGAAAGAGATTTTTGGGGGTGTTTGAGCATGGGGGGAGTGAGGGAGGAGGAGGAGGAGGAAGAGAAGAGGGATGATTTTCATGTTGAGTACGTTAGACGGAATGAGGGGAGGCGGGGGATGAGAGAGTTTGGATGGAATGTTGCAAAGGTGAGGTAGGAATGGGGAGAGATTGAAGCTGCGAGTTGATGTGGAAGTTTAAGGTAAAGGTGAAAGATGGGTAGGCATGGGATAGAGGAAGTCATGTGAATTAGAAATTAGTTAATTGAGATGATGGCGGAGTTGTGACGGTGGGAGGTGTCTGTTGTGAGAGACACTTTTGAGCTGTTCAGGAGGCAAATGTGTTGCACGCGACTCTATTCGGGATTCGAATGGGCGAGGCGAAGAGACAGACGAAGACGGCGAATGTAATATATTTGGAGCATCACATTGTATCACCTCTGCGAATTGTTAAGTTTCTTTGTCATCAGGTGTTGAAGAAGTCAATGATGATTCTACAAGGGATAGGAAAGCAGCGCATGATTTCAAACAGTCTCAAAAACGAGTAAAATTCCATCCCGCGGATCACGCCAACGGCGATTCCGATGTTTCTCTGATCCTAGCTAGCCGAAACAATCCCCACCCATGACCCCCTTGCAATCGCCCTCGACCTCGCCCTCAACCTCCAACTTGAGAGCCTGATCTCTCGAACGTCCCGACTCGACTCCCCCCACCCCCGGCACCTCCGAGACGAAATCACAGCGTACCTCCACACCGACACCCTACATCCGCTACAAAATCTGACACCCGCATCCTCCACTCACTACCGCGCCCGCTTGGCGGCCGCTGCCTCAACCGCCGCATCCGCTCCATTCTACACCCTACCGCTATCCGGCAACGACCTCTACGTCGAAGCCGAGGTGTGGCGCACAATGGTTGACGTTCGCCTCGGTAACCCCATATTCCCGACGGCTCTCGTCTCTGCCCAATGTGCTCCACAACATCCGCCCAGCACCTCTCCGTACTCGACGCACCCGGTCACCATGCCTCCGTCTGTAAGGGCGCAGTAAGGTGTGGTGAGGCGGCACAACTGTTTACGAGACACTCTCTACCGCCACTTCACCACCCCTGCCATTGGCCTGTCTGTCTCACGCGAACGGGGCCCTGGCGGCCGACCTCCACAAAAGCCCGGCCGAACAACTGAAACTTGACCTCGTCATCGACGACCCCCTCTTCGGTCCCTCCCCGCAAGGAATCGATGTCACCATCGTCAGCCCGCACTGTCGCCAACTACCGAGACCTCGCCGATGGGGGAACATCCGCGCTCAAACGAGCCACCCTGAAGAAGCACAACTACTACGGCCCTCCTTGCCGGTGCGAGGGCATCGAAGTGCGCCCCTTGGCAATCGACGTTTATGGCCAGATCGACATCTCCGGCCTCTAGCTCCTCCAGGACATTGCCAACTGCATCGCCGCTAGGCGGAGAAAGCCTGCCTTGCCGGAGTTTGGTGTCAGCACTCGTGCAGCGGTCAACCAGTGCAGATTCTGCGCGGTTGAACCCCAATAGGTCCAGCCGGGGCCGTACGGTCCCCTCGTAATGCATTTTACAAATAAAGGGTCACCAGTTCCCCCCACCAGCACCAAATTCCGCCAAAACCCACCGCATCAACAGCCGAGCGCACAAACCCAAACCCATCGCCACCCCCATCCCGCGCGCCTGTCGGCCAGAAACCCATGGACAAAATCCTGTTCTGCAGTAGCTGCGGCGCCTTCCGCGAGCCGCGTTCCCCCGACGCCACACACGCCGAATGCCGCCAATGCCACGCCAAAGGTACGTACCACACACCCACACACCCAACATCCCACCCCCCAACCCCACCGTCTAACCTAACCACACCACGCCTCGCCGCAGTCACTCTCCACGCCCTCTCCCACCAAGTACAAGGCGTCACTACCACGCTCCCCATCCCACGCTCCGCCCTTCTCCTCCGTCTTTACGGACGAAATGCAGACGCTGAGACGCCACAAGAAGCAGTCATTGAGGAAGAATGTCCACGATGCAAGCACCCGCGCCTCTCGTTTCATACCGCGCAATTGCGTGGTGTCGATGAAGGGCAGACTATATTTTACACCTGTCTCAACTCGTCCTGCGGTCACAAGTTCACCGTCAATTCCTAACCCCGCCGCCTCTGTCTTCCGTCGCGTCTTCCGTCCGTCTCGGGTAGCGTGCGCACCAGGCATGGTGTAGACAGTCGTGTACAGCGCGGTCGCCTTGGCGCGTAGGTTAGTTTGACACGGGTCCGCCTTTTCAGCGCAGTTGCACCCGACCTCGGCATGTGTAGTGCGCCGCAAACGACATGTATTCCAAAAAAAAGTCACCACTGGCGTGAAGACGCATGCACACACATTCCATTTGTCTTGCCTTTGGGTCATCGTCGGGTTGACATGCAGTGCGTCGCGTAGGGAACGTAGGAGCGGAGATTGTCGAAGAATGTTACGTTGGTTGGGAGGGTCACAACTTGATGAGTGTGACGGGTAGGGTAGAGATTGGCGGAGCGGAGATGCGTCGTGGTGTGAAAGGTGGCAAGGGCTGGACGGGAGGGGACGCTGGTTTTACTGTGGGTTCTAGGGGGGCGTTGGAGGGGTCATTTCGGTTATGACTAGGTTAAACTCGGCGGACCAGCAGACGTTCATTTGACGTTCGATTTTTGCAGAGGGGAATTTGGCGCGGACGTAGGATTCGATGCGGTGGCAGTCGTTGTCGGTGAGGTAGAGGGGAATGGTTTTGAGATAATCTTGACATTCGACTTTCGCCTGTTGAATGGTGACGTGTGGTGCGTTTTCAAGGAGGTCTTTGAGAATGGCAAAGTCGGTGCCTTGGGCGTCGATTTTGAGTTTGTTGATTTTGGTGTAGCCGTTTTGTTTGAGAATGTCACTGAGACGACGGACGGGAACTTGGCGTTCTTCAACGTGCTCTGGCGGGGGATGGGAACAGCGGAGGATGCCGTCGAGTGGAATGTCTTGACCTGGGCAGTTTTGGGCAATTCTCTGATCGCGTAAGGTTTCGTTGTAAAAGGTGGTGATGAGGTTCATGGTGCTGCAGTCTGAGCCCAACTTGTTGTAATAAAAGGTAGTGGTGCCTGTGTAATCCGAAACGAGAAACGGGAAGCGGTCAGAGTGTCATTGTGAAACTCGTCATCAAAAGGGTCAAAAGTCAGAATCTTATCGGCCGTACCTTCCATAGCCGAGCCCCCATGTGCCAACGTCAATGTCGATGACAAGATTTCGGTTAAGATATGCCGCTGTGGAATTAAGGCCATACTCGAGAACAGTTGCCGGGTCAAACGATTCGAGGGGATATTTTGTAGGGGACAATACGACGAGTGTGAGAAAGGTGCCCGCGAGGCAGCCCGCAAACGCAGCAAACATAGCGGTGAGACAGGTGCGACGGGACTTTAGTTCGCGCAATGGTGAAAAGGTTTGCAGCGTGGACTTGGAAGGGGCGAAACGTGGTCGACCGGGGTTCATGATGAGATTGGGCGAGGAGAGCGGGCGAAATCGGGTCAAGATAAGGACTGAAGGGACGCGTGACAAGTTGAACGGGGCGCGACAAGAATTGCAAAGTGGTGGCGCGCGGTTTCCGAGTTGCCCTGTGGCCGCTTGCGAATGCTCAATGACGTTATGCCGTCAGCAAATGGTCAAGTTGTTGCCCAATCGGTCACAATGTAAGCAGCAAGCCTTCACCTTTCAACCGTCTACCGTCTCGTACTCAAGTATGTACTGTACCATACAGTACAGTACAGCGGGAATACGTGTACAGTACTGTATACCGTACACGTATTCCCGAAACCCTTTGTGTAAGCACTGTAAGCATCCCGGTTTCGTCCGACTGCTGTAGACACCATTGAAACTGGTCACCCAGTAGGATAAAAAGTTTAATGCATTCAGTATCTACTGGGGGCTGCGCACGTCCTAACTACAGTACTACAGTATACATACCTCAGGATATCCCGGGCCACAACCGACCATATCTCTCAAATATTTAATCACCCCAAATTCCCCCCATAGAAACCATTTGCTGTAAAAAAAATCAATATTTGGAAGAATAAATATTCAAGTCAAAAAACAACAGCCCCTCAAGAGGATAAAGGGGAGAATTACAGTAATGTACTGTTGTTGATGGGCACGTGCACAAATGGTTAGATTCTACATTAAGCAATGGCCAAATCTGTATACGCCGAGGATGCGTGAAAGGGCGCATGTGTGACACGTACAAATCGGGAGTCTACGAAGTAGCGGGATGAGCCACAATGCATATGATCAGGAACAGGCAAGCACGTACGAAGGAGCACTATGCGATGAGAGAGCTACGGAACGGGAATGAACAACGAGCTGCATATAGCGAATATGAAGCAACGAGCAAACATGGAATGGACGCGCACAGAATTACACAGAGAATGATGGAAACGCGATCGATGGACCCAATGCACGGATGCAGGCGAGTAGAAGGGAGCGAAAATGCTAGAGGCGAAGCGATTACGTGCGTATATATAAAGTGTAGAATAGCGGCTGACCAGAACGAAGAGAAAAGGCAGCACGCCGGCATCTTGTGCCGAATCTCCTTGCCCTGTGAGCTCCGCGACGACTCTGCTCTCAAGCCCTTGAACCCAGTAGCCTTACATTCAACAACCCCTTCTCGCTATTCACTCAGCAACTGTGCAGTAGAAAGTCAGCAACACAAAAAAATCATAATTTGACCCGTTTTTACACTAAACCTACTGTGCTGTTGTCGAATTCTTCGCCTGCGAGCTCATTGCTACAATGTTTCCGCTCAGGCTGCGGAAAATAGCTCATACGCGTGTGACAACGATGCGCCTTCGCCAAAATATTGTTGATAGTGGTTATAAAAGGTAACTCTGATTTGAGTACCGATGAATGTGGATATTCTTTATTCTCCCCAATCCCCTTTTTTATCTCTCTCCTTTTCTCTTCCTTTCCCTACCTATCAGACACTCGCCTCATATAGCCGCCAACTACGATGGCTCGCAATATCGAAACTTAGTGTATGCGCTGAATGCAAACTTCCCATTTGCATTTGAAGTTATCCCCGGAGGTCGGAAACTCATATTAATTCTGGTCTCCATAGGCGGACAGACCGGCACTGAACTTTAGCATCGCCGCGTTCGTTGATATGGTCTATGACAATCAATGATCTCTCTCTAATGTACCATTTTCGCCGCCTTAAACAAAAATGGCGGCTCTAAACGGTTTTTAGGAGATATCTCAGCGTTACGGTTTGAAATATTCCAAGCCGCTCCAACACATTTTAAAACTTTTAGACCTTTTATTTCTTGAAAAACGTTTTGATAGAGGGGGCCAGCAAGGACCGATTGAGAAACGGGGCAGATGGCGCTAACTGTGCACAATCTGTGGAGGACTACCAACCCCTGTTAGTTGTCAGAAACTGTGTCACGGGCCTGGCACGCTACAACTGAGTTTTGTCGCATGATAGACACAAAACATGCAAGATTGATCGCACAGGCGACACATTACGTTATAAATTAAAAACTTTTACTGTAAAGACTGCAACGTGTCCTTGTACTATAGGCGTAAATCGCCCTGTGCCCTTCTTAAGCGACAAAAACCACCCACAGGACAGTATAAACCATTCAGACCATCCGAAAACCCAATCCCGATCACCAACCAAGCCTCTCACCAAGTTCGGGGTCGGCCGTGCGACACAACCCACAAACCTTTAAAAATCTCTGCGAATGGAAAGCTTCAGTGGCCAGGACAGAAGTTCTGGTACTGCTGGAACTACTGCTGCGCCCAACAGCGATACCAGGGGGAATACTGCAACCTCCGACTACGAAGATGGCGTGCGAAGACTAGTTAGCTTCGCAAATCAGGGTGACAGTATATAGTAGGAATTATTGCTGGTCGGAAGATTGCTAAGATAAGTACGCCATTTATGTAGCTTTATCAATTATCATGTCTGTCGCCATCCTTATCATGATGGGGACCTGGTGAATTTACGAGATGCAAGATAGAGTTTACACCAATCAAGTTGAGACAAAGTCCAACTGGTTTCCAATTTGGATACAATAGCGCTACTGCCGACAAGACCATAGATAGACCCTTTAAATTAGTGCTACAATGATTACCAGGGCACCTTGTAAGTTTTGTATTATTACTATTCTGTACAACATATTGTATTTAGTGATTCGAATGGAGTAAAGGGCGGCACGTTACCGCACCAGGTTGCTGGATTCAGGCCGTTTGAATCTTTCCCAATCGATAAAATGCTCTGAGGCTACAACATCGCGAAAGATCTAATGGAGATATTCAAGGGGAAAAATGAGCACTTGAGGCGGATTGGAGGCTATCAAGATGAAGACATCGTGATCTCAGCGGATTCTTGGTGGGCGGTCAATCAGGATTTGGTGTAATTATATGGCGGAACTTCGTTAAGCGCCTTCGGATCGCACAAGGGGGAACGTTTGGGTGTTTTACTCTTGGAAGGTATATCCGATCTATTCCATGGTTTTCCAGACAACCACAATCGACTCAAAAAGGGTATACCGGCACCGTAATGGGGAAGGAACTACGCTCCCTAAAATGCTACCTTCAGGCCAGCCATCAAGCAGGCCGCATTGCACATGACGGCTGCTGCAGCGTGCCTTTGCATCAAAACCCCCCGAACCTCTCCGTACGTCTCCAGTGCCCTCACAGCCACGTTCCTTGCCACGTCATTTAACACTGCACATGCATCCGGGTGCCAACCTCCAAGAGTGGAGATTGGCACAGGCACGAGCCTACCTCTGGTGGAGGTCATATATGCAATGGAAAGCCACAGAGTACAAACAGTTTTTCATGATCTACTGGTTGGTGCCTTTCGAAGGCCATTTGCCTCAAAGAATTTTGAAAGGGTTATACATGTTTATCCACCTTGTATAATTGTGGTCGCGACCGAAATTTGCTGTAAGTGAGGTTGATCGAATAGGAGAGCTCGCCGTCAAATTCTTCGAACATTTCGAGGCTGAATACTATCAATATGATAAGTACAGAGCCGGTGTGTGCAAGTTGACGGTTCATACTCTCTTTCATCTGAAAGAAACAATCGAGCGCGTCGGTCCGCCTGTGAACTACAGTCAGTTTTGGGTTGAACGATTCATTGAATTCAACAAATCACGTCTGAATGCGCGAGCAAAGGCTGGGGAATCAATGACCCAAAATGCACTTCTGCTGGAAGGATAAAAGATCTACCTTTCCGAGCACTTTGTAACATCCGAGCAGTGTTTGCGAATGTCTGATGAACCACAGACGGTAGAAGGTGAGGATGGCCAATTGCTGCGCAACTCCGTCATGCAGGGCCCAGTGAGAAATCGAATACTTTCATCTGATGAATATCGTAGGTTTAATATCCGGCATCTGGTGAAATCGTATATCTCTGAGGCAGATGAAGCTGTTGGTGATGATGATTTCGTGAGTTTTGGTGAGTTGAAGATATCGTGTGGAGAGGAATGGAAGGAGGTTGACGCGCTTTATTTTGGACGAAAATGGGCTACTAGAAATGTCAGGGGTACGCATTACAATGCTGCGGAGTATCAATCAGAAGTACATTCATTAGCAGGCTCTGAGAGGGAACAACGTGAGCATCGAGACGTTTCCTATGGTCGAGTGCTCATTTTTCTGGAATATCAGTTCAGTTTGAATGAGCAGCCCGTGACTAGAAGCTTAATGCTAACAGAATGGCCAAGCAAGTGCTAGAAACCGCGACTTTTCAAGTTTTATGCGACAAGCAGCTGGTAAGAATATTCGGTCAACGGACATTGGGAGAGGTCAAACAGAATGAATTGAGTAACGAAATTCGTGCAATGGAGGCCACGTTGGATGATATGAAGCGAGCTCTCAAGCACAGTAGCTCGCGAATTGATACAAGGGAAAGCATTCATCTGTGGAACGCAGCCTCTGTGGGCACTAGCTATGTACCAACAGCTAGATCTCGATTAATTGCCCCTCCCAAAGCACAAAAATTTCTTCACAAATACCATCCGAAACCCCGTCCAGAAAAACAAAGCGGCGCATTGGTCGGTATCGGAAGTGAAACGCGCCCGCTCCGTTCACGAAAACATCCCTAGTATCGTTGCAAATGTATTCTATCACATTCCCGACACGACGTCTTCGCAACAGCCCGCTAGAGTGTCCACTCTAGCACCTAATTCATAAGGTAGCCTTGAGTAAGCTCGGGGCTCGATTAAGTTACAGTAGTAGCATTAGATGTAAAGACCATTTCTCATTCATGTCACCATCATTCAGCTTGGGTCTATAACCACTTGCAGCTTCTGAAAACATTTGTTGCACATTCGCACCAGATAAACTCACCTGAACAAGTTACATAAGAAGAATTGGGACATATCCGTCTCATCACACAGCTAACATCCCTGATAAAATCTGCGAAGAAATGGCTCTTACCTTATAGGCAACTAAACGGCACATGATGAAACTGTCTCAGTGGGTTTGTCGATAACATTAGGACTCAGCGCCCCTGCTCACATAAAACTGGTCGGGTCAGTTGCATTTTTCAATGACGCATAGATTCGACGCTGATATATGTGGCGCCTAAAGTTGGCATCCATCAAGTCTTGATAATCCACAGTAAAGAAATATTGATAGTTAAAATATTTAGGCATACAAATGTGTGGGGAACGTTTGGGTGTTTTACTCTTGGCATACAAATTGAACAGTTGACATTCATTCGCAAGTCAAGTACTCCTGGAAACCTGCTAGTTTAAGATTAATAGTGAATCGGTTTAACTCGTTAACACGCAAGAGTTAGATGTTTCCTGATGATGCGCGCTTACAATTTCATGCACATACCCCATCGGGGAAATTTGGGGTGTTTTTAATGCATGAAAAATATGGTCAGCTGTTCCCTGAGGGATGTCGTGATGGTAAAGGCTTACAATGTAAAGGGTTGGCGGGAAGTTGTGACGTCGAGCCCAACCACAAGCACCATCGATGATTCTGCATCAGGATGCATCAGAATAAAAGCCCTTGTCAATACCAAACCAATCAAACCGACCAGATCTTACGCATATAGCTGTCAAAATTTGTCATTTGTACGTTAAGCTGTGCTAATCCGCTATTGTTCTCTCCGTAATATGGATAAAACAAATATACAGACCGTCCGAAGTTAATACGACATTACTTGTTGAAATTATTGCACTGCCACTCTTGACCTCGCTCATATTCTTATTTTGAATAACCAAGTGGTTTGTTGTTTAGCTGAGAACAGTGCGGAGAATCCGCTTAGTTTCAAAACCTACATTATGGCAGCTGAGCCTAGTCGCAGTCTAAAATCCCGTGGTATGCCAGTCTGCACAAGTGACAGATAAACAAACCGCCAGCTAGCTCTCAGCTTGTGTGGTTGGAGCGGTCAATCAAGGTCAATCATTCGTTTCCAGTCACTCTCAACCAGGATAGAGCAAGTTTGCACTATCCCACGAAGCGCGGCTTCAAGAACGGGACTTACTAATCGCAGTCAAGGACTGACATTAAAAAGCTGTGATCAAGCCGCCGAGTACAGACAATTCTGCATGCAGTCGTCTACGTCCTTTCGTGCGTAGAAAAAACAGAATAGTCCAGCCGAGTTCTGCAAATGCCTTGCAAGGTACCAGAGCAAGTTGCTGAAGACGCTGAAGGGTCTCTTGAGAGGGAGGCAGTGAGCAATCAGTGGTATTGCCAAAAAATACGGGCGAGCGACCACAAGTGGTGGTAAACGAGTGGTTGAGTCTCCAGTGCACGAGCATTTGATCGGATAATTTAGGTCAATTTCGGGATGTGTCGGGCGGCTGTGCAGCGGCAAATGAATCCTCAAGTTTGCATCAAAATCAACGCTTGTTTGATTGTTCCTTCGCGTATGCTTCAGAATTGAAATGAAATGACAAGCACAATACGTATGAAACGCAGTCGCTCACCCAACAAAATGTCTTTTGACTCTGCCAACCTCTCCAACGAACGCTGGGGATCAAAGCCCGTGGCTCAACGCTTGGAAGTTCTCACTTCAACTCTCGTTTGCCGTACGCTTCTGGTCTTCTTAGAGTCAAAATGGAACGTTTGGTATCCGCTATGGAGTTGGAATGCTTGTGCGATCAGTTACGCAACAGTTCACATTAAACAACCCATCCGAAAGAATATCGCGCTCCCCAGACAGCAGTACGAACTCTGGAGAACGGGCTGAGAACAATGAGGAACGGTACTCCAAACCGAGATCTCCGCTAAGTCCACCAAAGAGAAGCCTCTCCAATCAAGTCCTAAACCCGGCTACTTGGCTTACCGCGAACAATGGCAGACATGTCTTTGCCACATCCCGAACCACATATTTCGCATCGACGGGCATTTCTGCGCCAAAGTAAGCACTGCTACCTGGCTTTTATCGCATTCATCTGTCTTGTGCTGGCGATGCGGCTCTTTCATTGTATGAATGGAGCAGGACACACACTGATTAAGAACAATTTGATAACGCAGCCACTGACTGCAGAAAACTAGATAAAACCGATTCCACGATACGCGACTCTGTGGGATATATTCATGAAATCGGAAGGCGTTATTGAGTCTGTGAGCTTGCTCGCCTTTACTTTGATTGGACAGAGCGAAAACAAGATGAGAGTTGGAAGCTTCACGAATGAGGAAGGTAACAAGAATTACGAAAGTGCAGCGGAGATATCGGCGTCTGGAGTGGGCGCAGGCGGTGGAGCTGTGGCCATGGCTTTTCTGTCCCGTGATATTGCTGTGGATGATGATCAATTGATTGCATCAGGGGATAGCAATGGATCTGTTAGGGTATACGAGCTCCGAACTAGGAAGCGTCAAGGCTCTTTAGGGATTCCGTTTCCGCTGCTCATCTCCGAGGTAGCTACCGTAGAGGAGAAGTTTTGGCGGCGCTCTACTTGCAAAGCCGGGTCATTGCCCCTTTAAGAGTTGGTACACGACTGCTCCGACGTACGAGCGAAATTCCCATCAAACACCGCCGGCCCTGGCGCGGATTGAACCTTAGGTGTACCACCGACGGCGCGGTTGTTTAATGCTAGTTTATAATCCTCGCGAACTGGATCACTACCCATTCCTTCCCAAGTTTTGATAGGTATTGAGCATGCCGCAACACAACTGAAGATTTTCCGTGGCAACAACTGGCTCATGCAGCTTGGCCCGGTATGATACGGCAGCTGGTTTCATGAGGGCAGTTTGCTCTTTGAGCAGGTAACTATTGAACAATTGACGTTTCCGAAAACGGTGAACTTTGCCGATGTCTGGATCCAACGGTCTAGGGTTCGCTTTTGCAGCTTTACGATTCTACGTTGCAGGCTTTATGGTACCATGAAGAAGTAGAGGGGGATGACGATTTTGAAAGGGAGAGTGAGTTAGAAGATACCGTGGTCGAACGGGTGTAGTCTACGGACGGGTTATATTGCGAGCATGCCAAGTTGACGCGGGGCGAGTTGAGAAATGTGTCGGTTCGAAATGCTTTTTCGCTGCGAGGTGCAAGAATGAAGAATGTGGTGATTGTGAATGTGAGCTCGGTGGATCAGACGTGTAGCACCTTTGATATATCCGAAGCGAGCATTGATTGAGGTAGATTGGAGGGAATTGAGACTATGAAGGGGACGTTTGAGAAGGACGTTTTCAAGTCGCATATGACGACGCCGGGGTTTCTGATCTCGCAAACCAACTTTACGTTGAATGCAACGGTGTTTGCTTCGGAGTTCATTAATGAGGAATGTTGTACGATGGCTTGTGTTGCAAAGATCTGTTTGTGTGATGTGCCTGTTTAGCCGATATTCTGTCCGCTGGAGGGGAGTGGGGTTAATGGTTATGTGTAGGATGGATGCTTTCCCGGGGATGCAAGGGTTGATGTTGTCACGAAGGGAGAGGTGGAGTGAATTTTGATGAGACTGTTGCGGCATGGGTATTTGGAGGTGAGTGGGGCGGAATAGTGTGTGTATGCAGTGTGCGGACATAAGGCCGGGGATGAGATTGCAGAGTTTAAGGTAATCACCGCGTAGAATGGGATTAGATGCAGACGGATTACGATTAGCAAGGAGCATTTACTACCAACTCGGCGCGAACAGATAGCTGCTGGTCTAATTGAAGCAGGATATTTTGTGCAAGAGAGTAACGGGGGCTATCAGACTGATACAAGAGTCGAAAGTGAAGTTGGACGGGGGTTGTATGCGCTGGTGACTGTGAACGGGAGAATCGTGGTGGACGGGGTGGTGGCGAGCTGCTATACGAATATCGTGCCGGTGTGGCTGGCGCATGCGGTTGGCGCCGTTTAGAGAGTGTATGGAATGCGGAAAGAGAGGATTGTGGCGAGATTCGGGGTGTTGCATGAATGAAGCGCGACGGAAGGGGTTAGAGCGGTTTAGAGACTGATGCGAGTGGAACCGTGGAAGTCGCTGGGGTGTAAATTGATAAGTTGGATGTAAATCTTTACGCGGAGGTGAAGATGAGCCTGGATCGAGTCACAAGGTGCTTTCGATGAAGCCGATGAGGAGATGAAGCGTGGGGAGGCGGGTTGTAGGTAAACGATCGCGCGAGGTGATCTCGAGACTGTTCACACTTAGACAATCGTGTATGTGCGGTCAAGGCGGTACTGAAGTGGCCATCAAGGCTCAAGGCGGTATGTGGGCGGTTAAAGAACCCGCAGGCCGCTTGGAGATTGGTCTGCAAGTCCGACACTACGACTACAAGCTCAGTGTAACGCTCAACCCTATCGGTATATGGCCGGTGGTGTGGAAAGGCCCCCGTTTTCGCCGTTTAAACGAGTCTGCTTTGCATTAAAGCCTCATTGTACAGTATGAAGCCATATTCTACTCCCGCGGCAGCCGAATTACTTTCGGAGGCGGTAGTGCCCACCGCGGAAACACCTAAATCACCGACGCACTCCAAAGGGCAAAAAGAGAACATCTTCTTCCGCAACACATCCCGGATAGACTTGTCCCAAAGTCTGCCAGTTATTGCCTCACTCACCAACTTGCTGTTCATCTGCGCACGAAACCCTCCATCGCACCGCTTCCCGCCAACATCACAAGCAACAAATAGCACACACGCAACCAGCGCACACTGTCTACCCCGCCAATCAAACCCCTATTTTCAAATCCAACCTCCCGCTCTCCCCAACATACTACTCCCTCCCCCGTTTTTCTCCCTCTTACCTCCTTCCGTACCTCCTTTCCCACCACCCCACCATGAAGTTCTTCTCCCGCTCATCCTCCCTCCTTCTCCCTCATCCCCCCTCCCACCAAACTTATGAGTACGTCAACGTCATTTGTTATTCGGCTAGTCCCTCCTTGTCCCGCCTGTTTCTTTATCACCTCCAAATTTTCCGCACCTTATTCACCAAGCGCGAGCGGTTGAACTCAACTCAAGGGCGTTAGCGTCGCAATTAATGCAACGCCTTTTGCACCCCTTCTCTAAGTTGGGACGATTGGACGGTTTGCGTACTATCCAAAACGCACCCCTACCGCGCAGCACGAACGCTGGTGTTTCCTTCGACGCCACAGCTAACGAGGCGAGCGAGTCTGACAGTAATAACAAAGAAGAAATTATTAGTAGCCTGGACACAGTCGGAGATGCAAAAGTAGAACATTAAGTACTGCTTCACGCAAACATGATGTAGATGAGGTATCAACTAGCGGGACGATTGGTTGATTCGAAAGGGAAGTCGTTGTCAACGTATGTTGAGTGGGTGATGGTTTGGCAGCCGCGTCCGTGGCTTTGCCCTTTGGGGCGATATCTGCCTCAACGGGGTGGAGGTGGAGCCGGTGAGGTGTCATGTGATGGACTGGTGAGATGTGTTGCTCTTCATGAATATCCATTTTTGATCGTGGCAGGTGATGGGTATGATGTGGTCGTCATCGATTTGGAGGCAATGGAACTGACACGAAGACTGAGGGGACACTCTGACCATGTTGTTATTAGGTGCAACACATACTGCACTGGTAGCATGATCGGCTGCTAATCAGTTCAGTGGTATCTGTCCAGGGGAAGACCAAGACAATTAAAAGATCAAGGTTTGCTTCGCAAGCACTGCAGTTAGCTTACAAGGTTGTGTTTGGCAATGCCATGTTTGCTGGTGCACCTCAGAGTCTGGGGCATCATGATGACGATCCAGTGTCTGACATGGTGGTGGTAGATCTTTATTTGTCGTACAATGTCGCACAGAGGCGTGCGGAGGGTATTCATAAATTCACTACGGATGCGGGCGGCGGGTAGAAACTTGTCGCGCCTGCATTATTTGGAGACTAAATGCAAAACGGGTAACGAAGTCGCGGAGCTCCTGTTGAGGGGAGGAACCGCGACGGGAAGCAGCGAAGGAAGCAAGGCTGCGGAGAAAAGCCTTACCGTCGTCGCCCAAGGCGCCATAGATATCAATCCCGACGGGGGAGAGGATGATATCGTTTCGGTTGCAGTAAGTGCCGTAATGACGATGTTTCTCGCGCTCTGTGAGTGTCGCGGCGGCGCCGGCAGTAACCGTACTTGGCGAAATGTGGCGGCGTGCGGAGGTCAGATATGTGCGAAAAGACCGGAGTACTCCAGACTGGCCTTCGCTGAGGTTATAATGACTGTCGCGCGATTTTTGTGTCGCGCGACGGTCAGGGTCGCTAGTTGATTGGCCCGGTGTGCTCGTACAGTACTACTGTACACTGTACGAGCGGGAAGTGGGCTCGTACAGTGTACAGTAGTAGTGTACACTGTACTTGCACATTCATGAGTAGAAACCCCGGACCGGCCGCCCCTATAAGATGACGCTAGGGCTGTCGGAGTCCGGGGGAACGGGAGGTAGGTTCCGCTTGGCCGAAAAAAACACAGAGAGAAGCAGAGTAAACAGAAACAAGCATTTCATGGTACCGCATCCAAGGTTGACTATGGACATGAACGATTCCCTTAGACCCCACGTTTCCTGCAACGGTTCCCCTTCTTCCGACGTCGCGTGCTTCCTTTTCGCGTACGAGAATGTAGTCATGCGCGGAAAAAACGACGAGGAAAAGGCGCTCCAGATCCTTTGCCACCTCGAGGGCGCGGCGTTTGAGCGTTACTACGAGGCTTTCGCGAGAGACGGAGCATTGGTGGAGGAGGCGAAGGACTATTCGATCGTTAAGGCCAAGCTCATCGAGGAGTTTGGGGAGACTCCGAAGCCGGAAGAACTGCAGAAGGCTATAAACGCTAGATTGGACCCAAAGGATGTAATGGGCTCCCTGGCGCAGTTGGACGCTCTATACAAGAGAGTGGGATTCAACGATACCGCCTCCTTCGGCCTGCTTCGGAAAGCAGTGGCAGAAGATCAAGACATGGCGCAGTTCGTAATGTTTAGAGCCCCTTCGGACTATAAGGGGCTCAAGAAGGCAATCACGGACTTCGTAAGTGGAAAGAAGACGTTCTACGGAGAAGGAAGTCAAGGATCATCGTCGAGTGAAGCGCCGAAGAAGATCCTCCAGAGGCCGGATGCTCGTAGTTCTCAGCATCTGGAAAATAAGGTGGAGAAGTTGGCCGACCAATTTGCTGAACTATCGTTGCTCGTGAAGAAGCAATTCGACGGAACGACGCCGCCAATGAAGGCGGATGCGGATTAGTTTTGCAGCTATTAAAACCAAAAGGGCCACGGAGCGAGCCGTTGTCCGCATAATCCGCATCGAGATACGCGCTGTACAATTTGTGGGAGAAGAGGACATTCGGAAGCAACATGCTGGTCCAAGAACCCCCGTGGTGATGATCAGCGGGAGGAGTTGCTAGGGCCCGGTCTGAGTCTGGAGAAGAATTGAAAATGAAGAAAAAGAAGGACGAGAACAAGGTCGCCGTTGTTCAGGAATCTCGCAAAAAGGACGTGGTTGCCGCTGCGAAGAGAAATGCGGACGGGCAGGCCCTCCCGAAACAGCGGAGGGAAAACTTGATGGATCTTGATGCCATCTTGAACAAGGCCCCTGCTAATCGTCCGCCAATGATGGCTCCTGTCCCAAAGAAGAAGACTAAAAGAGGAAATCGCAAGTCGAAGAAGAAATCCGGTGAACTTCAGGATCATGTAGGGAAGTATAACGTGATCGCTGAACTGGCTTCCGCTGCCACAGGAATGAACTTCGGGCAACTATTGCGCGGGGATGCCGAGGAGGCCAGAAAGGTTTTAAGGAGATTTTTATCCAAGAGGTTACCAGTTACACAGGCGTCGATGGTCAACTCTTCAGGAGGTTCACGCAGACTCAAGGTAGTAGCCGTGAAGTTGTATGGAACGGAGACTCATGCCCTTTTGGACACGGGTGCAGTTCCTAACCTGATCTCTTGGGACCTCTGCAAAAGGCTTGCCCTCACCCCGACGGAAACCGATCGTCAGGTGAAAGTAGCAGACGGAACTGTCGCCGAGGTTCTTGGTTGTCTCAAGGGAGTGCCGGTGTCTTATTGGTCAATGGTTGTGCATCTTGAGTTCCTGGTTGTCAACAATGCCCCGTTTGACGTTATTTTTGGAAGCTCGACTCTGGAAGCCCTCCAGACGCGCATCGATTATGCACTCCAACAGGTCACTTTGGTTATTGGAAATGAAGAGCTTGTGTTGCCATTCGTCAACGAGCCGTCCAGAATCAGTGGGGCTCAGACGGGTAGTGAGGACTTCACGTTCCCCAAAGGCTCAGACGATGAGGCTCTGATACCGAACAAGACTTGGTCTTAGCCATCATTAACAAGGAAACATACGAGCCTGATCTACCTCGCTCGACGAAGACTGAAGTTAAGAAGAAGGTAAAAGAGGAGGTGGACCGCTCGGCTCTATTGGCCTCGAAGCTGGACCACCTCGAAGAGAAGAATCAGAAGGAGCTGGCGAGAGCCCTCAAGGAAACGGATGTCATAGCTTGGGACATTTACGACCTGGAGCCTGCTAATGTGCCGGTGGTACATTCTTTCGAGTTGACGGACGAGACGCCGATACATTCGAAGGCCCGCCGAATGCCGCCGAGGCATAACGAGGTCGTAAGGAAAGAAGTGAAGGAATTATTGGAAGCGGGAATCATTACGCCGTCAAGGTCCGCCTGGTCCTTTCCGGTCGTGATAGCCACGAAGAAAGACGGAAGGCCCCGGTTCTGCGTCGATTACCGTCAGTTGAACAGGGTGATGAAGCCAGACCGCTGGCCGCTGCCGAAATAGAAGAAATCTTCGATGAACTCTCTGGTGCAGAGTTCTTCACAACATTGGACCTTTACACAGGGTACTGGCAGGTTAGGATGTCTGAGGCTTGCAAGGAAAAAACGACCTTTTCTCTCGATATGGAACGTACAAGTTCGAGGTAATGCCGTTCGGGCTCATGAATGCTCCAGCGACATTTCAAAGGATGATGGATGATGTCCTTCGCGGGTTGCCGTTCGCTATGGTTTATGTGGACGACGTTGTCATCTTCTCGAAGACATTGGAGGAACACATAGCTCATTGCAAGGAAGTGTTCAGGAGGATAAAAGAATCGAAACTGAAGTTGAAGGTTACCAAGTGCAGCTTTGCTCAATCAGAAGTGAAGTTGCTTGGTCACATCGTTAATTCAAGTGGTGTGAAGGTGGATCCCGACAAGATCAAAGATGATTTAGAAGCTCCGGTGCCGAAAACCGTGATCGAACTCAGGAGTTTTCTGGGATTCGCGGGGTACTACCGACGGTTCATAAGGGGTTTGCCGACAGCTCAGCAGTGTTGCACGCGGCGATCTGTTAAGAAGGCTTTCGAGTGGACTCCGGAGATGCAAGAGGCCTTCGAATACTTGAAGGGGAAACTGACTACCCCTCCAGTATTGGCGTTTCCGGATTTCAATTCTCCTTTTCTAGTGGAAAAAAGACGCCTCTTCGGCAGCCCTTGGGGTTGTTCTCTCGCAGAAGAAAGAAGACGGGAAAATACATCCCATTCAGTTTGCTTCTCGAACGATGATGGACCAGGAGCGCCGCTACTCCACCAGCGAACGGGAAGCACTCGCCGTGGTTTTCGCTCTTAAGAAGTTTCGAGTGTACCTCCTGTCTGACAAGCCCTTCGTTGTCTTTACGGATCATCAAGCTCTTCAAACGGCGTTCAAGAAGAAAGATATTCACGGGCGGTTGGCAAGGTGGATGGATTTGATGGCGAAATACGACTTCGAGATCAAGTATCGTCCGGGACTGGCGAATGGGGCGGCCTATTATCTCTCGAGAAGACCTAACAAGAAGGAAGAAAGAAGAAACGGGGAAAACATAACAGAAGGATTGGTGGCGACAGTGGATTGGGCAGACCCAAAGTTGTACGGTTTGGAACCGCACTTCCTAGATGTAGCACGGTTCCTAGCCGGAGAAATGGTTCAAGAATCCGACCCGAAGAGGAAGGTTGCAGTCAGACGGAGCGCAAAAAGTTTCATGCTCTGGAACGACACCCTTTTTCGTCGTGAGAAGGACGGGCTCCGTGTCGTGCCTCCGATCGATCAGCGCTCGGAGATACTGGCCACCTTTCATGATGATACTGGCCACTGGGACGTCGAGTTGACAAGAAAGTTCTTGAGGGACCGATTCTGGTGGCCTGGGGTGTACCGTGATGTCACCGAGTATGTACAAGGTTGTGATGGGTGTCAGCATGCGAGAAGGTTGCCGACGTATCACTCGAGTTTGAGAGCTCCCGTTACTGGACTCTTCGGGATCTTCTCGATGGACTTTGTTGTACCCTACAAGCCTTCGAAGAATGGGAAAAGACTTATTCTGATTGCTGTGGAACATATGACGGGGTGGCCCATAGCGTGGGCCACGACGGATTCTACGGCCGATACGGTGATGAGGTTCATCGAGGAAGAGATAATATCACCGTTCGGGCCGTCAAAGAGAATTATCTCGGATAATGCGACTGCGTTTATGGCGGGATCGGTACAAGAGTACATGAAAGAGAGGGGAGTCGAGTGGAAGGCGGTGCTTACTTACGCGCCGATGGCAAACGGTCCCGCGGAGCAGATGGTGGGAACTATCAAGCACGCGCTCAAAAGATCTTTCGTCCGCGGGTGGGGTAGACTGGGCAGAAGCCCTCCCCAAAGTCTTATACAGTTACCGCAGACGCGACCGAAGCGACGCCCTTTCCCCTTTTTCGACTGATGTATGGAATTAATCCGAGAATGCTGGCCAGCGATTCGGTAGCATTTCTCAGTGACGCCGGCCCCCATCATCGGCTTATAGATACCTTAGCCGATTCGAGAACGCGAGCTGGCGTGGTGTAGAAGACCAACGAACCCCGCAAGACCAGAGAAAAAGTCAGGAAAATCGAAGTTGGAGAGGAAGTGTTGGTAGCATACGGTGCGGCCTTCAATAAGGGGCGCAACTGGCCTGCCTTCGACTCTTGTTTCTATGGACCGTGCAGGGTGACGAAGGCGAACCACCCTCGCTACGAGTTACTTTCCTCCACCGGTCGCGTTACGAGGAAGGCAATTCACGCGCGCCGGATTGTCCCGTATCAGAAGAGATCGACCCGTTTATTCAATTAAGGAATAACAAGAACTGCGAGGACATAAGAGAAGAAGAAGCAAGAATCGAGTAGATTGAAGTGCGACGAAATCGAAGAACGCATGATAGAAGGCTAAGTAACAAAGAAGCACACAAAGAAATCGTAAACATGGCGAAAGAAGTTTTGAATCCTTAGTAACTAGGGAGTGGCGCTGCCTCCTTGGTTTTTTCCAATCTTCCGCTCTCGCTTCCGGACGGACAAGGACTTGCCACCAGGACGCCGCTTCCTGCGCTCTCCTGCAGTCGCGAGCACCGCCTTCCGGGCCCCTGAAACGGAAATCAATGAAGAATTTCCCCTGACAACAAGCACTCAGAGGCGCCGGGAACGATTGGAATAGAAACTAATCCGAGAGACATCGGGAGAGGAACTGACAGACTTCCATGCCGTGCAGGCAAAAGGTGAAACGGGAAACGAAATCGTGAAACTCTTGAACGGGAGTGTAATTACGGAGTCTAGCAACGCGGGCAACAAAGCGGCGGAAAAACTGTTCGCCTTCGTGCCTGAGGGCACCATGGATGTCGGTGCCGACTGAAATAAACAGGATATCAGGGGAAGCTGAGCTGGAAGTCCGTTGTTATCTTGTGGCGCCCGTGGCCCACAATCAGTAGGGGGGCGAGTCGCGCGATTTTTGTGTCGCGCGACGGTCAGGGTCGCTAGTTGATTGGCCCGGTGTGCTCGTACAGTGTACAGTAGCAGTGTACACTGTACTTGCACATTCATGAGTAGAAACCCCGGACCGGCCGCCCCTATAAGATGACGCTAAGGCTGTCGGAGTCTGGGGGAAGTAGAGGCAGGTTCCGCTTGGCCGCAAAAAACAAAGAGAGAAGCGGAGTAAACAAAAACAAGCATTTCAATGACTGTGCCGCGTACAATTGAAGATACCAAAAATGCTGAGGCGGAGAACATGGATGCCACCCTGGCGGCTGGATATAGGACTATTGGCGTTGTTTGCCATGGACGTTCATTTGAAGTAACCAGACGTACAAAGGAAGTCGTCACAAGAATAGTAGAAGGGGCCTTAGAAATGGGCGTTGCATATGAGACTAAGGCAAGGGCTACAGAAGCTCGGGGATTGGCTTTGGGGCCTGCTTGATGGCTGGCCTGAAGGTAGCATTTTAGGGAGCGTAGTTCCTTCCCCATTACGGTGTCGGTATACCCTTTTTTGAGTCGATTGTGGTTGTCTGGAAAACCATGGGATAGATCGGATGTACCCTCCAAGAGTAAAACACCCAAACGTTTCCCCCCCCTTTGACGCTCCAGATACCGGTAATATCCCAGATGAGGTTACAAAAGAATTGGCGAAAATGGCCTTGTCTGCAGTCTTGGTTAGAATGAGAGTTTGTGGATTGCTTGTGAGGAAGCATGTCTGCATGTCCAACCCCAGCGAGTGCAGACATTTGCCAAAGTATTCCTGTTTCCGGCAGTGATGTTTTCGGACATGACCCTCCCCGGCTCCTGTTCCCTCGAACGCCGCCCGCAATCGATCGCAGAAGCAATGAAAGAGCGAGTAGAACTATGAACCTCCGGCCAATACATGACTTTGTGGGAACAGGCCGTCAGTACGTCTCCCCCACGCGCTGCGGCTACGCCGCTTATCTCCGACCAACAAGCTCCCAACGACGAGGCAGCGCACCACACCCCACTAGACAATATATCGCCCTTCCGCGACTTCACGGAGAAGGAGGTGCTCGATGCTTGTTCGTGGGTTTAAACTTCCTCTGCGGGGGTTCTGGTCTCAAACCTTGCCACCTCGTCGAACTTCTGCGAGCCCCGTCTTCATCTGGCCCGTCCGGATTTTTGGCAGCCTTGTCTAAAATGGTGAACACCCTAGCAGCCGGCAAGGCCCCAGCCGCTCTTGCACCTTGGATAGCTGGAGCGCCCCTAACCCCTTTGGCCAAGAAAGACCTGACACCCAGGCCAATAGCCGTAGGAGAAACGCTGCGCAGATTGACTGGTAGTTGCCTGATGACAAGAGCCTCCGCGAGAGCAGCTAAATACCTACAACCGCTGCAGGTTGGCATCGCTACCCGATCCGGCACTGATACCGTCGTCCATGGAGTCCGAAGGGTCGTGCAGAAGTTCGGGCACACCTCCGAATACGCATTGCTGACTGTTGACCTCAAAAATGCATTCAATTTGTGCAGTCGGACAGCTTTCCTGGCAGCAGTCAAACACCAGTTCCCCGACCTGTTCCCGTGGGTGGCATACTGCTATGCACATGAGCCCGCTTTCTTGTGGTTTGGCAGCCATATAATCCGGAGCGTGCAAGGAACGCAACAAGGGGACAATCTCGGTGGGCTCCTTTTCGATCTTGCGCTGCACCCCGTTATCCTCAAAATCCAACGGTTATTGAAATCAGGGGATGACGAAGAGCAGCAACTCGGCAACCTGCTGTTTCAACTCTGGTACCATGATGATGGGTACATCATCGCAAAACACGACCTCCGCAAGGCACTGGACATCTTGTCATCGCCAGAGGCCACAGCTCGGGGTCTGCACCTAGCAGTGCCGAAATGCAGAATCTGGTGGCCAACTCCACCACTGGAGTCAGTGCAACGCCTCTATCCAAGAGAACTCACACAGGAGTACAGCGAGGGCACAGTTGTCCTGAACGCTCCGGTTGGCACCAACGGTTTACCCAGCAGCACTTCACAGGCCATGTGAAGTCCCTGAAGCCGTTCCTCGACACTATCATCGCCTTGGGGAACACGCATATCGCGTTCCAGCTCCTGCGCAACTGTTTCGGGGTCTGTAAGCTCGGATACCTGTTACGGGTGGTGCCACCAGCTTGCACTGCGGAAGGCGCTGCAATATTCGATGCAATGATGGAGAACTGTGTGCGCACACTGGCTGGGGGCGTCCTCGACCCCGACATATTTCGAGAACTGCAGTTGCCCATGAAACCGATCACCGCCAAGAAGCCATCACTGGGAATTGGACTCACTTCGGCGAAGTCAATTGCAGCTGCAGCCTTCCTCGCCTCCAGCGCAGCGTCCAACAGGCTGTGTGCAGCCCTCCTCCCAGCGGCAATTACGGATCTCTCAACGTACCGAGACATCGTCGAGGCGCACCAGATTTGGTCCCTCTCTTGCTCCCAGTCCAGGATTATCCCCTTTAGTGCCCTCTGCTCAAACAAAACACCATCACAGAAGACACTATCGGACGCCATCCACGAGCGGGTGCAAGAGGAGATCGATGTGGGCGACAATAGACGGCAGGCCTTCCGTGCCTCCATGGGGCTCCCCGGCGCGAAAGATTGGGTGTACTGCACCCCATCTCCGGGCCTTAAGACTAGCATTGAACCAAGAGAATTCTCAATATGGTTCCAATACTATTGCCAAGTCCCGCTCTTTCCTCCGGAAACACCATGCCCCAAGCGGAACTGCCCCGAAACTCTCGACTGTTTCGGCGACCATCTGTTGCACTGCTTACACGGGGGCGAAAGGACGCGAAGACACGACTGTCAGGTTCGTTTATTGGCAAGCGATCTCATGAAAGCCGCGCGACATCCAGTCATCGAGCCGCGAGAAGGGGTCCACCGCACAAGACCCGATATCGCGCAATGGGACGAACGGGCAGAACAGACTTCTTCGATGTCACCTTCGTCAACCCCGTAGCGCACTCGAACAGGAGAGTGAGGGCATTCAACCCACTCACCTCGCTTAACGCGGCAAGAACGGCGAAACACAGAAGATACGAGTCCTTTATCGCGTCTTCCGCCGGAAGTAGGCTAGTGCCCGTCTCTACCTCTACCCTCGGGGGATGGCACCCGGACGCCCACGCGTTGCTAACCGACGTCGCACGCAACGTCGCTACGAGGGCGAGGGAGACCTACGCAAAGGTCAAAGAAATCTTAACACAGCGTCATGCCGCAGCAGCAGTAATGTCCAACGCAGCGTGCCTGTTGGCCGGCCTCCCGTCAGTTTTCTAGCGTTTTGACGTCTTCCTGCCATTTCTTTACATTGTAAGCCTTTACCATCACGACATCCCTCAGGGAGCAGCTGACCATATTTTTCATGCATTAAAAACACCCCAAATTTCCCCCTGTCTGCATGTCGTTTGAAGCTACAATAACATTCTTTAAGGACGACAGGTCTGCAATCAATATAAGGTAGCACAAGTTATCGAAGCTATCGGCGGATTTGTATTTGATACATGGTCATAGAGGCCTTTATGGCGCTTGTTGTGCTGGCAGAGCCTGCGAGTGAATCTTTCGAGAGTTCAGGGATGAACAAGAATGCTATTGAAGTGATTTCTCGGTTGATGGGGCAAACTGGAGAGAGATATATGTTTGCTCGGTTGCCTTCACTGGAAGCAGCTGGATCTTTTGTTTCTTCGTGTAAGGAACAATACGTGATTGAGAAGATCGCCACAGAAGCCATTGGCGGCCTTGATGTAGACGATCCTACATGTAACCATGCTACTGTAATACAGAAATGGTCCTCTCTTCATGTATTACAGGAAATAGTCCTCCCTTCGTGTAATCCAGCAACCTACAACGATCCCGCCCCTAACTTCTCCCACCGTCATTTCCAAATTTACTTCCATTTTATCTAGATATTTTTATACTGTATTTAACCCTCTGAATCGACCCCGAATCAAGTCCCCTTTCCCTTTTAGCTTACCTCCTCCTCCAAATTCGCCTTTTTTGAGAAGAAGGGCGCAAATGCACTACTGCAAAATCCCTTGCAGATTTATTTTACCTATTCCTAATCTATAGAACCTGCCCTGACTATTTAAACCCCTTTATTCTAAGTTCCAAATGCCCCCGATCATTTTACTCATCACCCCTCTCCCCCCACACACCCAAAACACCCTACATAGCCTCCCGTTCCCCAACGTCTATCAAAATGAACAACCTTCGCCCCTCTGTCCCTATTTCCAAAGACAGCCCTTCTCGTCCCATCAATGGCCTTCGTCTCGCCGCCTACGGGCCAACCGATGCCGACGACTACATCCGGCGGCAAACAAAGAAGCAAATCATCGAGTTCGTTCGCCGCCTCTTCATAGAGAAGAAGCGAGGGAGGTAAGTCCGGGAGAAACTGAGAAGGTCGAGGAGGAGAGTGGGGAGTCCTTCGAGGAATGGTTAGCCCCTGAATTAGTATACGAGGCTCAGGAGGAGGAGGAGGAGGAGGATGGGGAAGATGAGGAGGAGGATGAGGAGGAGGAGGATGAGGAAGATGGGGAGGAGGAAGAGGAGGAAGAGGATGAGGAGGAGGAACGGGAGGAAGAAGAGGAGGAGGAGGATGAGAGAACAGGGGGCATGGAAAGTGTTGGACTGGTGGGGCCTGGAATGGAGAGTATGGATCAAGTTGTGCCCACGATGGAACCGGATGGAGATATCTTTAGTAGTCTAGATATCTCCCAGGGGGGAATAGAGAGCTGTGAGCCATTCGCAGATATTTGTGGGGACTGCTTGGACAGCATGGATATTTTAGAGGAGTTGTTTGGATCTGATTTAGAGAATGGGAAATAAGAGGACCAAATTAATTGTTAGTTTCTTAAGTATCTTTTGCTTAGAGTATATTGTCCACACAAAGTATTTTTATGCATTTCTTGGTATCTTCTGTAGTTTTGTTCGGACTTTAGGGGTAGCCAAAAGTCTATATAAGCTGAGTAAACTGCTTCCTCATGGAGAGGTCAAGCAAGTTGGCAGACAACTTCAAGCCAAGTCCCGAGTAGTAGGAAGTTGAGAGTCAACTTCAGACCCAAGAAAACTTTTTCTTACGCTAGTCGCAGAGCGTCGGTGGTAGACCCTGCCCCTTTTATACTTGCTTGTAGCTTTCTCCTCTCTCTTATATATACTCCCTTTTGTTCGTTCAACAATACCACGGTAGCACTTTTGTCACTCGCAACACCTCCTTCTCAGGGTAATTGGTTCTGAGGATCTCTTCCCCCGCCGATTTACCCCCTATCATTTGGTACTCTTGTGGAGGGGGTTGCACCCGAGGTATTCGAGTTGAGCAGTAGTAAGGAACACTTCGGGGGGATTTCTTTTCTGTAATCATGGATCTCAACGCTGCTCGTATAACGTTCACAGGGACAAAAGTGCTACCGTGGTATTGTTGAACGAACAAAAGGGAGTATATATTAGCGCTTTTTGCACGAGTCTCTGACACTTAAACCTACATGAAACGAGTGTGACGCAAGGAAACAGTCCTCTTTAGCCGAGCTCGCCTCTAGGATTCGAAAGAAGCGATGTTTTGTCGGAAACGTGGGGTTATGAGAGGATCTTGAAAGGATACACAGCGGTACCAGAGGAGGGTGGTAGGAAGGACTGGGCAGTTGATGCGAACGTGGACAAGAGCTCGCGATGTGCAACGAATAGTGATACGCGGCGTTAATCGCACTACAATAAAGCTACTCTAATAGAGCTAGTCAAAGAGTAGAGAGGGTTGATGTTGTTGTCAACAACGCGCCGAAACCTGCCGTGATGTTTATATTGTAGTCGAAGTGTGCAGGCAAATTGCACCGACAATCCAAATTGAATCCAATGAACAAGCGCAGCCAGGCGTATTCTGCGGCAGTCCAAGAAACGTCCATTCACAGAGCAGGTTCTCCAACAATGCTCCATTTGGCAGCCTTACAGTCCATTTGCAGTCCATGCATAGGGATAACGTTTACAAGGGTATCCGCATGCGCAAAAGCTGCTGGGTATTGAAGAAGAAGAAGAAGACTTTACCAAGCAGGAAAGGGGGGGTAGCGGCCCTCAAAAGGGGAAAAATCTATCCGAGCCAGAAGCGGTTGAGTTGTCCTCGGTTGATCGCGACAGAAGTTCGTTGTTCTATGAGCGAACTGATAATAATGAACAAGCGATCGCGCTCAAAGGCAGGGCTACTGCCTTTCCGTAGAGCGATGTACTCAGCAATTCTGGACAGACCTCGTTCGGCACCGGGATCGGCAGAACCGTATATATCGACAGCCACCGTGTGGAGTTCGATACGTAGTTCGGCGCAGAGGTGGCCATAGCGGAGAGATTTCGCGCGCTCAGATGCAGTAAGGGCAGCGAGGGGCGTGTGAATCCGCTGTTGGGAGTATGGAGCGGAGTGGGAGCTGATGACAGTGACGTCGTAGCCATGCGGGACGGGAGAGAACTGGACATCATCGATGTAGATGTCGAGGCGGCGGCGGGAATTGGAGGGTTGGGTCAAGTCTTGCGGGAAGGTCCATTCCCGGACAGGGCGAATTCCAATTGATAAGCGTGATACCTCGGAAATGAGGCGGTCGCGAACACAATTGCGGCGCCGAATGGAGCCGTCGGCGCAGGGACAGACAGAGGCATGGTGTCCGTAGGAATCCAGGGTGGGGAGAGTGCGGAAGTGGGAGGCGGCGCAAAAGGTGCAGGGTTGTGTGCCAGAGAAGATAGGGACACCAAGACGGAGGCAAACCATGGTTCGCCATACTTCAGGAGGGGCCCGGGTACCGAGATGGCTCTGCGAGAGGTTGTGAAAGGGACGAGAGGCGTGGGAAGAAGCGACGGAAGCTAGGCGGCGGAGTAGCCGGGAACCTTCGGAAAAGGAGATGTCGACGGAGGAGAGAAGTCTGGCACGAAGCGCCTTTGTGATCTAAGCAGTAGCGATTCTCTGGAAGTCAGACAGGTCGGGGAAGAAGAGACGCGGAGGCCAGCAACGACGGCGCGGGGGGGGGGGACTGTCGGAGAGGCTGTATTTGGCCCGGATAGAGGCGAGAGGCGTTGAGATCAAGGGCGAGACGTCGAAGCAATCACCGAGGAGGAGGCGAAGAAGTGGGTAGGAGGAGAGAACAGAGCCAGCGTAGCATGCCTCTGCGATGGTTTCGGTTAGGGGCAGCCCGAGCCCTCCCCATACGGAATGGAAGCTGGGCGGTGAGCCAGGTACTGTCTGGGAGACGACGGTGCATGTCTTCGAACACCCTTTGCATTCCAGAGTCAAAGGTTTGAGCTCCGGAAAGAGTGAGATGCGGCAGGGTGCAGCGAAGAACATAGATCAGGCGGCAGGAACTGGCGCAGTGTCTCAGTAGTTGGTAGCCCAGTTGAGGGTCATTCAATCCGGAGATGCGCGACCAAACCTCGGAAACGTCATGTACGCGGGAGGCAAGAAAAGACTGGCAGCTTTGAGGGGTGCCGATTCGGGATCCGAGGACTGTCACGTAATTGTGAGAACGTATCGTGCAGGGTATGGCACACCGAAGGGACGCGGGGAGGGGATCCGGGCCAGGACGCCATAGCGTTGTCTTCGCCATGTTGATAGGGAAACCGAGTGGCTTTCCACGGTCTGAGATGAAGCGGAGAACCTCAGAAGCAAGGTTGACAGGGGCGATGACGATACCGTCGTTGGCGAACCAAGCGTTTAGGCGTATGGCGGGAAAGCGTGATGAGAGTGATAGGGATAAATCGGCGGGGGAAGAGATCCTCAAAACCAATTACCCCAAGAAGGAGGTGTTGCAAGCGACAAAACTGCTACCGTGGTATAGTTGAACGAACAAAAAGGAGTAGATAGGGAATACAGTTGAAAGGGCTACAAGCAAGTATGAAAGGGGCAAGTTCTACCCCCTATGCTCAGTGACTAGCGTAAAATAAATGCTTCTTGGGTCTAAGGTTAACTCTCAACTTCCTACCTATTTGGGACTGGGCTTTAAGTTGTCTGCCAACTTGCTTGACCTCTCAAGTAGGAAGCACTTTACTCAGATTATACAGACTTTTCGGCTAGTCCCAAAGTCTCGAGAACGCATACTAAATACCATAAAATGGACTAAAACCAATGATTTGGACGATAGAGACTAGCAATAAGATACTTCCAATAAATGTCTACATCTACTCCTCACAATCTTCATTCTCAAGGCTAGAACCGAGCAGCTCCTGCAAAATATCCATGCTACCCATACAGTCCACACATATCCCTTCGAGCGGTTCGCAGCTTCGCAGCTTCCTGTGGCCTCTCCTGAAATATCTAGACCACTAAAGATATCTTTATCCACTTACATGACCGGTTCCACCTGATCCTCCATTCCTGGCTGCCGCACCGCCCCAAAGTTCTCGGAGCTGCGGTCCAATTCCTGCACTTTCAACTCCTCCTCCACAGACCGAATTTTCCATCCCATCCCCGATCTCCTCATCCTTCTCCTGAGTCTCGTAAACCAGCTCAGGGGCCAACCATTTCTCGAAGGACCCCCCGCTCTCCTCCTCGACTTTCTCAGTCTCATCCTCCCTTACCTCCGTCGCCTCTTCTTCTATAAAGAGGCGAAGAACGAACTCGATGATTTTCTTCTTAGTTTGCTGCCGGATGTAGTCACCGGCATCGGTTGGCCCGCAGGCGGCGAGACGCAGGCCATTGATGGGACGGGAAAGGCGGTTTTTGGAGATAGGGACAGAGGGGCGATCTGACGTCATATTTCTGGAAAAGGGGTGAGCGGGGTTGTGGATGTTGACAGAAAAGGTAATCAGCTTATCCAATTGTTGGTGGTAGGACTGATGCTTCAGCGACAATCTGCATGAATTCGGGGGCATCACAAAAATCTGCGTGATAAAATATCGGAACTGAATTTGAGAGGCGAAGTGACCACGAATTGAAAGGCATCTCTTTGAAGGAGGAGGACCAAATATTCAAACATAAAATAGAAAATGGAGTTGTACAGTGAATTTGGATTCATAAAGAAAAAAAAATTTAGAATTTTTTTTGGAAAGAAAAAGGTAGGACGATTGGTCAAGGACGGATTTCAAGATGCGAAGAGGACCTTTTTCGTTTCGACAGAGAGCTGAGTGACCAATGGATGGATGCCAAGGGCGAACAGGATGCTTCCGAGCGGATCTCCCTGGTGGGTGCTTGTGCGACTGTGCAGGATGTGTGAACCGAGCATGAGCGTGGAATCACCTCCATACAAGTAGTGCACAAACCGGGCGAGGTCGGGGATATGCTTAGCCGTCTCGAGCAGAATGTTGTGGCGCTCGATGTTGTTGAACGCGTTTGACGCGTCAATTTGAAGGAGACCGAAGCTGGCGCTGTCGGGGCGGATGGAGAGAACCCGTTTCGCATGAATGATGGCCTCTGTTCTGTGGCGGACTCCGCCGGCGAGCTGGTGAGGAAGTAAATAAGAGACGACGGTGGTTTTTGTAGAAAAGCGCCGAGCGACGAGGCGACAGATGAAGCGTCGGAGAACCGTACCCATGGCGTAGGGGCGGAGACTTTCGCGGCAAGCCTTTGGGATGCCGAGTAGGGTAGCCCCGGCGAAGAGATGACGGAGCTCAGTTGGGATTCGGCCGTCTACGGCAGAGTTCACAAAGATTTTGAGCTGAGACAGGGCGGAGCGATCTGCGGTATCACCGCCTGGTGCATGGGAGAGGGATTTGAAGACGGATGGGAGGAGGCCGCCAGGGCCCGGAGAGCTGTGGTGTGGTAGGAAGGCGAGCTGACGGCGAACCTCGGCCTCCGTAAAGACAAAGACGGGGGGCAGCAAGTGGCGCGGAGTGGGGGTAACCGGGACACTTGGAGAGGGATGCAGGGAAGCAAGGAGGGATTTGTTACGGAGAGTAGCCGGTGCCGCTGAGGTGGTAGAGCAGAGTGCAGCGACAGCCTTAGTGAGGGCCCCCTGCGGAACACAGAGAATTGGGTAAGTAGGAGATGAACGGGATCGAAAGTTGAAAGATGGAGAGGATGGAGGGACAAGATTCGGAGTGGTAACTGGCGATCGGCCGGTATGAAGGTTCCACGCGAGGCCTACTGGTCATCGTCCTTAGACTCCGGAATCGGAACGTGTTCAAGTACGGAGTATCCGGCGCCCGAGTATTGTGGATTCTGGTAGCACAGTGTCGCATCGACAATGTCCAGCTCCGATACCAACTGTAAACGCAGCAGCAAAGGAAGGTCAATACAGCTGGCCAGGAGCGGTAGGAAGAGCGAGCAGGACGGTAAGAAGTGAATAAGCGAGCAAGACGGTACGAGGGAGTAAAGCGAGGGAGAAGAGAAGAGTGTGGGAAGCAAGCGCTACTTCGGTGCTAGTTGAAGCGAACGAGGATGTGTAATCCGGGCAAAAGATTTCAACGGAAGAACAAGATGAGGGACCAGAAGATGAGGATGCGATTACTCTTGTGATGGAACCTGTGAGTCGCAGGTTGGGCAATAAATGGCAATGAATGGATATAATGGCGTGCGATAGCATAAATGGCACTTGATGGCAATGAATTGAGGAGGTGAAAGGGTCGGTAATGATAGATACAAAGATCAAAAGCGTTTTTCGGGTGTATCTGGAGACCTGAAAACACAGAAGTTCATGCCCTAATAAATCGACAATGGGTCATTCTCAGACTCTGAAACTCCTTCAGGAGGTGAAACGCGAGTATTATACCCTTTTTGGGTTCGTTTCTTAATTGGTTTATAATTCTTGAACAACTGGGCTTCCAAAATCCATGAGTGGTATAACAATCAGAAAATTGTGGCATTAGGGATATAATATTTCGAACTTTTTTTGACATTGAAGAAGAATAGGATCTAATAAATGAGATTAAAGTTCATTGAAGGAATAATTTAAATGCAAAGAATGCCTTTAATGGATATTTTCTACTAAACTATGTACTTTTCAGTAAAAACGTGAATTGATTTCGCGATCCTACTCGAAACTCAACCACAATTGCGATTTGGAACGTGTAAGACGGGTAAAGCTAGATTAGGGTACAAAATTCATGAGCTTCTGTTTTTCAATCCGCTGAGACAGATTCGAACTATTTACTCATTATATAAGTGTAAACTTTTTGATTTCCTGGACTTTCAGTTATCACTTTTAATGTTTGAACTTCCGCACAGGTTACAATGATTCGAATACTTTCAAAAGTTATTATTCCCATAATTTAACTACGAAAACGTATTTCAAATGTAAAATTGTTATGTGGAACATGTGGAATCATTTTCAGACTCCTTATCATAAATATCTCGTTTTCTTTGAGGGGATACTTCATGAATATTTCTTTAAAAGAGGAAACATGTCCAAGTAAGTACTGAATTTTTATTAGTTAACTAGTTTTCAAACAAATAATGAACAGTTTGTTTATTCGAAATGCAGACGCATGTACCTAATATTCCTAATATGGACCTCCGATTTGATCATGGGGAAGAAATGTTACTAGTTGAGCATCATTCGTCAAACTCATTTGATTTTAATCCTGATCAGGCGGGGGTTGAAATTATTCACTTCGACAAGATGAAATTAAATCTGACTGAGGTCGAATTGGTAAAAAAAAATAGGAAGGAGACCTTTTATATATATTTTTGAATTATATGCTCCTAGCGGGGTAGATTTAGATACTTTTCAAAATGAAAATCAATAGAATAAAATACTTATTTTAATTTAAAAAGCATCATTTAAACGAATGAAGCCTCTGAACTGAAGTTTCTGAAAATTTTCCCGTGTTTTTCAGAAATGGAAGGATACGAAAATGTTGAGATATAAAGTATTAATTTTAGTAATTTCGTTGATTCTATAAAGCTCCGACTCTTTATGAATCTTTTATCCTACTTCTGATGCCCTTCGCTTCGCTTCTCGTTGTTTTGATCAATCAATCTCTTCAATTTTTTTTGATCCCCTGAACAGAAACAATGCAACAAGAATTATACTTGTTCCCTCAAACCCGCCATTTGACGGTTGGAAAGCACCAATCTATAGTCAAGCAGCCAATAATTAATTCTTCGTTATTTTGACGTCGAGGAGATGAAGTAATGGTACCTCATAATTAATACCTCGGGAATAAGAGACAGAAGGTTACTTTTAGTTACTGTTTTTAGAAGAATTATTTAAAAGCGAAGAACTATCGGAAGAATTAATATGTAAAGGTGTAAGGGACGTATGTTTAGTTTAAATGGTGCATAAATCTTTACTAACTATAGCTCTGCAAACAATGTCGATTGAAGAAGCAATAATGCAATAAAATGCAGTTTTAATCTCTCATGTGTCTCCCGCGTTCTTCATATATTCAGTTTTCCTTACAACATAAGAAATATTTTTTTTGGTCAACGCTGAATATAATTTACTTCCTTAGTTTGGTGGCTTCAAATGGTACAAAACTTGGCTTTGAAAAGTTTCCATTTTCATCTCTTCTCAATTGGAACCATGAAAAATATGGTTTCATGATCGTACAAACATTTTTGCAAATCACTGCTAATAACTGTTAAGGAACGGAAACTCTTATTTAATAAAAAAACCTTTTTCTACTTCGTAAAACATTTTTCAGGAAACCCAATTTTAATAATAGCTAATATAAAATTCAGGGGTTTGAGACACATTTCCCGGTCTTCCTTACTTGTTTCTCCGCAGTTTCCCTTGAAATGATTTCTAAATATTTGATGATTTTTAAATATTACAACTATACGGTTCAAGAGCAGAAACACTTAAAAATACTGGAAATTATTTTTTAAAATATTGATTTCCAAGAGAAATTCATAGTCTTTCCCGCTTCTAAAATTAATCAATGTCTTAAAAAATTTTAATAAACTACCTCAGAATTCTTCTGTTACTTCTAGATGCTCAACAATGCGCCCAGAATGCTTCTTGACTTTTGAATGAGCGAAATCACGTGTCAATGTCCAATCACGTGTAAATTTTCAAGTAGAGAATAATTACTACCACATGCCATCTTCAAAGACCGAAAAAGGACAGTTAATAACTAGTTTCTCCTCTATAGCACCTGAAAAGTTCATGAAAATGACTTGGTCTATTATTCCATCAAATAATGGCAATTTGGTGTCATTACTAATTCTTTGAAGAATATTTTCTCTCGTTTTCATATCGAGAGAAAATACCGATTAGAAGTCCCAAACTAAATGCGGGTTTAAATTAATAGCATGCGATATTACTAATTGTTTTTCAAGTTACGGCGAGCTCTAGTATATAAAAGTTTTCCGGAACTTCGTCAAAATTTTAATAAACTGATGTAATAAGTATATTCCTAACTAGAGTAAAATCCAGACTAAGCTCCTTTCATGTCTTTTTAATGCTTAAAATTGAATCTATTGTGAAAGAGAATAATACTTTCTCAAAAATCATACTGATTCCAATTATTAGCTTAGTTTCGAGGATTGTGTTACACTATGAATGAATAAGAATATTAAGGCTAAGAAAAAAAGTTTTTACTACCCATAAACTTTTTTTTTCAACTTTCTACCACCAAAATGGTCTGTAACTGATTATGAGTAATTTATGTGGATTTAATACTGAAGCATTCGAATCTATTTTGCCTCAATAACTTAAGAGCAGTCACAAATCGTTGATCAATACCGTTTATTTTTATATATCAGCCTCTTTCCTTCCTTTCAAAACCTCTTCATCTCTTGAGTTGAGTCTCTATGCCATTTAAGACTTCCATAGTCCTAGCCCATATTCCAGAATATTTCGTTTACCCAAATAGTTCATATATTTTAAAGCATCTAATTTTACAGTTCTGGGGCTGTTTTGTTCTCAAATAATGTATTACTCTGCCTCTTATAATTTTTTGGAGGGTCGGCTCGAAAACAATATCAATTTACGATTGATCCCGTACGGCGAAATGAATTTCTTTTTTCGCTAAAAAGGTTCATTTCCTGATTTTAAAGTACTACATTTTAAATTATTATATTTCGCTTTTTACCCAAGTTTTTTAAAAATTAATTTCAACTGTACTTTTCATGCTGTTCTATATTTAGGCACTCTTTCCTCACATTTTTGAAAGTGCCAGTTTCTGATTTTAATGGTACCAATTGTTTTTTAATTTATTCAGTTTGCCGCAGTTCTTAAAGTTTTGCATTTTCGGTGATAATCGCCCGATGTAATTTCGGTTATCAATGAAACTAGACCGTCATTTGAAGGTTCCTATTTTACAAAAACAATTGCCAGGCACTTACAGTTTTGCACAGCCCAATTTTGAACAGCTAATCTCCATCATATCTCAACAGGAGTTTTACTAATTTCTCAAACCCTTCTTAGAGCTCGAAGGGGTAATTTCTTATGTGTGCAACCTGCTGCAAAAAACTGCTGTTTCATTTATGTATTTAATTTTGAGAGAAAAGAAAGCAAGATCAACTCATAAGCTTTATTTATTCTGAGGATTGTTGCAGATTGAAAAACTTCCATAGCCAGACTTTGTAAAAGGCGGATTTTTGTTTGCATTTGCTCTCATCACGCGGTGGGACTAAGAAAGAGAAATAAGTTCTAGAACTTTTAGGAAACGACAGTTGCCTCAGAAGGCTCTTGGGAAGTTTTGTTCCTTCTCTGTTCTTTTTTCGCAAGCCAGAGGGATCCATAAAGTTTACGTCGTCGTTGGAGAAATCACTGGACTCCATATTGTTAGATTTTTTAGCCTAAGGATCATTTAACTAGTCGTGAGGGCAGATGCTTCTACCATGAAGCAGTATAGCGCTGCCGCTCGGCCGTAATTGATCTTATTAGAAATGATTTGCAACTCCAAATGGGTTCCAGCCAATCCATACATCTCAATAAAGACACGGCCCCTTTTTCCTCCTTTGAAAAGTGGAACACCAGGGACACTTCACAAAAAAACCTAGATCCGGTTTAACGACCATAACTGGATCGCATGAAATCGTTATTAGCATGGCTGGTATTCAACTTACCGTTTGAGATAGTTTTATTTTCACTTTTCCGTTCGTAATGATCCGACGGCAAAGTCGCAGATTTTTAAGTAGGTCCACTTTTTTGAAACTGCAGGCCATTGGGGATATATCCTTTCTATATCCAGGTTGATCATGGAAGCTTACTATATTCTTTTCAATCTCCTATTCGGTCACAACGCATCTAGTAATGTAGAGCAAAAATGGGGAATATTTTTGAAGTCACGATGTTCAATACTGAAATAAGTCGTGTCCGACTTTATATGTAAAGATAACCTTTAAAAGTAAAATTCTACTCAAATTTTATTGCTTTAGTCACATGAATCCCAAAATACAGAGATTTCTTATTTTAAATTTTATTTTCACTTATTGCAGATCTTTTAGTATATCATACAACAATAATTTCATATAATAAAAATTGTGGGCCTTTATTTTTATGGGATCAATTTCAAGGAAGCCGTTAAGGGTTAGTAGGCTAGAATCCTCATTCTACATCAGCGATCAAAGTAGTCTGGTCTTGAGTACTGTGCTTCACCAGTAGAAATAGAGCATCCTAAATAGTTTTTCCTCTGGAGATGGCGATATTCATACCGTATTCCAACATATAGATAATTACACTACTGAAAGTAGTATTCTAATAAATGAAAGTCACTTAAGGTGTTTATACCCAAATAACAGGTTTTATTACCAAATAACTAATGAGCTTCATCGATAAGTACCAACCAGAACAAAAGTGTAAGAAAATTGAATTTTCAATCTTCATTTATTTATATTATCTAATTTCCGTCCTATTACATGCCATGAAAGGCAGAAATTAAAAAATGATCCATTTTACCCCATGAATTTACAATATCTACCGATATATATATCTAACGTTCTTCTCATCTCTATGAATTTCTTGGACACTTCAGTGACTGAAACGCTTTCAGTCTCTCCGATAAATATAGATAAACAAGGAAATTATATCGTAAATTTACTTTAACTTTCCAACGACCGCTTCAAAGTTTATTTCGTTTTAAATAAACTCGTGAACATATATCAAGAACTAATTATCAGAGTCCATTAATATCAGCTTTTCAACTATATAAAAGATCGTATTGTGGTCTCTATGAGCACTTCTAACTATGTGGGCTATTAGTCTTGAAAATAGGGAGATTATAAAGGACAAGATAGTAACCGAGTAGGTTCCGTGACTTTCGACGGTGCTCAAATGGACAAAATTTTAATTTTCTCCGCTAAAGTTACGTAGTTTTCAGAAGATCTGTAACTATTCCATCCCAGAACTCAACCTTTTCGGATTTTTTCCTATCTTTAAACCACAGTAAAAAGGTACAAACATTATACCCTGGAAGCATTGCAGAGTTACTTGTTTGAAAATAGAAAGCAAAACAGCTTAAGTTGAAAATAAAATTACAGTAACAGATGTGTCCTGAAGCGTCGTCGTAGCGGCAGCAAAAATGTGACCACTCAAGACTAAGTGTCTCCAAACCAGAAAACTTTTTTCGCTTACTCCAAACAAAACTTTTCGCAATCGTTGGTAACTCAGGAATCATTTCTTGATCATTGCTTTGTATCAAAATAGAGCCGCCAAGTAGCTTCATATGGTAAAACTATTATCTTTCAGTTTTTTATTATTAACTGTGCCAAATTTCAAATATTCGTCATCGATTTTCTCACTCCTTAATTTGCCAATCTGATCTATCAATTAAATATTTTTGCAAATGATTAATAATTTGCGTCACTATAAGGTAAAACGCTTGATATATAGTGTACACCTATTTAATAACATCTAAATTCAAAACTGATATACTGAACTGTGGTAGTAATAGTTATTTCGAGAGGATGGAAAAATTTTGAACGATCGTCTCAGGAAGTTAATTCTTCAATTTATTCCGTTCCGGGAAACTTTTTTCTAATTTTACAGGTCTCCTTCATTGATTCATATTTGACTAATTTGGACTAAAGATTTATTTGCAGTTATAATGAAAATTAGAACAAGGGGAAGAACATCCCTCCATTGCTACATTCGACAGAGAATAACCTCACTATTTGTGCCAATTTCGTGCAAAATTTCATATAGAGTCACATATTTGGATAAAAAGGGTAGAAAGTACCATTTTTAAATAAAAGACACAGCCAATATATCCCGAAATCATAATTAAATATACAGATTTAAATATTTTCACGTTCAGGCCCAAAACAAAAAAGCTTTTAAGGTAGAAGATTTCATAATTTAGTTTTCCATTTTTCACATATACTTTTTCTTGCACCTCTCGATCAACCTATTCCCTACATTCACGCGTTGCCTCGTTTTTTTAAAAATTTACCCAGCATAAATTACATCAATGATGAAATTTCACGTATTAATTCGAAATACAACTGGTTTCAAAAAGAAGAAAGGCTTTTGTCAGCATCAAAACCGACTTCAAGGTCACAGTCTTACGTTAATTTAGTGGCAGTATAAAAAAAAAGGTAAAATTAAATTTTATACCTACAACAGAATATTATTTGCATGTCTGCATCGAAGAGCTCGTTGCGGAAGTCCTTTATGTGCAACGTGAAGAAATTACACCCATTTTTGAAAGAATCGAAAACACATTATCATAAACCACAGCTTATCTTATCCAAACACTTTCTGAGACTTGCATGATCAATCCAAGAAAACATTTTTTCAATTCATAAACAGAGAAAAATTGGTTTCCAAAAGTTATTGGTATTTGAAAAGAACCTGAGAATATCGAAAACATTTTGGGTAGACGTAGCCCGCTGTCGAATTTCTGAAAGCGAAGTATAACATCGGCAAAATTGCTAAGAATTAATTAAGAAGAAATGATGCACCAGGTCGTGAACTAATTTAGATCTATTTAGAGAAAAATTCCGAACAGGCAGGTAAACAAGTCGTAAAAATATTCCGTACGCAATAAAAAGCAAATTTAGTATTACTTTTGTTATAATGAAATTGGAAAAGGTTTCTTATCATCCGGAGATGTTTTTTTTCAAATAATGGGCATACTTTTGAGCTCGATAGAGATCTCTTAGTATCGAAAAGGAGTTATACATAACCCGATAAAAATTGGCCAAAATTGAGATTGAAAGCAGTTAATAGAAAAAATAGCTATAGGGTTAAAACAGAATGAGCCATTACAATTTTGATGTCAAAATGATTAAATAGTATTGTATGTAAAGCAAAACTGGGAATTTTCATCAAAGTAAATGTAAAATATGTTGTTCTAATTGCACCATAAAAACATCTATATGCTTTTTTATGTCAGCAACAGTTTGATGAAGCTTTCTTTATCACCATATACTCAAAAATTCAACTTTTGAGAAGTTCTGATTGAAACTCTTTCCCATACTTTAAATATTCAATCCGCGAAAAAGTGTAAATAGGTAGAATTTGCGGGTGTGATCAAATTGTTCTCATTCATAAAATATCCTCTTTGTAGTTATTGAACTCAGAACTTCTTTGCACAAGAAATCTATGCAGTAAAGTTTCAATTTATATCTTCCACTTTCAACAGAAATATTGTACTTCAAAGCCCTATTTTAGGGATTTATTACACCTTCGCACTGAAGAGCATGTGTCTTTTGACCTCTAAAGTCAACGCATTGTAGAACATATTCGCGACCGTGGCCGTTTAAATTATAAATATTTTCTACAAAGAATCCTATTTTCGAATGAGTTCTTGCTCCTCTTATTCTTCAATAGGTCTCTAGACCAAAGACTGGGTGATAGATCAATCATTTGATAAATGATGATCGACTTCGACTGATTTTGTATCATTGAATCCAAGAGGAATGATACGGTAATTCAAGGAATTTACTCTACCCTCTTGTCGTATAGCGCGAGCCATTTAGTAATGTGTGGCCATTCCCGAATATAAAAATCAATAAAATTAAATCAAATAATTAGTCAGACGCTAGCTTTGCTACGGAAAAGAGAGAAACTGGGACCTTATTTGAACATTTACTGTAGTTGGGCCTGCGAAAAAGTGATCAGCACCAGATAAACAGAAGGAAAGCGGACCATATACCCAACAGCCGCGAGCTCTCCCCTCGCGACTTCACCATCTTCACTAGCACAGCTCATAACCAAGAACAACCCCGGATACATATTCAGAGCTTCGCTCTCCCGCCGGCGCTTAAACATCATATCCTCCACTACATTTGCATTGGGTCAAGCGGAAAAGCGGTGGGTAGTGACGGGGTGCACATCAAGATGATGAAGAAAGAGCACGTCCTCTTCGCCGCTCTGCTCTACACATGGTGGATGACAATCAGCCGACTTCACTAGTACCCCTACTACTGGCCTACAGGCATCGTGATCCCGGTCCCCAACAACATATATCAAAATTTTGACTCTGGACATATTCATAGGACAAACTCCAGCGAACTATCGCCCACTTTGCCTCTTATATCCCTGTAGGAAAGCCATCGAAGGAGGTCTGGACTCCATCCTTGCCGACCTCACAACCCTCCATCCAATTCAGTTCGGCTTCTAAAGATGAAGAGGCCCCCCTCATGCACTCATCGTCACGGAAGCAGCCATTAGGTAAAGGGACAGCTGGCTCTACATCATGGATACGCTCAAAGCCTATGTCCGGATCAACCGCCAACTGATCCTACAGGACTACAGAAGCCTCCACCTTTCCCATGAACCTTACTCTACTTATTTCAACTCGGAGCATCCGTCAGACGCATGAACTGGGCACCAAATAAGTGCAGAGCGATCACTCAGGACCCGACTCACACATTTCAACCACTCAAAATACAATCTACGGTAATCCCTCAATCTGACAAGGCCGCTTACTTGGGAGGACAATCACCCCCCTAAGAGTACACCCCGACGCGACTATCAACAGGGCACATCGTACTAAACAAGGCACTCGTTCCCTTCTACACATAACGCTTCTCACCTCCGACACGCCCCCCACCCGTGCTGGCCACGAGTTCAAAGCATTCTAACCCAGCACATACTTATATGGATCTAATCTGCCCGCGACCTGGACTACCTCAACCGCGCCAACCTCTATCCAGCGGCAATTCTTCGCATCCTATCTTAGCTCGAGAGGTAGTTTAAACACTACCGACTTACCGCGCCAACGAACAGTCTTCCAAATCCCAGACTTCACTAATCTGCTGCAACAAGAAGCTTCGAAGTTCCTGTCCAAGCTCGAATACCATAAAGGAAAGCAAAGGCAACCAGAATATCACGGCAGCTCTTTCATTACAATACTTCACAACATACAGATGAAACTCGTTACTCCACAAAACTCTCACCACCCCAACCCTGGCGCACTCATCCCAACTTACCTCTCCATCTGAAAAATCCGAAATAGCCCCTCATTCCGCCGCCAACGTCGCTTCTCATCCCTCCACGCACATGCCACGACACAAAGTAGATCTTTCCCATATTTCATCACCTCCACCATCCTCAAGGGGCACCCGCGTCGCGTCACTCTTCGCTGGTTCTTGCGCTGGTTCCCATATCACCCAGTACCTACGAGTACGCTCCACACAGCTACTACAGGTACCATTGAACTCCTCCGAAACAACGCCCTCACAGACAGACAACTCTCAAAATTGTAGGATAAAATCCGCTAGGTCCGACAGCAGCAAAAAAAGTGTGGTGGGGCAATAAAAACCTATAAGGGCGGAATGATCAAATAATAATCCGAATAATCGAAAGATACCAGAAAGCACTGGGGTGAAAATGGATTCAATATGCGTATGGTCAACCTATTAGTTGTAAAGGAGAACCAGGGAGGGCCGGCAGCTTGTAGACCGTCCTATTGGGGGCCAAGGCGTGCTTACCTTTACTGGTTGAAAGTAGTTTCACTATCCTGTATGGGTAAACTCCCACTATCCTATCCTAATTACTGTAAAAGGCCCAACAAACTAGCAAGGGATCTGAGCCACTCATCAGGCAGAACATCGAATGAGATGAGATACGTACCATAATTCGGAAACGTTAAAGTGATCTTATACAGTACATCGCCTACACCCTTTCCAAAATAGCTTATCACAGTCCAGAAAATCCCTCCTCCCAGGCAGCGCCTCCATTGCAGTCATCCCGACAGGCTTATATCTAAACCATCAGGACGTCGGGGCCATGTCATAACGACTTCCCCGACCTCTAGGCTACTACTTTACCACAACAGTAATCGGACGCCATCACTGTACTATATTCTCACCGCTCGCCCCCACTTTGCCTGTTGCCGCCGCTCTTCAAACTACGTCAAACTACGTATTAATGCAGATGCTGTTGGCCATTAGCTCACTCCCTATTCTCTCCGGATTGAAAAGGGGCGTTTGCAAAAAAACGTTTGTTCCCTTGAACTTGGTACCGCCTTGAAGCATCTGTCCAAAAGTAAAGAGGGACCCATTGCGTTCTACAACTATTTCAGAAAGAGGATTACTAAGCAACAACATGAATTTTGTCATCATTTTTTCGAACGTTGCGCCTTTCGAGCTGAAAATTTTCGCTAGGATCTCTTACTAGCCTCCTTCATTCCATATTTTTAAAATCATAAATAAAATGTCCCCTCCTCCATAATTCCGCTTTCTACCAGGACCTACATTATAGCGCTTTCTGATAATTAGCTTCACACTCCCCCAAGTAGTGTTGAACTCTGGAGCGTCGAAGTTGGTCCTGTCTTGTATGACTTGCCGCTGCCTGCTTCATAAAAGATGTCTGAAACTGGGGAAAAGGATGAAGTCTCTTATTAAGAGGCCAAGTCGCTGTCGCTGCCGTCAAATGCCTGTGTTGCTTCTTCCCGCTCTAAAGTAGCGTCTGCTAGAATATGCAGGGCATTTTCTGTTTGTTTTTGATATGGAACAAGGGCAAAGGTTTCAGGTATTTTTGTTTGCTGTGTTTAGTACATTGTAGCTAAGGGGCCTGGACAGTACAGAGAGGAGCAATTTGGTGATACTGTAAGAGGTTGCAATAGAGTTTTTGAGATTGAAGGTGTTCGCGGTGCTTATTTTTAAACTAAATTCTGAAGATATTGTGCTTTTTGTAAATGACTAAGTCTTTGATAAAAAGGGCGGGCGTGTTAATAATTTTCCTCCGTGTCCGGTTGATTTGATGATATGGATCACTTTTAGTCACCGATGCCGATCGGGAGGGGTTAGAAGTTGGTGAGGAAAAGGATAAGTAAGGGGCGGGCATATCTTGTGGTATTCTCAAATCACATTGCTGGCAAATAGGAGTTTCCATCACCGGTAACCCTCTAAGATATTTCGGGCCCCAACCGACCACATCTTTCAACCATTTAAGCACGCAAACATTTCCCATCTTTTAGTCACTGTACGAACTCATTGTTTGCTCCACATAATTTTTCTTTTGCTTTTTAATAGAAACATTATGAGTAAACATTATATTTTTTTTTAATGGGTCATTGGGATATGATCAACAGTGTTTAAAGGGAAACCCTTTTTTCGGGAATATACTGGCTCTTTGGAGTATCCCTCATATATGACAGAGGTGTCCAATATATCTTCTCTTCAGTTGCTCTGTACTTATGTAATTACTCTGTTTTGCGTATAATGAACGTTTTTTCTGTATTATCTCAGTATCATCATACCAATCCCGGTAAATGCCCATTTACTTGACGAATGCAAAAAACAAGAGAGTACTACGCACTATCACTTCAACTGCTGATTTACCAACAGAACTCAACTATAAGGGTACCCATGGCATTTTTGTGAGATACTAGGACACATGCCGGGTCACAACAGGTCTCCTATTCGGTCATATTACCAGCACCTTCCTCAAAATCATACAAACCAGACTGAAATCGATGCTAATGCGTCGAGCGCGTTTTGCTCTGTATTCAGCCTGAGAACAGCCACATTTTTCAACTCTATCCTGACCAATAAACATTCTCCTTCTCTTCACCTTTTAATAGAATGAAAAGTCGGACTGTCGGAGTGGGCGGAACTGTATATGGGCATTATTCATGGCTGAGGTGAACATGAAAAACTCATCGCATATGTCCTCTCCCCACCTCCACTTATTGTGCATGAGTTGCCAGAGATTACACTGCCAGCCAAAGTAGTTCTCAGCAATGATTCTGTCAAATGCAATGAGTTTGTTTTTCTCCTCATTCTTTCTGGACAGCTCCCCATTACGCGTTATTTTCTTTGGAGTTATTCCACGCAAAATTTCGAGCACACCCTGGTAGCCCTTTTCGAGCAAAAATGGCCACTGATCTGTATACTGAGTGCTATGAGGAAGAACATCCAATATTTCTCTCTCATTTGGTTGCTTCATCAGGCTCTTCTTATGCCATTGGCGAGCTTTGTACAATATTCCAATGTCAGAAACAGACTCAGGTTGGTGTTTCGTTACGACTAAATCGATTCCGTTGGGTAGTACAGATACGTCGGTCTTGTAGCCATACAACTTGTGTGGCCGCTGAAATAGCGCTTGGACTCCTGATGGTTCCCAGTCGGCCGTTCGGAATCCTAAAATGTGACATCCGTTGCGTATCGTGCCAGCTTGTACGTCGCGAAAGTTGTTTTATCCTCGATCAACTTCGATACTGTGTATTTCTTGGATGCATCCTGAACGAAAATTCGACAAGTTACCGGGACAATGGCTTTCAAACCCCGTATCATAAACCTTTCGAACGTAGAACCCTTGATTGTAAACATTCAAGAGAGAAAATCCCAATGCCCTTCGTGCTTGCAAATTAAACGTAGCATAAAGCAGTGCTCTGAACGCTGTGATCAGTGCGTTTGCCCCTCCCAGTGTTCCGATCAATGTGGTAATCCGAAATACGGCTCCAGAGAGCAGCGAACTCTACACGGGTGAAGTTTGTTATGCTTAGTATAGCGGCGTTTCCACCTTGGGATACGAAACTTTCGATAACGGGGGTATCAGAATTATCTTCGTCGTCGGACTGGGATCCTAGGGGTTCCGAAGAAAAATTGTCATATTCACGCTGCCTCATGGAAGCGGCAGCGGCAAGTAGTTTGGGGGAATTGGCGGCATAGTTGGGTGAGACTCCCATAATAGCACGCCTGTTGGCAAGTTTGTAGAGTATGACAGCCGGAGATCTCGATGGCGACGTTGGGGATCGAGAGATGGTTGTTGAAGGGGATGTGGACGGCGGGGACTGGATGGTGACGGGTCAATTGCGCAGTATGTCTGTCTTCAATGAATTCGCGCCAATTCTGTGCACATACAACTTGCGCAGTTGATGACTGAAATTCTGCAATAAAACTATGTATATTTTAATTATTTCTCTTTTTCTCATTTTGGAGGGTAAATACTTGTATACAGTACATGCGAAAATACTCATTTTTCTCGATATGACGAGAGAAGGTACAAAAAAAAGTAGTGTTAAACACGAAATAGCAGTGCGCCAACGTAACATCCAAGTATGACATAGTGCGAAAATTTAATAAAAGAAAAATTAGTTTTTGCTAAAATTCTATGGTATTCAAAAAAAGATTTAGTAATAGTGCAAAGAGTACAGCCAAATTGTAAAAAATTCGAGTATTTCTGTAAAGACCTTGTCCTTACGCATGAACAGTTTACATCAAATGGTTTTTAAGGTCTCCACTACAGGAACCGACTATAGGGCTGAGAACTAATCGAATGGGCAACGTCGTTCACGTGCAGCGGCGTGCGCGAGCAGATAGCCATAGCAATAGACGACCAGACGATGCAACTAAGGCGCTGATACAATCGCCGGCGTGTTACGGTTGCAGTCGTATTTTACTTCCGCGCTATTCACGGGATTAACTCCAAGCAATGCAATAGTTTGTGGGCTAGACGCACCGAGAGAACAAACGAAATCGGTTGAAACGTAAAGTTCTGGTGCATTGTTTGGACGGTGCAAGAGGACGGGGCGACAGCTAGCGTCCCAGGTCCCGTACCTTGTGACGATGCGCCAATACGGCAGCACCGTCAGCGGCCGAGTTGGCCTTGGTGCGGATGGCGGCTTCGAACGAGGAGAGAACGGTAATATCCTACGCGATAGGCCGTGTCTCTTCGTTGCTCGGATCTGTGGGGGGTTTACAAGGATATCCGCCGGCCGAAGCTCTGTACCAGGGATGAGGAGAGGCATTTCGTACTGACAGTCGAGTCGGGCGGCACGGAAAAAATGGTATGCGAGCGCGTTGCGGAGGGCATTGTGACGGTCTGTACGGTCAAAACAGGCAGGGCAGAGGTCGGCCGCGTAATCGCCGAGGGTTTCCATGCTTCGCTTGCAATGCTGACAGGTTTTCGGGAGTGAGTCGATGGAGACCGGCAATCCGAGGTGACTGGATAGCATTACGGTCCAGTGGGCTTGGGACACCTTGGTATCATTTTTTGGGTGGGCGAAGAGGAATGCAGCGGCGGGGCTGTGTCGGAAGGCAAGGGCACGGATCCGGCGCCTAATTTCGTCGGCACTGTGTTGATCCAGGCTGGGGAGGCTGCCCAAGCGTCGTCTTGCCAGAAAGTCTTGGTCCAAGCCTCGTGCTGCACCCTATTTAGTATAGTTTGGTGGGTGTGGCAGCAGGGGCGGTGGGGCCAAGAGGTCCCGGGTCAATGGAGTACGTGCGTCCAGGTATTCTAAGGCAATACTGCCATAGAGGCGGCCACGCTTGGGGCAGGAGAAAGGCTCGGTCCTCGCGGAATCTGCGTCCCAGTAGGGCGGCAGATCTTGGGGTAGTATACTCGGCAGAAAGTTCGCGGGCCGGTGCATAGTCTATGACGCTGGCAGCCGCAGCAGCATGTAAAAACGGGGAAACCGGCATAGACCAGTACGACTACAGTAGTACTGTGTGGTAAGCTTTAGTTGACTGTGCAGTGAACTAAAATTATTCAATACAGTACCGCAAACGGCCATTCGGAAAAGTAACCGATCAAGGTTAGGGTCTAGAGGCATTTGTACGAGCTTGAAAACATTATTTGTGCTTAATTTAGAGAGATGTACATGCTCCCGCCAAAACGCATTTACACTGCGGGAAAAAATATCGCCGCTCCTTTCGAAAATTATAAAATTAAGAGATTCGTTACTGTAACCCCCCTTTAAAATTAAAGGAAAAACATAAAGAAAATAAACCGCCAATTACAACACCTTTAAAACCAAAACACCATGCCGCCCAAATCTCCCATTGCCACAATTGCAACAAACATAAAAAGAAATTTTGACTATAAAAGAGTTCGGCTATACGGCCTTAGGGAAAAATTCGGGATAGAAACAGCAAAATCGAAGGAGCATTATCCATCTCAAGAGTTTTACGCCTTATGGCAGAAAAAAAGCAGAACAGCATGACAGAATGCACCGACTGCTACAGGACTCAGAAGAAACGGTGTCGGGGTCGGAAAAGGAGGAGTGAGATTGTCCTGTTATGGACACCTCTGTTAAATCAGGAGGATCTTGTGGAGTTATGGAAATGACTAACTTTTCTCTTTTGGAATTTGATGCTCTATGGAGAATTATAGAACAAACCGTCCGTTCTCAGTACGAAGAAGGCTGAGGTCGAAGATCTGAAGCAGAACCGAAGGATGTCCTCTTCATGGTTCTTTCAAGACTCAAGCATGGAGTTAAAGCTGAATTAAAGACCCCACATTCGAGCGCATGGTGGTTGGATTCGTCTCTAGGATTTGCCCGATTTTGTTCGAGAAAGCAGTGCAGAAGTATGAAAGGGTATTTACAATGTCTCGGTTGGTTGAAGATGGAACTATGTTCAAGAACTACAAGTTTGCGCTTTGTTCTACTGACATTACTTTCCAAAGCACCAATCGACCGAGTGGAAATCACGACGGCGCCAAGGAATACTTCAGCAATAAGAAAAAGCTATACGGATTCAAGACTGAGGTTTTTGTCCTTCCCAATGGCTTCGCCATTGGGTGTTCCCCCATCTTCCTGGCTCAGTCGCGGACATTACAATCTTCAATGAAAATCTTGAATTACATGGCAATTGGACCTCCAAGACGGATAAAGAGCTTCAACAAATTCCAGATGTGGGACTACTTTCAGGAAAATACCTTAACAACTGGGCTATAGTGTTGTATAAGGGATAACGGGGAGCGTCGAGCGTAGCAAGAGTTTTCATCCAAAAAAGAAGGCTATCGGTGGTGTTCTATCGTGTGAAGAGATTAGAGTGAATAAGGAGATCAGTTCAGACCGCATCATAGTCGAGAATTATTTTGGGCGTTTATCGTCGCTGTAGGCTGTGATGGCTAACCGCTGGAGATGTGATGAGAAGTGGTATGACACTTTTTTATGCTTTGTGTAGCTTGACGAATTTGAATGTGAAGTGGCATCGGCTACATGATGAAGATGGTAAGATGGCTAGATTGTATGGGAAAAAATTGAGGGAAGTGGGCTTGAAGAAAATACAAAAACGCAGACTGGTCCAGCAGCTCTATCGTGCGAAACGCAGGGCAAGTGTGTCGGCGGAGCTAGGAAGTAGTGGTCGTATGGAGGAGGGGGCTTGTGCAATGGTTGATTTACTCAATTGCTGAGCCAGTAGTATTTCACTTGGTAAATATGGTTTTACTGTATCAAAAATAATTGATTGTGTTTTTGTGCAAAAAGTTCGTGTTTACGTATATTATTTCTCTTAATTGTGTTAAATTCGGCCATTAGTAAAAAGGCCGGCCATTACTGTATTGTCAGTCATTTCGGGTATATACTCAGTATTTGAATTGGAGATCTAGTGGGCCTGCTAAAGAGACTCAACCCAGCACCGGCTAAACCGATGCCCACGCCGACGGTATACATACCCTTCCACTGTTTGACTAACATCATACTGTACAAGCTTTGTAATTCATTTCCAACTCGGTAACTGCGACAAAGGTCTAATGCATACATTTCCAATGGAATAATGTAGTACAGTAGTGTGGCCGAAACTGTATCTCTATGTGCATACACGAAGCTACTTCGCAGTAAAAAAACATAAAAGCTATTATTTTACATAATAGCCGAGAACGATGAAATCATTGACGAAACCCTCTGCTACTAAAAAGAAGATGGAAGATGAGGACAGTGAAACCCAAGGTTGGTGCTAGGGGCACGAGTTGTAGTAAAAATGCAAACGAAGACGGAACTGCTGTTCCAAACGTCACAATTATGGGGTGGCTCGCCTATATAGGGCACGTAATGTGTCCGCCGCCAGAACAATAATTAGTCGTCTAGACTGCAAAAGAGTTGCTCGACTGTGCAAAGAACCACGTGTCAATGGCGCTTAAATGACTTGTCACTGGGCAAGGCGACAAGTAATTCCGAGTCTCATCGCATGTAGCGAGCGGACTGTAAGATAGTATATACTGTAATGCGATGTATAGCACAGGACAACAAAGCAAAAAAAGGGTGCACTTGGGGGATGTGTACCGTACAGTATGATGAACACTTGTCCCTTCCTTCCGCCTCTGCCCTACAGTACAGTACGGTATATAAAGCACGAAAACAATCGCACCCATCGCCGCCCCAACTCTTCCACAATTCCCCCCAACCTCTACCTCTGCCCCACTCGCCCTCCCCTCCCATGTACGACGACGCCACTTCCCTCATCCTCTTCTTCTTCTTCTGGCAAGCCCTCTACCTGCTGGCCACCAAACTTCTTCCCCCCTAGTCAACCACCCCGCCCTCCACCCCCCTCCCCCACAAATCCACCCGCTCCACCCTCGCCACTCTCGCCCCTCCCTATCTCATCTCCACCCTTCACGCCCTCCTCTCCTCCTTCCGCGGTCTCCAACACCTCTTTCACCTCTGGTCCGCACCCCCCCTTGCCAAACTCATTCTCCCCCACATCCCCCACCCCACCCATCTCCAATTCGTCCCCGAAATCTATCGCGTCCTCACCACAAACACCTTATTCGCCTCATACCTCCTCGCCGATCTCGTTCACATCATTCGCCTCTATCCCCATGTCGGCGCCTTGGACACCATCCTTCACCATCTCGCTTTTGCACTCGTCGCCCTCGTCGCCGGCCACTATCGTCTCTACCCCTTTATGTTCGCCTGGCTCATTCTAGGCGAGGCCAGCACCCCGCTCTTGAACCTACGTTGGTTTCTCATCAAGTCTGGCAACGGCTCCACCTCGTTTTTCGTCTTTGTTCAGACTCTCTTCGGTCTCGTCTTTTTCCTCACCCGCTTCTTTGTCTACGCCATAGGTCTCGTCCATCACCTCTCCATCCTCCATCACGTGCTTCCCCATGCTCCACTCTGGGCCATTGCCATTACAACCGCGGGTGTAGTCGTCGGCTTCATCATCAATCTCTCCTGGCTCGGCAAAATGTATCGCATACTCACCTCACGCCCACGCACATCCTCCCCGCCACCTACTCCGCCTTCTCAATCCGCCACATAACACACTCCTCTACCTACCAACTCCCCGCCAACTTTCCAACCAGCCCCAACCTCAACTTTCCACACCAACCCCTTTTGACTCACCCGCCCTTGCCAAACCAACCCTCAAGTCGACTACCATCTCTTGCCACACCTTGCCCACACCCCCGCCGCCCTTGCATGCCTCTCTTTGTATCGCACCAGTCAACCTCCTCTACGCAGTTGCCGTTTGCTTGCTTTGCATGTTCTCACCCGGTGCACAAACTTTCTCAGTCTCCCACCTCTCCCCACTTCCCTTTTCGCACCAGCATCGTCATTCCCCCTTGCCCCTGCTCAAACATGCTGTTTGTACAATCGTCAACAACGCAAGCCGCACACCGCCGATCCCCTCCCTCTCTCCCCACTTTTCTGTTTCCATCTTCCCTTCGTCGGCGTGCCTGCGCACAAACGACACGTAGCGCAACCCCGTTGCTGTCGTGTATGTGTTACCGTGTGTGCATGCGGTGCGTCTCGCATCGCAACAGTCGAGCGGCGAGGGCCTTGCCTACCATTGTAGTCTTGCCGTTTTGTTGCCGTATGCAGTCGCACTTAACGTCCTTGCTACTCGGACTTTAGCGAGCCCTACGTCGTGGAGCAGGGAGTCCGTTTCGGCTTCCTGGGAAGGTGGGCTTGGAGCCACACCTCGGCACCAAACTCAAAGACGAGACCATGGTGAAAACAACGTTCGTCGCCCAATCGGAGTGGAAGCAAGCGCTCACGTGCGCTGAAGTCATTTCGTCTAGGCAAGTAAATCCCGTCCATGGCTAGATGCACGAGTTTGCCGCCAGATATTGTAAAGGGCAAATATTGATCCGCATGAAAGTGCATCTTGTGACCGCAGCCTGCACATATTCACGGACGCTGCTCGAAGGAAAGGTTGGCCGCGCATGCTTGGGTGCCAGCCCTATAAGAGGACGTTGGGTGCGTTTGTAAATAGCCGTTTATTTGTCAGTTCAGTTGTGTTCTCAGTTACGTCGTTGTCTGTGTATCTTCCCAGTGGTGCTCCTCACCCATCCTGTCAACTTCATCCACGGGCAGTGACGGCATTCTCCAGACGACATACTCTGCATCACCACCACTGCCTTTTTTATCCCGCGCAATTGACTACAAGAGCCAGTATTTCGTTCATAGGCAACATAGTAGCGGTTCTAGTCCATCGATTCTCTCACACACGTTTTTCGTCGCAACACGATGAAATGGCATTTTCCAGAGGCTTAAGCAATTGACTCAACGACTTTCTAAACCCCGAGGACGAGTATGGCGCACTTTCCTCCTGCTGATGTTCGCTGGAAAGCCCGTTCTGCTCAAGTTCCGCAGCCACAAGTTTCTTGCAATTTGTCAAGACACGAATACCAACCTGTTGGTAGTGATTCACCGCTACTTTTCTGCAGTCCTCAGGTACTCCGCTAGATCGCAATGTCTGTATCATGTGTCGTATGCTGAGCAAGAACGCGCTTTCATTATACACCCTTGAGTTCATTCGCCCTTCATCAGTTCCACGTTGCTTTCCATATCCTGCTTCGTTGTAGTACGGCTCGTCCACAAATACAAGTGCTTGCAGACTCAGTAATAGCCGAAGCAGGTTGCTCGTCTTGGCGTCCCAAGATTCCACATCATCTCCATCCCAAGTGCCCAAAATGCTCAAACACACCTTGCCATCCTCGTAAAGATTTGGATTGAGTCTGCGGCCGTGGGAATGAAACCATACTTCAGGGGGAGTAATCGGGTAAGAAGGACTCAGACGGATATCGAAAAAAAAGATTATATCTGCGTAAGGCGTACCCTGCGGCCCAACAATACCTGCTCGGACTCGGTCCAGTTTCTCCTCGCAGGCCCACACAAGGATGCCCTCGGGGAGATTTTTCCGTAGACGGTTCCATTCCTTGCGAATCACCGACAAAAACTTGGCCGAATACGAAGAACTTGATGACAAGTTGGAAAACACATGGAAGTTTGGCAGGTCATCAATGACTTTAAATCTCTCTGTGTTGCACCGCAATTCAGAGTCAATAACCTTTTGTCCTTCCTCGGCTGATGCGCTCTGTTCCTCTGTGGTCGGTTCACTTTTTGTTACTGATTTCACTTGAGAGATTGGGCCAGGTGTTCCACTCTTTTCCATCTTCCTCGCCTCACTTTCTCTCACCTCCTTAACTTCAGAAATTGGGCTTGGTGTTTCCTCGTTACTTTGCCGGTTCCGCGATGGCGTTCTTATGTCAGCTTTGAGAATTCTCTCGAACGCCTTGGCAACAGCATCGTGGAAGAGGGCCCAGTCATCATAAGTAACTTCTGTGTTGGACGCTGGCAGGTTGTCTTCAAAATCGCCTTTGTTTATCGAACCAGAAAAAAGCTCCCCCAGTGCATGAAACACCAATCCAGCAGCGACCGCGCGTTCCTCATTTTTCGAAATGCCACCTTGTCTAGACGTGTCGTTCTTCTCACGACTCATCTGCACATCCCTGGAGATCTTTTCCTCCGCCCTGCTGACGGCATTCTGGTAGTCCCGTTTGTCCAAATCCCCTAGGAACTTGCCAAGCTCCCTTGAGTAAAGTAAACTTGTGATCAGAGTGCCCCCATAATCATCGAAATTTGCCATCGGTGCGAGATGAAGATGATTCAAGTCGCCATCATCATCTGATCCCCAGTTATGGTTGTATTCTGCATCATGTGGGATAGGAATGGAGTACGTTCTCAAGTGCTCGGGGTCACCATCAGCACGGTCAGATTCCAACTCTGTGGACTCTTCTGTTTCAAAGGTCACATCATCGTCTCCATTTACGAACAACAGCTCGCTGCATGGAACCTCAGTGATACCGCCGCCATTCCAGGCCACAGAGCATTCTCCCATGGACTGATTTATCACAACACCCACCCATTCTTTCCTTTCATCCGTTATGTTTGGCTCACGCGGCACATGCAACACAGTATCCCCGATGCTAACATCATAATCCCCACCCCTTAGCTCGTAAACGCTAACTTCCTCTTCTTCGGAATAGGGCAGGCCTTCACCTCTCTGCCACATCACAACAGCCGTTCTTTCCGCTTGGTTCACGCTGATAATCGCCCCCTTCTTACGGGGAGCGAAACGCTTTCCGCTATCTTCCAGGCTCTCGTCGGCATAAAGCTCTTCATCGGCCCTGGTGACAATTTCACCGGGCAAATAGTCGTACGCATCTGGATGGTTATTGACCCAAAGGTTCAGCGCTGGAATCCTCTTCGATCGAGTCCCATCTTGCCACAGCAAATCGACAAACGATTTGGTCTCCACCACCTGGACAACATCGTCTGGATTGGGTGCCAAACTGTCTATTACCGCCCCTGAAACCGTTCCAGATTTCAAATCTGTTGAGCCGCGCTCCCTTGCCCTCCTATGCGCCTTTGTCAGGCGTCCCCCAGGTTTCTTCGAGCACGCCTTAATCCCTGACCTGTGCGTTCCACTCGAAGAGGAGGCTGCCCCTGCCAACGCCTCGCTCTCGTCATCCTCCTCCTGCTCCCATTCACCGTCCACGACCTCCTCCTCCCATTCACCGTCCTCATCCCCCTCCAACTCGTCCAAACTAGGCAAGGGTCCCATTCCTACCCGATGCGGGGACCCTGCCTGCCCAGGCCCTTGATTACTTTCTCCCGGGTTGGCCCCATCTTTCAAGAGTCCAAGATCCCCCACGGACCACCACAAGTCACGAAACGATTCCAGCAGGTTCACATCATCAAACTGGACGACTTTAGCGATCTTGCTTTCCATCGAGTTTCGTTCACTTTCATCTGCAGCCTTTGAATACATGGACTTTGCAACAAATTCGACACCTAAATCGCGAACACGAACATACTTGACAATGCCCTCATTCACGCCGGAATACTCACCGCGAATCCAGGTGGCGCGTTCCGTCAAGACATCCTGCATCACTAAAACCCGTTGACCAGGGTAAAACATGCCCTCTCGAAAAGGGTCACGACGAGTACGGTCCGGGGTGCGGGGGTCCCTATTGCATATAGACTTGCTGTGTCCTGGGATATTAGCGAGGCTGCGATCCGGAAACTCAACGTAAACCTCTTCCACAAAGTAATCAATAATGCCGACCCAGGAGCCCAAAACGACGGAATCACCAGCACGCACACCCGTGAAAAAGCCGAGCTGATGACTCGGAACCTGGAAACATGTAGCCGGGTCGGGTTTGTCAACGGTAGCAGGAGTGATATCGCGGATGCGACGAACGAGAACGTATTTGTGAACTTTCTCGACTATGGCCGACTGTTGAAAACGGGGGGCGGCTTGTTGCTGTTCAGAGGCCCACATGACGAGCTGACCTGGGTCAAAGCTCCGATCCACAAGAGTTAGTTTGTCGATAGCACAGAGGTACTGAAGGCCGGTGAAGGTGTCGGCGATGATAGCGTGATCGTCGGGAATTTGGTGAGAGAGTCGAGAGGAAGAAGGGTCGGTGGCGGAAGGGTCAGGGAAGGGAGCGAGATCATTTTCGCGAGCATCGGGGCCGAGGTTACGGACGTTGGTTTGTCGGTGATGAGTATTAGGCATGTAGTCATTGTCGTCTACGGAGACGGACTCATAGTCGTCGTACGAGGAAATGAGATGTGCGGCTTGATTAGGCATGGGAATGGGGGGCGGAAAAGAGCTGGAACGAATGGTGACGTGATCACCGTCTTGAAGGAAAAAGTTTGCACGACCGCGCTCGTCGGTGGCGGAGGAACCGGTAGAGAGGTGATCATCGGGGTCTTGGTGGGACGAGTCGTCATCCGTGTCAGAGTATGAGTCGCCGGCGACTCGCTCGACCACGAAAAGGTGACGTGTGTTAGGGATTCTGACCACGTCCTCGATTTCGACATGTGGGGATAGGTTTGTGGTCATAGTGGGAACTAGTGTTGAGCTCTGAGGGGTACCCATGAAGGGAAGGGAGGAGGAGAGGGGAAAGGGTGGTGGTAGTGGCGGGAAGAGCAAATGTAGAAAGGGAAGGGGATACACAGGTGGAAATGATGGCGGGCCAAACGGAAAGGACTGAGAAATGGTTCGGATCGGGGAAGAGTGGCTCGACGACCGGCAGTGATGCGGACTCTTTATCTGCTGGATTGGCAGACTCGGACGAACGACAAATTTATCATCGAGGCATTAGCACCCAGCTGGTACTTATATTTCGGTGCACTGTAATGCGAACTTTGGGATGCACAACTACATCCAACCAAGACCTCAATACCCCTCTCTGCAGATCCTGCAAGCGTTCCAGCAATAGCATTTCCCCAGATCCACAAAATCAGAAAAAAACCGTTCACTGTATCATCGACACACGACCATTCACGTGTCGTACCCGTTTTCCATAATATCGAAACTCCCGTTCAAACCGCTCGAATTTCACCGAAAAAAAACAATGACCACAAGCATTCATTCCCCACCACGTCACCGTAAAACACATGCACACCGTAAGACAAAACCGCACCCCTCAGTACCAAACAACTGCGCCACTACTGCACACAACGCACTAACCAGCCGAGCCATGTGCACTAGACACCCGCCCGGACCACCCAGCTCGTCCCACATAAACTACGTGCCAACGTTGCACTCCCTCCACGCACAAACCCTACCACAACCACAAAATTCTCAAGCTGGCAGGCCAGCAACCCACAACTCCACCGCCCAACCCCCTACCACTCCGCAATCCCACAACTACTCCCCGTCCACACCCAACTCCCAAACCCAACTCCAGCCGCCCCGCCCTCCAAAACCCAACATCACTGGCACCCCGAAACCACGCCCGCCGCACCATCACTGGTGCGTCGGTGTGCACCAGGCCCCGTTCTCTTTGTCACGTAGACGCTGGTTTGCCCACGTGCTTGCGTGTCGCTGTTGTTGGAGGGTATGGTTCGCCTGGCACCTGATCCCTGCGGCCTAGTTGCCAAGGTGGGCTAGCTTGGCGAATCCCGGCGTTTTCGGAGCTGGCACGGCAAGTGCATTCACGTTTCATGTGAGTTTTGCAAAACGTTGCACACTGTCGCCCATGCACGGACACTTTGTCCGTTTATACTTTATCTCGACAGGTATCGAGAAACGTTGCTTCAGCCAATATACTTGACTCTGGTGTTGGGCAACACATCTGCATGGATAGAGAGAAACTGTTCTTCAGTAGCGATCGCCTTTTTTATCCCTTCACCGCGGTTTCCAAACTACTCGGTTATCGCTTTATCCTGCAACAAACGATCTCATCACCTGTTACGCTGCACATCCTCGCTTTTAATCCAGATCCTCAAGCCATTCTTTGGTCCCTCTCTCCCATGTTCCCAGCTCTATTACTTTTTCTTCCGCGCACGCCCCCTGCCCTTGCCATTCTTGCCATTCTTACTACCCTTTTCTGACTTTCCAGAATTCTTTGCACTACTGCTGCTACTCTGTCGTCCACGTCTCCCAATAATCGTTGTGCGATGTTTCTGTCCATGCTCGTGCTCCTGTCGTTGCTGTTGAATCGTTTCCACGTCGGCCTCTGCATCGGCATCCCGTCGAGACTGGAAAGCTTCACACAACAGCAAGCTGTCGTCCGTAAAATTCGAGGTCGCAAGCATTCCGTCACTTGCACCAGCCTCTCGGTTGGACGACCCTGACCGAGATGACAGACTCTCCGTGCTCATAGAAATCATTCGCTCTCCTACCTCTTCAGCTTTTGTTCTGGCCGCAAGCTTTTTCTTTTTCGACAGTTCTGCCTGCAGCTGGAGTCGCTGTTGCCGTAGCCGTTCCTGTTCCTGTTGATGTTCACGGTCTCCCAAACTTCTCGAAACACCCTTGTCGCGCCTCTGCCCGGGTACCTCTACGGACCCCTCCCCTTTCTCCTTTTCATGCATCCTTCTCTCTCGTCGGACATCGCTCCTTGACGCAGGGGCCTTGTCCTCCGTGGGTCCCCGATCCTTGGATTCTACGTCCTTTGTACTATCGCGACCCTTTTCAGACAGCGACACCAACATCGATAGTTTCATGTTTCGATCTGGTTGCTCACTCTCTACCATCCGTTTCCATTCCTTTCGAACGACAAACGACTGCAAATTCACTTGCGCCACCATCAACGGAATGGTCCCATCTTGTCGGCTTTCCTCGGTTGGTGGGATCTTCACCCTCACACGTGGACTCGACGCGTGTGCGGGCATAGGCGGTGCAGGAAAGGGAGGTGGCCGGGGAGTGGAGAGCCAGGGGTGTGCGAGGGCCTGCTCCGCTGTCAATCTCTTTTCTACATCCCGTGTCAACAACCGCACCACAAAGTCCTTGGCATCGTCGCTAATGACAATCCATTCCTCGCCAAGCATTTCCAGCGGTTCGTATTTGACCTTGTTTAGCAACCGCAACAGGTCGTCATCGTCAAATGGCGGGTACCCCGTCAACAAAATATGCACAATGACCCCCAAACTCCACATGTCCGCCGCGCAGCCGTAAGGCTGTCGTAGGATCACCTCGGGCGCAACATACAGCGGCGTGCCGACTGCATCCTGGATCAGTTGCTTGTGGCAGCCCATGTGCGAGATGCCAAAGTCAGTGAGCTTGACTGTCGGATCCAGGGTCTTTGACAGAAACAGTATATTCTCCGGCTTGACATCACGGTGAGCAATACCCAGCTTGTGCAGGTGTGCAAGCGCTCTTGTCAAACCGCGCACCAACGTGACGACATCATTCTCACAATATTGCGGATAGTAGTACGAGTCTGCGATCCTTGGCAGCATCTCGCCGCCGGTGAGCAATTCCATGACGAGATATATGAAGCGATCATCCTCAAACACGTGCTTGTAGCGCACAATGTTGGGATGTTGGCCGACCAAACCGCTCGACACAACCTCTCTGCACATGCCCTTTGCACAAAACAAATCGGGGGCGCCCTTGCTGACAATCTTTATGGCAACAAAGCCCTCGCCATTCTTGCCCTCGCCCAACCTGACCTCTGAAAACGACCCCGCGCCCAGAATCTCGCCAATGACAAAACTACGATCAATACTGCCCGGGCGATACAAGTCACCCGCGGCCTCTTCCACCATGCTAGAAATAGCATTGCCCCATGCATTGCGAAAGGACGGGCCGGCGGCGCCACCCAAGCCTCGATCACTGCAACTCCACTGACTGCGATAAGCGCCGCCCAAAAAGCCATTCCCCTCCTCTGCCAAACTACCCGAGCTCTTTTCCGTATTTCCATAACTCTTCATAGACATAAAGGTCAACCTCAAAGCGGCGACTGGATTTCCACCGGGGACGGCGGAAACGGCCGAGTCATTGCGAATCAACCCCCCCCCCGTGGACACGACGCGTGCGAAATGCTCACTGACGACCCGCTCAAAGCCCAAGCCCAGGTCGGAAGCATTTGCAGTGAGTGCGTCGGGACGTCGAGAAAAGCTGGGCAAGGCGCGAGCGGAGAGACGGCCACTGCCTCGATCACTCGGGACGCGTGGGTTGGACGGGGCGGGCCCGGACGGGGGCCTCGGGAGACGAATGCGAGGGTCGAGCGGGGGTGCATAGGAGGGGGGTTTTGGGGTAGGGCGAATGGTGGTAGAGGTGGAGGTTGAGTTGGGGGCGGGTGGGGGTGGCGGGTGGTGAGTGGAGGATGGGAGCGAGTCGGGTGGAGTGAGGGCGGGGGCGGGGGTGGGGGGGGGACGAGGTCGCTTGCGAGGGGAGGAGGGGGAGGGGTTGGGGGGGGTAGAGGGAGAGGGAGATGGTGGAGAGGGAGGGAGGTCGGAGGAGGTGGCTGGGGAAGCGCAAGGGGTTGGGGGAGGAGGGGCGGTTTGGAGCCAGTCGCGGAGACGGTTGTAGCGTTCGCGGGCTACGGCGGTGTGGTCGGTGAGAGGGGGAGAGGGATTTGGGTCTGGAGGCATTGTGTGGGGAGGGGAGGGGAAGGGAGGGGAGGAGTTGGGAGGAGGGTGGAGAGGAGGGGGAGGGGAGCAGGGGGTGCAAAGATAAGGCTGTAGTTTAAAAAGAAACGAAAACAAAAACAAGATAAATCATCAAAAAAGACACAAAGTGTCTCGACCAACCACGTGAAAAGTAGCCAATGTCCATGCTCTTCTACTTCCAGGGTACTGTACCTCCCTTTTTTCCTTTTGTTCCAGATTTGACATGTGTCAATCATGGAACACCGCGCCGATACCCTACCCTACCGAGTACTTTACAGTACATTACAGCATGCCACTCCCTCCACCCATTCCAACTGTCTACGAAATATGTACAGTATCCTTTCTCTAGCCGAGCCGTTACTGTACTGTAACCACTTTATGCCAATGTCCTGTCACAAAATTCTCCGCCGCAGCTCACATCCGCCGGCATCCCGCTCTAATATTACTGTACTATACCTACTGTACTGTACTGCACTGTACAGTACTGTACTGTACTGTACTGCACTGCACAGTGCTGTACAGTGCTGTACTACTGTACCAATATTCGCTCTACAAGTAATCCTTCCTTCCTCCTCTTCCTCTCTCCCCAAAAGTCCAACATCTTCACGCCGCATTCCGTCCAACCACCTGCTTAAACCTCGGTTCATGCTCCTCGCATCCCCCCACCACCTCATCCACCAAATGATGCACCACTCGTCTCCCACTCGCATTCAACCAACTGTGCAATCCGTTTCGACTCATCGCCACAATCCTATTGTGCGCAATGGGCACCATGACCGGAAAATCCACCCCAATCACCTTCCACCCCACCCCTTTCAACCTCCGACTCATCACTTCCTCCTCCCCCCCACCTCCCATCCCCTCCACCTTTCCCTTTTCATAAACCGTCTCAAAGCAAATCCGGCACCCCCGTTCATCATAACCCTCATCCACCTTTCTCCCCCCACCATTCCCAACCACCTCCTCCCACCCTCCGCCACCCAAAACCTGCACCCGATGATCCAAAGCCGCCGTCCCATAATTCACCATAAAATCATTCCTCACATTCGCATACAACACCCGTCTCTCAAACGCCCCCAACGCACTCAGAAACTTGACTCCAAATCGATTGCGATCCGTCGTCATGGCCATCAACAAGCCCTCCTCATCCCTCAACATCATCTGCACAACAGTCTCCCCAAACAGCACATGCATCCAAGGCAGCAGCAGTGCAGGCAAAAAGCGGTACACCCCAAACGACCGCACTCCCAAATTGGGCGACGCCACGACAAACAAACTGCCGCCCTTCAAGCCGGCCACACTCCCCTCCTCCTCGTCGTACAACACGGCCGCGGCATAGCGCACATACAAGCCGCCCAGACTGAACCCCATCAAACTGATTGTTTCCAGACTGGTATGTCGACGCACGACTGCGCGAATATCCTCGGCTAATCTCAACCCACCAAAGGCAACCCCGTCATGCGTCTTGTCCGTGTTGACTCGACTGGCGTGGATGACGACACGGCCGTTGATGACGGCGGGTGAAGCGTGTAATTGGTCCAACAGGTAGGTAAAGTCATCGACGGTGCCTTGTAGGCCGTGTGCTAGGACGAGGAGTTCCCTGGGCTGCACACTGTTGGGTTGTGGCGGTATGACATCGGGATTTGCGGAATAGGGGGTCGGGGAGGGAGGGGGGCGACGTAAGTGAATGGAAGGCATGGTGGATGGACGAGGGAGCTTGATGGTGGAGGTGAGGCGACGGAGAGGCTTGAGGTTGGGGGATGAGGGATTGGAGGAGGGGCGGTGGCGGGGGGATTGGGGAGTGGAATGTGAATTGCGCTCCGATGGGGAGGAGGGGCGGAGTATGGTTAACGGGTTGAGAGCAAAGGAAGGAGGCATTGTTTGGGGGGGAATGTGGTTTGTCTGTCGTTGGTTTCGGTGGGTGGTGGTTGTCGGTTACGAAAGGAGATGAGGGAGGAGAAGGACGAGGGGGGGTGGGGGCGCTGAAAGGGAGGTGGAAAGAGTTGCCATTTACACGGAAGCGGCGGGCGGGAAGGGCACCGATTGAAATGTACAGTATTTTTATTTTGTTTTATTGGAAACTTGCACCAATCATATGCCCCCACCTGTTTGACCCAGTCGCCCACTCGGTCCACGACACGGACAGCGTGCCACCCATGGCACAATTGGCACTGGCACGAGTAAAACCTGGTCGGGCGACAAGACAATTCAATTCAGCACATTCCAAAATGCCGTCAACGGGCCAAGGCCCAAAACCAATGACTTGCCCGCTATTTACTGCTCCCTCCTCCGCCGTCCGCTCCATCGCCCCACTCGCATCGCTCCGTCATTTTGCAGCAAACTTGCACACGGCACACGCCGCCCTCAGAATATTCCCAGAAACTTTCTCCTCCTCTTCCCACTCAATCCTTGCTCCACCCCCCCCTCGTCTCCACCTCTTCCTCCACATCCCCCAAACCAACTCGCTTCACCCTCCCCTCCTCCCTCATCCAATCCCACACCTCCCCCCTTCCCCCCCTACCAACCTTTCTCCCACTCAGAAACATCACACATTGCCCACTCCCATACCACGCCGGGCACTTTCCAACCCTCGTCCACTTCCAACTTCCCCCTCCCCCCCACATCTCATATTCACATCGCTCCACCACCCCCACCCCCCAACATTCCCCCCTTCCCCACCCCTTCCCCACATACGTCCACCCCCCGCCAATCCTCCCCCTCCCCGCCCTCCAAGGACCCCCCTCCCCCACACCCTCAATCTCCCTCCCCCCTTTCTCCTCCGCATCACCAACCTCCCCCATCATCCCTCCCCATCTCAACCCTCTTCGCCCCCATCAACACCGCCCCAACCTCCCTCTTCTTCACCGTCGGTCGATACCGAAACTCCCTCATCCTCTCCCCCCCCAACCCAGTATAAAACAACGACGTCCTCACAATCAACGATCCCACATGCGTCATCACCCCCCCCCCCCCTCCCCCCGTCCCGTCAACTCAACAACCCGCCGCCCCTTCAACCCCACCTTTCCAACCCCACGCTCCAATATCACCTCCTCCACCCCGCGAATCCCCGCGATCCTCCGCCCGTTCCCCAACGATACCACCGACCCTTCGATCGCCCACTCCCCGCTCCCGCTCGCACGCCCCTCCAACAACCACCCAACATCGCGTGCGCCCCAACGCCCCATCCTTGTCCAATTCCTGTCGATGGCGGATGGCGGAATGCGGATGGCGGACGGCGGTGGACGGGTGAGTGAGATGTGCGTTTGCACGCCGGCTCGAGGGGTGGCGACGACGGCTGGACGAAAAGGTTGGGTGCCACATATTTGAAATATCTGAAAATATACACTACTGTACACTAGTCTCTAGAGTGCGCGGGTTTTACTGTACTGTACTGTACGCTCGCCACACCATGCCGCAGCTTGGTCCAAAAGGTCCGGCAACCACCACACGCCCTCCCATGTCCCCCTCCCGCGCTTTCGGCCGGTGCATCACCGTTCCGTTCGCCTCCCCGTCCCAAACATGCCTCCCGCTTCGCCCACCATTCCTGCCCCTCCCGTCACGCACCTACGCTCCTCGCACCCCGCCTCCCTTGCTCACATCCCCGTCACACCGCCGCAAACCAGTTGTGAGCAGATCACCACTGCAAGTCGACAAATGCACCCTGTCCCAACACCGCCGACCGCAGCGCCGCACAAATCTACGTGCAACGTTTTTGCGTCGCACGTCTTCCGCGCCGCGCGCCTGGAATACACATTTCAAGTTGGGAACCTCATCTATGGGACTGACTACAGGCCCGCCGGTATTCTGCTCGTGCAACTCCCTCGTCACCCTGCAGGCGGCCGCCCGGAACGCCATACCGCCTGTGACGTCGCTGTTGCGTTACCGTACAGCCCGTCCCCACTAACAAAGGCTACGCATAACGTCGCTGCGGCTGCATGGTCTACGACCTACAGCGCAACGTCTTGCATCTCTCCACGCGCCTCTTGCCCTCATCTTGTGAACCTTGCCGCGACCCGCGCTTGCGATTCCGCCCTTTAGTTGGAGACTCCCCCGTCGCTCATCCAGGAGTTTGTACAGCGTATCGCGACGAGATGCCACACCTCAGACGCTACCATTCGCACGCGTATCTAGCAACGCATCAGTTGCGCTCTGTGGTCGTCGGTGCCCATGGCCATCATGTCTCGGACTCCACTGTACCAGGTTGACGTGGTCCATCCAGTCCTTGATTAAATAGTCGTTCCGTCGGTGTACACTCCACATATTGAATGAGTAAAAATATATGCTAGAGTATTGCTCCAAGGCCCGGCTGGCCACCGATCTCGCCACCTCCGTGATCAGAGAAACCCCGTCGGAGTGCTACCCTCCGAGCGCGGAAATTGGAACCGGAGCAAGCCTATTCCTGCCTGGTAATCTGGCCACATACCCCTGGTAATTCCGTAGCTTATCCGCGTGGACGGCGTTTCAACTCGTCAGAAGGTTGAAGGTTCTCAATGTAAGATGACAAGGGGCAACCAGATTCACAAAGATAATGTTGAATGAATCGGTCCCACCGGCAGCGCCCGTTGGCCTCATATCAGGCCTTGTCTCTTGTCCCCCGTGGGCCGGTGTTCAACAGCCGGATGTCTTGCGGCGAGGCCGAGATCGTGACCAAACAAAATGATCTGGTCATCGTGCCGGCCCATCCGTTCGGAGCCGTGTCTGCAGTGGATGAGGTGGTCATCGTAGACGTCGAGGGTTTCCGGGCAGCCGACCCTCGGGCGGGGGATTCCCAGTTCAACAAAGGGGCCTGACAAAAGTATTTAAACCATGGGTTGAAGTGGCGTTTGAGGTCCGGAACGCTTGTGTCCGGCCGTCGTCCCGTGGGGGCTCTGCGTACACTGCCGCATGGACTGCATTGGTCAATTTCTTTTGCAAAGGTAGGTTTGAGAAATAGATGCTGAACGGAAGCATGCCGGAAGGCGGCGCGGAGAAATCCACGTGTTGAACGGCCTTTTGGCGTCTGAGTGAGAGGCCAAATCGGTCACTGCGGACGGCAGGCGTCGCTCGGACATTTTGTTTCTATGCGAGGAAAAGCGAGGAAAGCGGCTGCGACGATGCCCTTGGCTGAGGTAAAGGCCTGCAGTACAGTATGCCGCTGTGATGGGGGTGTATCGGATCAATAAAACGGCTCCTATTGGTCGAGTAATTCTTTGATCCATCGTTTTCGCAGCATTGCGGTCAGACGCTGGAAGTGCCTAACTCGGGACGGGTCATCACTGAGTAACGCTACATAACTACTTTTTCCCTCAAGGGCCGGCACAATGCGAGCGACGAGGCATGCCGCGTTACACATAACGGCCGCGGCAGCGTGCCATTGGGTTCGCACCGCTCAAACCTTCCCATAAGTCTCCATCGCTCTTGCGTTTCGCGGATATTGCTGCATTGATGGAGGTGGGCGAATTAAAAGTACGCACTCTCCTATTAAAAGGCGCGAGGGGGTTGACGAACGTGACATCGAAAAAGTCTATTCCTCCATTGCTACCCATTGCCTGAATGTACGGCCTTGTGCATTGGAGACCCTGTCGCAGCTCGATGGCAGGGTGGCGGGCTGCTTTCTGCAAGTCTTGGGCGAGGAGGACGACTTGACGGTCGTGTCCGGTGCCCGCTATGCAAGCAGTGCATGATATGATCCCCTTTGCAGTCGAGAACTTGAGGGCATTTTCGTCTCGGGCGAAAAGCGGGACTTGGAGGTATGTAATATTGCGGCCATACTGAAAATTCACGGGAGTCAATACTAGTCTTGAAGCCGGGCCACGGGGCACAACAGATCCATTATTTTGCGCCGGGAAGACCCATAGAAGCCCGGAACGCTTTCCTCCGTAGATCGCCGAGGGGAACCTCTTCTTGCATTGCGGCACGGACTTTTTCTGTTAGTGTCTTTCTGCGTCTTTTGCAGAGGGGTTTTGTTTGAGCAAAATGGGCTAAAGGGGAGGAGAAGGCAAGGGAGGCAAGAGAGCGACCACATTCGGTAGAGGAGTATGGGATCATCGTTCGTTGCGAGCTCCGTAATAGGTACCGGCAAAATTCCAGTGGCCAGCGTGTTGGCAGCCGCACTGGAGGCAAGGAAAGCGGTCCTGCAGTACTTATCGCCGATGTGAGTCCGGAGCCAAGGGTGGTTTTCTTGGGGACCAGAGGTTTCACCGGTAGTTTGAGTTCTCGGAGTATGTCAGAGTCCATTACTCCTTAGGCGAGTGTCGGAAGACTTTGCCCCATCATAGCGTCAAAAATAGAGGAGCCCTCAGCCGTACGAGAGGGTGGCACCACACGTAGGAGTTATCCTATCTTGTAGCCCCCAAAGCAATTGCGCAAGAGCTTAACGACCACCTGCGTAATGTCAATGTCTATGACGGCTCCGAGGAACGGTTCGAGGGACTGGGTGTGAGTTGTGAAGAACTTGTTCGTCCAATCTGAGGAAGCAACGAGAGCGTACAGGACTCGTGCACCCTCGCTATAGTTTTGCTTTAGCTCCTCCGGATATAGGCATTGAACGGGGTGCCGGCGTTTCCTCGCATCGCTACCAAACAGCGCGATCACTGCAACATGTACAGACTCTGTACACAAACCCTTCTGCTACGAGCAATTGTCTATCCTCTCCAAGCTCATGGCGGAGCCCCAAGATCCAATCTTGATCCCCGGCATTCTCGCAACGACGGATTGCTACCACCTCATGACCCACAGAATCAATTGAAAGTCCCTCTGAAACAATGCGGCCAATATTAACAGATAATAAATCATGCCCCGCTACAAGCGCCGCACTTTCGAGTATTTCATTTACTTTTAATGGCGCTCTTCTCGATGCCCTCGCAGAAATCTGGTATTCCTTCAGTAACCTGGAAAAGAAACTCGACCAGTATTATCCCACGCTTTGCTCAACCTCCTCTCGATGAAACACTCATTCATCTCAATACTCCCTTTCAACCGTTTTATAGCAACATAGATACCCATAGCCCCATCGAACCAACAGACGATTCCGATCTTCCTGTTCCTCAAAAGGTAATTGAGGCCTGCACGAATCATTTGCTCCTCCCCCTGCTCTCTGTGATTGATCTCATCCACCAGGGAGACTTTGGATTATCATTCACGCCGTTGGAATTTTCTCGTAGGTTTCGCAAGGATCCAAACCCACAATGCCCGACATTCCTTTTTCACATGATGATTTCTCGTAACACTGGATCACTCGGAAGTTTCCCTACAGCGAAAATTTGCCAAGGTATTGTGACAACAACCCTTTGGTTGATTCTATCCGAGCTCCAAATCTTTCCTCTGCAGTCAGCACATGTAAAATTTCTGCACAAACGAATGACCCGTCGCCAAAAGCACCTCCAAAAATAGGGTAAAAGACAGTAAAGCTTTGGCAATTCCTGAGTCTTCGGAAAGAGGAGGCGACTATTGAGCTGAGTGTGCAGATCATTAAATCCTTCCAACATACGTTCAACATCATCATCAGTCAATCAAGTTGATTACAATACAAGCCTCGATAGTCGCCCGTTTTAATTCCGTTGTTAGGTTGTAGGTACCCATGACAAACGATATCGACCGAATTTCTTCTTACAAAATATTCACCACTTTGTCGTCCTGATTATGATTGTCAGGAAGCTTGCCAATATGTCCTGGACAAATGCCGCTTGTCCCTGGCCTGTAAATCCTCTTTGTGCATGATCAGTAAAGATTTTCAAAAGATTCCTCTTCTGTCACAAAAATATTATTCTTTCCGCAGTCATGTGAACACGACCAAAAAGGAAATACGGCACGAACGCATATTCAGAACTTTATAAAAGCGGTAGAGGGCCTAGATGGGTGGTCAGAATAATTAAGTCACGAGCAAGTACAAGATCTCTTAGAAAAGAGATGATTAAAGATCGACTCGAGACCTTTGCGATTTGTTATAAACATATTTCTAAACTCAAAGTATCTTTCTGAAGCTTCCCCATTGTTTTTTTGTGAAGACTTGGCAGAGTATTGGAAATGCTATAACACTTTAATTCAGAATCGCTGTTCCTATGCTCATTGGATAAAGACAAGACTTTCTTCGAGGTCCCCAGCATCGGTGCAAATGGACATGGCATCACTGGTGCCCACGTTCCATGCAATAGTATGTTTACACGGTGGCGCGTTTCAAAGTGCTCGCCCACCATCGGCAGGGGCGAGGCAAACTTGCAGAGATATAACCAAAGGGTGGCTCACCGTGTTGATTTGTATTGTGCAAGTTTGCACCGTACAGCATCAGCTCTTCCTGCCTGGAACTTTGATTGGCGGAGCGCCCTGGGAAGAGCAGTATAATTGACTCCCCATGTGCACGTTGGAATGATTATGGGACGAAAACATGGCTACGGTCTCGTGCTCCTTGGTAGCTGCTTTCATGAGGGTCTGCGGACTACTCCCCTTTGTATAAACGCGAAGTGAGGGTAGATTCGCTACCTCTGCCTAATACCTTCATTAGGGCAGTGCAACCATCGATGTCTGCACGTTCTTCCGTTGAGCATGATTTCGCCTATCTTCGGCTGGTTGCATTAAGCAGCAATCATTAGAATAGTCCTCCCACACTTACATGTTCTAATGTTACCTCCGGATTGATTGCATCGAACATATTCCTTTTGATCAGCCTGCAAAGCCAGTAACAGAGAGGTATTGCTTAAAGTTGCGGGAACGGTCATTCAATGAAGGTTTTCTTGAATGCAGGCCAAATTTGGGCTCGTATGTCAATCGATCCCGTCCGAACCAAACCCAGCACCGTAAGGATAGATACTGGTCTGTCGCGCAGGAACACACACACATTTTGTGCTTTTTCTCTGTAGGTCTGACTCGGCAATATCGCGACGTTCTTCAAGTCGCAAGCAGGAAACTGGGTTTTGGGAACCACTCGAAAACTGACTATCTCAAGGAGGTCATCTTTAATTCAAGTTAAGGAAGGAGATTTGTGGAATCTGAACCAAGGCGACTCGCTCGATTCATCCTTCTTTGCTACGTTATGGGCTGCGGGTCACCACTGAATGCTCCACTAAGCCCTCTAAACTGTTCTTCCAATTTGGGTGATGCTTCTTGCGCATTGTTATCGTTCTTTCGTTGTGGAGCGATGCTGAGCGCAAAGTACGCTCTACATTGTCAAGTGCCAATTTTTTCCCGACCGAGGCAGTAGGGCCGAGGTTTCAAGCTACACTTTAGATATGCGAGGAGGACTAGGCCACATACGGCATGTAAAGTTAGAGAATCAAAGATTGCCCTGCAGGGTTGATTTATGGATACAGTTCTTGTAGAGATGGATGCAGGGCAGTGATGCCATCTACACTAGGGACACCGCGCTCACAACCTGAGACCCAGGGGCAGCGGGCCCGCCGCTTTGCAATTTTCGTTGATGTACGGCGAAAAAACTCATTTTGGTCGTCTTAAACCTCCTGCCACTACTTCAGCTGCTCCAACGCGGCCAATTTATCCCTGTTAACAACCACATCCTATATCATCAAAGAACAAACATGCAAATAGCATCCGCAAAGCAAACACCGCTCACCTGCTCCTTTGCAGCTACCCCTTCCCAACTCAAGAATTCAAGCCTGATTTGACCGCAGTTCCCCAACTTATTCTTTTGCACCCCCTTTTCTTCACATTAAAGCCGGGAGCAAGTGAGCGTTATCGTCACTTGGTCACCAGAAACATCCATACCGCAGGGCCAAACACAGCCAACTACAGTAATCCCATGAGGAAGACATCTCATTTAAAACAAAATCTCGCTTTCGCAGCCTGCTGGGGCGGTGGTATCGTACTTCCCTTCTCATAAATTGCTTGCAACTTAAAACACTGAGAGGTTTAGGCTCCTTCATGTAGAGGAAGCGCATCTAAGTCGTAAGCCGCCAACTATCTCCAAGCAAATGAACTGGAATTTCTTGCTGCCAAAGGCACTCCTGACCATGGGCCACCGACTGGCCCCAATAATCTCCGAAGCTGTTATTCAGAGCTCGACCAAACTCGCCCTCATCTATTCATCGCCTTCACCCCAGTAACCTGGCAATCCAAATTCATTAGTTCCTCGGCATCATTCCCACCAGATATAACTTGAAGGAAACAGTGACCTTGCCGTAGCAAACATCCATGACGTACAGGAAGGTTATGAAAACCGATGGCAATTTCGAACATGCTCAGCTCTAGGGCCCGACGATGGACGACTATGGTGCGCAATGTACCTATTGAGTACTGACCCATCACTTGGGGATGGTCAATTTGGGCTCCTCTTCATCGGGGCCGTCATCAGGCATATATATCAGTGTCTCTCGAGCGCGATTGGTGGAATCCATGGTCCCGTGCCAAAGAATTAACCTTTCTCCTGTCTTTCGCGATGAGGACTTCCTAATCTGTTTGTTATCAGCCCGGACACGTGACGGCTATTGTTCACCCTTAGTGTCAGGAGGAGGTGTGGTAACGGATGAAAACTCAATGGAAAGTATCGTAATCCTGAAAGCTCAGATTGAGTGGAAGGCCTGGAGAGGAAGGCGGAGCAGCTTGAAGCCATCGGCAGACAAACCGATTGCCACTGTTGGAATGAAACTGTTGGTACCTCATCAGGGGAAACTAAAGTGCTGATGGGTATTCTGGCGATGTGAGAAGAGACGCAATAGGGACCTGTTCTGGAGGACCTGTTCGTACAACGGGCATCACGGATGGAAACCTGTCGGAGACTTGTGTGCCCGCTGGGATGTAGTCACAGGAAACACGTGCGTTAGCGAAAGGTACGGAGTGGCGGTACGGCTAGGTGCAGTGAGATTGACAATTAGTTTGGTTTCTTTGGTTGGCAGTAGTTTCAAAAATCTCTCTCGCTGAAGCAGGTCATGGTAGTTTGTTCTCGTACTCATCACAAATGAGGTGGAAGGCATCACAGGAACAATTGAAACACACAGGTCTCTGAGGTCGTCGCAGAGCGCCCAGAAGGGTTGGCCTCCAAGTGCCTCGATTGCTTTCACCCTCAATATTTTTTGACATGACAGGGTCGTTGCAGGTCAATGAGGCTGAGAGGGACGAAAACCAAAGGGCTGCACTGATATCAGAGTGGCGGGTCAGTTGGTGGATGATAGGAGATTGTGAGTTTCAATACGTAACGAGCAGACGGAGTAGTGTTCAATGATCCATAGGCATGTGACAATTACTTGGACATAACGAAGTAACTGACTGATGATGAATGCGGAATGCGATCCTGGGGCATCGTGACGGAAAAGCGACAAGCCTGTTGGACGATAGAGAAAGACGCGAGGCCGATTGCCAATCAGCTTTGCATAATGCGGGCAAGATTCGGCTGAAAATTGAGGGCGTAGGAGCGGTGAGCTGGATATATCACTTGATGAAGGGGATACGGGTTGGGGTTTTCCGACGATAGTGTCGGTACTCGTCTCCAAAGATGTGTTCCAACCAATACTCTTCGACGCGAATGCGTTGGTTGAAAAAGCGCCAGCTGACGACGGAATAGCCAATGAAGCAACAGGGGTTTGCCATTACCAGCTGAGTGGCGATGGCCCAGAGAAACCAGCCTAGGTAGGCGGGATGTCGAGACCATCGGTAGACGCCGTGCTTGACGAGGACATGGGAGCGGGTGGGGTTTTGTTGGATTAGATGGGAAAAGTTTGAGGTGGCGGTGATCCAGGCCGAGAGGCGAAGGGAGTGGCCGATGAGAAGGAGTAAGATGGCTGGTGGAAGGGTGTAGATCAGGATGAAGTGCTTGTAGGAGCGGAGGAAGAAGTGCTCGAGAAAGGAGCAGAAGAGAGCGGAAAGATATGGAGGGGATAGAAGGAGAGAGGAAAAGGATAGGGCATCTGGGTTGTAAACTCGGACGAAGAGCAGCTCGGTGGAGTGATAGAAGAGAAGGGAAAATACGAAAATGAGCGGAGGGACTGAAGCGGATATATGCGGTGGGGACATTGCTTTGTTAGATGCGCCATGACGATGACGAGCAGTCCTGCTTTTCGAGCTCTTAGATCAAGCATTGATACCGTTTTATTTTTGCACTTGTGCAGTAGCGTTATTGTACGGTATGCTTGGTTGCTGGCCAGTATGCAAAATTTTATGCATAATTCTTATATTTATCACCGCCGTCTAATGGCACCATTGCGATGCCAAGAGCTCTCGCAGCAATGCACAGGGTGGGTTCACAATGCGTACAAGCATTTTGTAAAGCTGTGACAGAATTATTCGGGGTAGGATACAAAAGGGCTCCAAATCACGAAGATTTGGAGCGCATTGAAAGATAGTTTGCCACTGCGGGCTTTCCAGGGTGTATTCGGTACCCAAGGCTTTGCAAGGAATACGGAGTGGGAAAAATGGTTCACCTAGTGTTCGAATTGATGTCATTTGCTCATTGGATTTGTGGGTCTGGTCGTTTAATTTAGACTAACTAGAGCATTTAGCTACCTTAAACTTTTAGAGATCAGCGATAATTTTAGTGAGGTGCCTGGTAGTGCATTTCCTCCAGTCTGCCCGAGCTGTACAATGGACGGTGAGGGATTTACTTGGTTTTATTACCTTACAGATGGGATCTATCCCCCTTGGAAGATTTTTGTCAAAACGTTGAGTAACCCTGTGAAAAGAAAGAGCTATAGGCGTTCTGTAGAAGACAGGAAGGGGTGCGGAAATAAGTTGAGCGAGTTTTTACTATTCCTTTTCACAGGTTCAAAATGTTCTTTGTCCTAAGTGAACAGTGGAACGTAACGATGATGGTAAGGATTGCGAAAGAAGCCATTGTACTGCACATTATGAATGTTGAAGTACGACAGCATCACTATAGTGGTGACGGATCTGGGTGATTACCGTCCCTCTACAGTGAACCTCATGACACACTGATATTGTTATTGTGCCTTTAAACAGCACCGGGTCAGAGCTAGGGATGAACCAAAATGAAAACGTAGATGACGTCAAGGTACTGGGATTGAATAGGCATATTTCAAATGCATTAATCAACCACCAATGGAACCAGCATGGTAATAGTCAGGTCTCAATAAAGGGAACTTATAAGTACATAGTAAGTTATTGTTTATATGCAATCAAGAATTGATTGGTGTGGTCATTGACAAAGCAGAAGTTTAATTGTGACATCTTAACAACACATACAGAACTGCAGTTCAGAATTGCCGATAAATCGTTGGATACAGGATCAAAGTCTTTGTTATTGTCTTGGTTGGAATGTATGTGTGGAATGACGGTGGAATTACGCCATTACTTGGGTAGTACGCGAGGTTTCTGCAACTCCTGACGTGCATGAACAGCAGTAGTTGCAGACAGTAGCACGGGGTTGCGGTAAGTGGATGGCACAGCTCTAACAACTGCAGTGTAATTTCTTTACAGGGCCTTCAGTGCCTTTTTTGAGCAATGCTCATATACCACTACAGTCAAACCTCAATTGATGCATAGAATCCGGAGAACACAACCGTATGCATTAACTGATTTTATGCATGATGTGAAAAGGGCATGTATTCAACGGAAAAAGTTATCAATGTTAGTGTGCCTCTTCGAATTGCTTCTTAAGCCCTCAGAGACTATTTCGCCTTCCGCAATGCACGAAATACCGCCGCACTACCTATATAGTTTGATTCAAAGACACGTGTCACAATAGAAAGTGCCTTCAGCTGGTCATTCACAGATGTGAGCTCAACTGTCTGCGGCGTATCATCATCAAGGCCTCCTTCTTTCTGTGATTGATCATCCTTCATCTCAGCGAGGACAGCTGAAGTGAAATCATCATCCCCGATTGTCTGTAAATAGTCATCATCGCACTCGGGGTTGAGTAAATTCGCAACTGAAATACGACGTTTTGGTGATTCAAGGGAGGAAACAGCCTCTGACAGCTCTGACTCAATTACATCAGCCTCCTCGTCCACAACAGCAATATTACTAGCATCACTACCAGTAGCATCTTCAGACTCAATGGTCCCCAACAACCCAGTTTTTTCCATCAATTAGATATGAACCGAGGAGGAATGCAATTTCAGATCTGCCCAATACACCTCATTACAGTTAGAACATCAATCCTGTAAATATCATCGGCCTGTTCATCTAATGAATCCAAGGATCTCTCGTACTGTCGACTTCTATAACCCCTCTTAATTACGGCAATGATTCCAGCATCTAACGGCTGCACTGTTGAGGGGTTGTTTGCAGGGAGGAAAAACACAGTAACGTTATTCAAATTCGGCAAAGTTTGCTCAGTTCCATGTGCACTACAGTTATCAAGTAAAGCAATACCTTACGTACCACTGTCTTTCCAATCATTCTGTCGAATCGCCCCAGCCAGTCGTGAAAAAGAGAAGAAGTCATCCATGCCTTTTTATTGGCATGGTAGTCAAGTTTTAACTGTACTGCAGTCCTTCTCTTGAAGCAACGCGGTTGCCTTGATTTTCTAATAAACATCATGGGCCTTTTTTCGGTCTCCGCTGTGTTGCAGCACGCCAAAAATGTCAGCCTTTGTTTCGACTCCTTCCATCCTCTGATTGATTGAGTGGCAATTGTTCTACCAGGTGCGAGACAGTAGAAGAGGTCAAATTCGCCAGCATTCCATACATAATCCGGCCTGAACTCATGAAACATCTCCCTTAACTGCGGCACTTGTTCACTAATGGCCCGTACATCAGCGTCAGCACTTTCACCGTGCATTTTTGTAGGGCTTCAGGTTAAACCGCGACTGAAACCTAAAACGCCGCCCCCTTGAAAACTGAAGCTGAACTCGGCTCTCCAGTGGCAGAGCAGCATTCAATCCCTTCACCAATCTTTCCCCAAACATGCAGATCATGCTTTCTGAGATGCAGTCTTCTTATTGTTCTGCTCACAAACCCAATTGAGAATGGAATTTTCAATTGATGGGTAGTGTCCCTTCTGTTTCCTCTTTACTCTTAACTTAGAATGAACGCCGGAAAGCCTCTCGCGATCTTTCCATATGGAGGATACTGTCGACTGACTCAATGGCTGCGCGAGCTTGAATTTTTTTGCCCCCTTGTCCGATTTCTGACTGGTTGATATCCGTTCCTTGGCTTTTTTGGCGACTGATTTCGTCGACAATTTGCCGCTTCTGGCCTTCAGAGAGTCGCAAATTTGTTGCCACAGTTGAGGACGGCTTTGGATTCCGATGAAAGATGACAACTTATTCCTCGAGTAATCGTTTTACTAATTTATAGTTGTCCACTGATGTGTAAATTATGAATGAGAGTGCCCCTTAGTCGTTACTCTGGAATGTAGGAATAAACAGATCTATTACTGTGCAAGCAAAAAGTAACGTTATGTGTTCATATGCTTAATTTGATGCTTGTTGAAACTGCTGATGCAGTATCAATAACGAGATGGTTAGGTACCGCATGGATGTATCGCTGCTGGTAACAGATCATTGCAGATTACAAAGTTACGGCTGAGGATAAGAGGATCAACAGTAACTGCAGCTGTTGCAATGGTTTTGTAACGGAAAGTTGCTCCCTAACTTGGTTATGCATGGATGATATCATAACAACCTTAATTTTTTGTTATTTTATGGTACTTATGACAAGGAGTTTTAAGAAGTCGAATGCATTAGTTGAGTAAGCGAAGCACCCTCGATTACAGCTCGTATACGAATCCCCCTATGCGGGAGACCCAGCTTGTATGCAACAATCGCGAATATTCATGAAGTGGGGATGCATATTTCGGGGTTTGACTGTATTTCAGAATAGGTTCTGTGCCAGGAATAGAGAACAAGTTGAGCACATACGTATCTCGGTCGACTTGAACATGATCCTGGGTTGCCTTAGATTGTTTTGCTCATGATTCTGCTAATTTTTCGATGCACTCTGCTCCTCTCTTCAAAGCATCAACCTGCTTCGAAAGGTGTTGATAGCGTTTTGATCCAATCGGTCGCTCTTTTGCTGGATACACTTCTGGCGGGCAATACTACACTACCGACCTGTTTTGATTGAAAATCGGAGCTTTTGCTCCCGCCATTACCATTACATATGGTAACAGAGCTGTTGACACGAGCAAATGTATCAACTTCATCAATTGACTCCAATTGCTCTTTGGAACCTAGTATCAAAGACCAGGAATGCGTAGTTCTGCAGAGAGTATCGGAAATTAAACCCAGTGCCGACGTCTACCCACGGGTCTTGCAGAAAAGTGTACATGTTGCATACATAGGCGTCACAGTTGTACACTGCAGTTGCAGCGCGAATAATATATTCTTCCGTTTGGGAGCAAGTACGGTTATTCTTCTTAATCTCTCCTCTAATTCGCTCAAGCTTTACCGCTTCAAATTTTGCTTTCCGGGTACATAATGGCTCGTATTAGCCGCTTCATATCCGTCATGAAGGAATTGTAAGCGCGAAGAACTTGGGATCGAAACAGGTTCTTCTTTTCATGGAGCCTGAAGAGGGATTCTATGATGCTGTGGCATATGCCCTGCACGCTACCATGCCATCCTCCGATTTCTATTCATTCCCTACGCCTATTTCCTTTAAGAAGATTACAGGAGGTCGAGAATTGTCTTAACATATTTTGTCGGAGCTTGTGGAAGAAATATAAAAGATCTTTAGCGCTCTTTTGATAAAGAGGAAACGGCTTGATTTGAAAGCAATGAGAGACGCCAAAAATTGTGTGCCGTTTTCATTGCTTTGAAATACGAACCGTAATGCTGGTGTTTCTTGTTAAAAATAGAATTGAATTTGAGAGCGGAGGTGCGAAAAGGGAGAGGCATGGAACGAAGAGGAAGCCAGAAAGGGGGGCTGGATACCGCTGTTGACCAAATTCATGCTTGCTGATCTGGTCGAACACAACCATGGGATAATGTTATCTGTTTCCCGCGCTACATCACGAGTTGGCATCGCAATAAACTATGTAGAGATTACCTGTTCAACATGTCGAAGTCACCATTCAGTAACAATACTCTAGGTACTACTGAATTGTAGAGCGCCTATGATTGGTACATATATGTCGCTTTACAGTACATTACTGTAAGTGCTTGCCTCGCTGTCTTCGCAGTCGATCCGTGGTTCCTGCCGCGTTCTCACGGATATTGTATTTAGTGACAGTGCCTCTCCCAAAGTTCTTGCTTTCCTCCCTCGGTAGGATTATCATATTGAGAAGCTAAGAACCGTACAAGAAATACTCCGTTGCTTTCACCAGCGTGCACTGCGTTGGCACTTCCAAATTAAATCTAACCGATCTTCTTGCCTTCACAAGAAACTTGTGTTGTGATTAAAACTGTTGATTGTACAGCAGCTCGTCACGCTGGGTAGGAACCGGGCTCCGCAACAATCTGGATTTGGAGCTCGTGTTCTTACGCTCCTCCATTCAACATACCCTCTACTCTTTTGTGTTGTTGAACACCCGAATCTAATGCAATGGCACCAATTACTCGCACTGCGTTCAAGATAAAGGCCGACAAGATCTGTAGTGCCTGGGCCCCTTGGATGCGGTGGCACATGGCCCCGATCCACATTTGGGACATTGACCCCGCGGTACCCGATTTATCTGGGCCTCATTGTTTTAGTCCATTGACCACTGTATTTTATGGCTGCACCGCATGCATGAGGTGTTACCAGCACTGCATGGCGCTGTAAACTGTAAGGGAGCATTCCGCACCCTGAGTCAAACGGCTCGCCACTGCCAACGAGAGCTCAACTGTTCATAATGCGGCACGCACAGCTATTAATCTGTAGAATATATTTTATTTTATTCAGTTTAGTAGATTTACCGTTAACTATAACTCCAAGCTAGCTAACTAGTATTTATCACGACAGACATGAGCCAACTCTAGAATAAACGAGCAGCCAACTGCTTACGCTGGGATATCCCCCATACTTGCAACTATACGGCACTGCCACCGTTTTGCAACTTGGGCAAAAGGGCCCTGTAGTAATCATCTTCACTCAAGTAGACCAGTGGTCGGTTTCCTGTTTTGGGTGGTCTTTTTTTGTTGGTTCACCTAGCCCGAACTAGCGTTCATCGCTAAAGAATTTCCAGCACATTCTAGTGATTTCTAAACTCAAAATCTCGATTCTGAACCCACAAACTCTACCTAACTACCAAGAAAGTGGGATTCGAACACCTAAGTGGCTTTGCTAGCCTCCGGCTGGTATTGTACCACAAGATCCGCAAGAAAATCAAGACGTCATCAATTCAGTATCCGTCATCGAATATGTCTCTAGACGCTGCTAAATGTATCTTGGAATTTTACGGCCCCGAAGACAAAGCCCCCGACTCGGGGACGTCGTCGTTCGAAGTATCGTATCCCGAAGAAGTTCTAAATCATCTCGCTGAACTTCTACCACCGCCACAGTACATCTTCACCCTGGAGATTTTTCAGCAGCCCTTGTTCGCTCTCCGTGTTATGTACGACTTAGCGAAGCTGTTATCGTTCAACCACATACCCGAACAATATGTGGACGAAAGCATTTAATATTCTGCGGAAATGACCGATTTGCGAATAATGATGCACATATGGATGGTACATATTCTTGGATGCCACTTAGGACTAAGCCGTCAAATCGTTCAACCCATGAAACAATCACTATTCATGGACCCTTTCAACGTCTCCGGATCACCCATGCCGCCCGTATCTTAACAAATAAACCACAGTACCCGTCTTAAAATCCATCAACTCCCCCAGTGAACCCGGTAGGTTCCGATGGCTACTCCTGTACGCCCGATAGATTCGACAAATGTAAGGCAATTTTCATTAAGAGTCATTAAGAGTCTGTTCAAGGATAAAAAATTCAATGGAAATATCGAGCTTGACGTCAACGACACTTTGAAGCTTTTCGAAACTTACACGGAGCGGAACAGATTCTCTGACAGCCAAAAGGCTAAAAACTTGTTGAAAATCTTTGATGGTCCCACCCGCAAGTTATATTTCAACAAATAAACATCAAACATAAGCTATAACTCTAAATATAAGGTTATGTGCGACGAATAAAGCAGTGATGCGAAGAGAATACGCGTAAAAGGATCATTGGAAACTATATTTCTCCGTTCATTTATGGAGTCAAAAGGGATAACAGACGTATCTGAATGACGTACAAGAATAGTTGATGTTAGCAATGAACTATCCCCACAGTGTCCCAAGACATTCAGCGATGATTCCCACAGAATTGACTACCTTAAAAAGGCTGTCACCGCTTCGGAACTTTTGCATTGGTCCGATTCCCCTGTCAAGAAGTCATTACCCTTGGTCGTAAGTTTATTAATTTCGTCAACTCTCTCCACAAATCACTCCAGCGTCACTGCCAAATTCAGATGCTTGCCCATGAAGAAGGCAAGAGAAATATCCTTCAGTTTACAGGTTTCGACGATGGAAAAGATGAGTTGTAGGCCAACCATATGCCACATGGACGCGATCATCGCTACATGTGTCAACCAAATTCAAGACTGAATATGTCAAACGTTAGCTTTCACCCCCGAATTGTCCATGAAAATCGCAAACGCCGAAAAGAATGTTACAAGTGTGGCAACCCTCACTGGACTCGTGCCAATAAATGTGACCCATAGGGTATCGCAGAATACACGCGTGAAGGCGAGAAGAGTGTAAGAGATAGTGAGAGAGAGGAGTGAGGGATCAAGGAAGAGAGTTGAGAGTTGAGAAGGTGGTGAGAGGCTTTACTCAGACAGAACATGGAGGGAGACCGGGAATTATATAGAACTAGAGGCGAGTCAACTGGTGATTCCGGATGATCGAAGGAAGTTACTAGAAGCCATGTAGGCGACGGTGGGAGGCTGACACTAAACCTGCTTGAGCTGATCTAAAGAAGATCAGCTCAAGCTTACAGCACTGTACAGTGCAAATCCGTAATGTTCAAGTTCTAAGTTTTAAAGTAAATTAAAGTAACAGACGTCTGTTAGCCTCTTTGCTAGCTTTGGGCTGTCAGCAGAGGCGATAGAAAGTAGTTACACTAGCAGTATTGCATCTAAACAGTGTGATCTCAAGGTCGTCTTGGTGATGACGGTCTATTGCGATATACCATAAGTCACCTAAATCACTCAGGCCTTACAATGGACGGAGGAACTTGAATCACTGCTCAGATCTCAGCTCAAACTCTGCTGCAGGGTCCTTGATGAATAAATCCCTGCAGAGAGGCTCGCTACATTGAAGGAATGCTTGAGCAATGTTTGATGTTTAGGTTTTGAATCTAAAAATGTGTTTATTGCAAGGAGAAAATGTAAAGATGCGAGCTGTACGGTGGTTGATACGTGAATCATCATGTTCTTGCGTTTATCCCTATGAATTTCGATCACATACCGTGGCTTTTACTTCGTTTTCCCGTCAAAGGTTGACTTTATAGAAAGGATGAATCTACCCAGGAGTACGTTGCCGTCTTTTGGGATATATTCTTTCAATATGAACTTGAAATTTCTTCGCCAGAGGAGGCCTTTTATTTTTTTCGCCAGCTAAAGGTGTCCGGACCAAAGCAGACAGAGCAGCACAGAGGAAGTAAGAAGTGTCGAAACCGCGCCGAGAGGAGAAAATACATTACTCCTTGTGTCTGCTGCAATCGCCTGTTACAGATAAGGAACGACCGCGACAAACACATAAAGATTAGAAATAAGTACACTGCATCTGGGACTACTTTGTGTCTCCTTTTCTCAATCACAGTTTCCAATTACTGTACTACATTAAATAATGGATTCCTCTTGAATTCGTATCGACAGTCTCGAAAAGCTTCGCGATTACAACTTCCACATCTGGAATTCCCGAATGCAGCTATTAATATAACAAAGAGAGGTTGAAAAACATCTCACAGAAGACCTTATGGAGACTTCTTCAGCAGCATACTACTCATGGACGGAAGTATACAGTAAGGCACGCGCCTTTATCGGACTAGCTCTCTCTGATACGCATCTCGAGCAGGTACGAAATTCCAGCACTGCCAAAGTCATGTGGTCTCTCGTTTGTGATATTTTTGAAAAAAAAACTCTCTTTTAAACAAGTTAGTTGCAAGAAGTCGCTTTTTCACTGCAAATATGAAAGGATACAAGAAACTACTTCCGTTTCCGCTGTATTTCGTCAGCTCGCAGCCACTCTGAAGGCAATGTCGGTCAAAGTTGAGGATAATGAGATTGATATGGCCTTACGAAACTGACTCCCTGATCGCTATGACAGTATCATCTCAGAGCTCGATGCTGCTCACATTGATGGCGACAAATTTTCGTTCGAATTCGTCCAAATTCGATGCCATCAGGAGGAACAACTTCATGCTCACCTTGACCATGAGACCTTGAAAGGTTCGGAGTCTGCAGCACTTCTAGTCAAACAACGTCCAAAATTCAGCGAGATACCTCTACAGAAACTTGCATACACTGCGGAAAACATCGTGACAGCAGTCACTGTTTCAAAAACTACCCCCACCTCGCTCCTATCAGCCATCCTGCTCGAGCTCGTCTAGACATGGCCCGTGTTGGCGGAAAGGTACTTGTAGCTACACAGGAAAGTGTTATTGACGAAGAAACCAAGGAACTTATATGTCTTCTAATCATCTCTGAAGATAAAAGTTTGGCTCACTCGAGTAACACTCGTTACGTTAAAATAGTATCTATTCCGGGTGACAGTGGTATCGAGAGTTCCAGCTGTCCGCTCAATCTCTCCGAACAGACTAATGTTGCATTACAGACCATTTGAACATCAATCTCACTTTCGAATGATTGAGTTAATGATATGGGAAGCACTTCGCATGATACGCATGATTGCTCAGCTTTCGCTACGTACAATCTCTCTTCATTGCCCAAAAAAAATTGGATCTGGGAGCTGACTCTTCAGCGCCAATCGAAGGACCTGGTGATGTAATACTAATGATTCAACCGAGTGGCACGTCAATCAAATGCATGTTGAAGAACTTTCTGCACGTCCCGAGCTCGCGCTATCAATTGATTTCAGTATCTTCCATGGCAGATCTTGGGATCACCCCTCACTTCGATCGCAAGGGATTTTCTATCGTCACTGGTACAAATGGTTCTTCCCTTGCCACTGAAATACTTATTAAAGGTTTATACACACTGAAAATGGCCCATGACTCATCAATAACTGCTGCTTTAGAGGTTTCCTTGCTTACGTCACTTTCAATATGGCACGAATCGGTTTGTACACGTCGAAGACAATGCGATCAAGTCAATGGTCAGAAATGGGGCCGCATAGGACATTAAGCTCAAAAACTCGGACGAGAATGACTCTTGCGTTGGTTGCATCCTCGGCAAGTTGAATACTGCCCCGATCTCTTCGACAAGGGATAATCATTTTACAAAGGTCCTTAACTTAGTTGACTCAGATGTTTTGAGAACTATCGAGACTCCTTCGCTTGGCAGTGCAAGGTTTTTTGTATCATTTATTAGCGAATACTGCGAATGGAAGACCATGTACACTTTGAAGCACAAATAAAAGGTTCTAGAATGTTTCAATAAGTACAATGCACTCGCAGAAAAACATACTGGTCGATCTTTAAGGGAACTCACGTTAATGAATGTTATAAAAAGATACCTCTCCGGAAGAAGACCATCTCCTCCTCAAAGCTTTGCGATCTGACTACGGCGGGGAGTTTTTGTCTTCAGCTTTCAAGTAATTCATCGACTCAGAAGGTATTCAACATCAGCTCACTGTGTCGCACACGCCTCATCAAAAATGGTGTTGCTGAACGAATGAATCGTACACTTCTTAACTTGGTCGGCTCAATGTTGCATAATAAGAGTCTTCTAAAACACTTCCAGACAGTGGCTATCTCCACCGTGGTCTCTGTTCTGAACCGAGTAACCTCCAGTGCTCTACCAGATAACTCCACCCCATATTTCCTTTAGAACGGGAAAATATTACATCTGCGAGTATTCGGATCACAAAGTTGGTATTTAATCCCTAGAGGAGACCTCAAATAAAACCTGGATCGGAGGTCGAGGTAGGCCCTTATGATGGTTTAGTCCTTGAAAAGTAAAGGGTACAAGCTTTGGGGTATCGAGGCAGAGAAAATAGTTGTATCTTGAAAGGTAATATTTAATGAGTCTGGAAAATCAGAAGTTCAATGTAGCACAGAAGATCTTGAAGGTTATTCCGAACAAGATATTTTCCCAGTTGAAGAAATGTCCTCAATGGGCGACATTTCCACAATGTCTCGTGCAGCGCAAGATACTAAAGAAGTAGACGCGTCACCAGAAAAAGAAAATCATCCTTCACTTCAGGATGACTCCTGCGCAGTCATCCCTCGCCGCTCATCGGATGCTAAATAGGTGATAATTTCCTAGCCCCGCAGAAGATGTATCTCTTATTGATGATACTGCATCAACCTCCTTTGGCATCCCTCCTTCTTACGAAGGCGCCACTTCTCCCGAGAAAACATATTTCTGGATGCCTGAAATCAAGAAGGAATAAGAATACATTCGAGAAAATGGAACTTTCAAACTCGTCCCACGAAAAACAGGAATGCACGTAATTACTTATCGCTACGTTTTACGCGTGAAACCGGAAGTTAGCCCAGAATTCAGCATTGTCGCGAAGGGATTTAGGAAGGTACGTAGATTTTTGTACGACGACACGTATGCCACTGTCGTTTCTCTGTCTGTTGTCCGCATGTTTTTTTATTTGATAAATCTTCTCGACCTCGAATGTAATTAAATGGAAATGGTGACCATATTACTTAACAGATATTTGGAGGAGGAGGTATAGATATGGAAGTTTCATCTGGCTTTCGTGATGTAAACAATCCTGATCAAGTTTGCAGACTTCTAAAAGACTTGTACGGATTGAAACATGTCACATGTCAATTGTATAACAAAATGCACGACTTTTTAGCCTCCAATATTCGATTCGAAAACGAATCTCATCAACCATGCATTTATATGTCTAGGCATGGTAGCTCATTTTCAATAATTGTGCTATATGTCGATGATATCCTGATTACATGATCCAATAGAGCTGTATTGGAAATAATCAAAACTGAGTTGAAGAGGCGCTTTTAAATGAAAGTTCTTGGTCTTGTCAAAGAATTTCTGGGAATCTGAGTTGTCTGTCACAATGCAAAAAGGACTTTTTCAGGCATATTATACCAAGAGGATACTCGAAAGGTTCAAAATGAGTGACTTAAAGCCCCTAGAAACTCCTATGGTACTCTTACATGGGGGCAAAACAAAACAAGGCCAGTTAATGTCCTTTGGAGACACCTTATCGCTCTACAATTGGAAAACTCATGTATCTAATGACATGAACTCGTCCAGACATGTTTTTTGGAAAACTCATGTATCTTATGACATGAACTCGTCCAGACATTATTTTTACAGTTTTAATACTTTTACAGCACTGATAAAGACCTCATTCGACTCACTGGAAACCAGTGAAGTTAGTGTATCTCTACCTCAAGGGAAATATGTATCTTAGTGTTTGTTACGGAACCTCTTCTGCCGCTATGATTATCGGTTACAGCGATTAAGACTGGGTGGGCTGTCGCTCAACTCACAAATAAACCGAGAGCTTTGTCTTCATGATGTCTGGAGGGTCTATCTCATCGAGATACAAGAAGAAAGGATGTGTCGCCCAGTCTTCCTGTGAAGCAGAATATTTTTTGCTCTGCACTGCTTCTAAAGAAAAAATTTGGCCTTAAATATCCTCTGTGAGATAATGGGTGCAATAAATCCAACACCGATTTCAATCTTCGCCAATAACTCAGGATTGATTAGCTCTGCTAAGAACCAGTACATCAAAGAGCGAAATAAGCATATTGATATTTGGTACCATTTCATTCGTCAGGCAATAGCCTGAGAGCAGATCCGGATATCTCATTGCCGAACCGAAGATCAATTTTCCAATATTCTGACAAAGCCTTTGCTTCGAGTCAAGTTTGTGAAGTTTCGACGTGGGTTTGGCATCGTTACTCCTAGCTTTACTAGTTAATACTTTATAGTTTTCATATTGAGGGGGCGCTATTGTGCTAAGGTCTGGTTTGAGGGGAGTTTTTAGTGTAATTACTCTCTTTCGCCTCTGCTGACAGCTTGCAGCTAGCAAAAAGGCCTAAAGACGTCTGTCACTTTAGTTTACTGTACAACTTAGAACTTGAACGTTACGCTTTTGCACTGTACAGTGCTGTAAGCTTGACCTGATGTTCTGTAGATCAGCTTAAGCAGGTGTAGGGTCAGCCTTCCACCTTCACCTACGTGTCTTCTGGAAAGTTCCTTCGATCATCCGGGAGCACCAGTCCACTAGCCTCGAAGTCTATATAAGCCCCAGTCTCCCTCCATGTTCTATCTGATTGAAGTCTCTCACCACCTTCTCTCCTCTCAACTCTCTTCCTTGCTCCCTAACTACTCTCCTTCACTATCTCTTACAATCTTCTTCTCTCGTTCACGAGTGTATTATGCGATGCCTCTAGTTTCCTCCACTCTCTCCCGTGCTACATCCACTCCCTTCCTCTATCAAATCTAGCCCTGTACTACCTGAAAACGGAAAACCGTTTGTCAAGTCTTAGCAAAGTCATGTAGACGATTTGATTCAATTTGAAAGCTCATAATTCTGGAATATCTCGCAGAAACTAGTGAGAATTTCGAAATGAAGGAAGAATCTTCTATGGCCATCAATTTCAGGGGATGTCGCATTAATCGTCTCAAGGATGGCACCATTGTCATCTATCAAAAAGTTACTGGCGTAAACTCGAAAAAAATCCTCTGAATTCATCCCTCGGACATTTTAGATCGATGAGAATGAGAATTGCTTGGACAGCACAGTCTAGAACTGACTGTCTCTTTGAGATATTGTAGCTCGCATAAGTCACTGATGCCTAATTTCAGGAAAATAAGGCTTTAGCGATACGTTATGCCACCGGGAATCAGATTTGGCTTCGTATGCAGAAGCTAAATTTCGAGGGCACTCGTATATTTGGGGTTTAAAAGGCCTCTTTTTCTAAAAATGAGGACCTTTCTTCCCGGCTTGGTCATGTAGTCTTCTTTTGCGATGAAAGCGGATGAGAGGAACAAATTTATTTCAAATCCTACAAAGATCGCAGCTTAACACGTTCAAATATGGCCGGGGAGGTTATTTATTTTAGCGAAATGTTGAATAACTCTCTGGCTCACTTCACATATATAGGTGCAGTCCTGAGCAAGCAAATAACAGTTCAGATCTTCACGGATAGCAACTGCTTATTCAAAGTGATCAGCAATGGCTCAAGGACATCGAAGAAACTAATGATCCTAGATATTGCAGCTGACCGAGAAGGATTCCGCGATGGACTTATCTCGGATATTGGATTTATTCGAAGCTCCAAGATTTTTGCGGACAGCTGACGAAGCTGATGAGCCAGGCCTTGCTCCGCGAAACCATCGTGAACGGATGTCTTAACCTCCAATCCGACCAATGAATCCTTCAAGAGAAAGTTAGTCGGGAGTTGATTGGACTTGTAGGGTCACCATTGGGCTTTCAAATTCTTGTATTTCCTCAGTTTACGTCGTTTTTACTTTTCTTACGACCGCTGAATTTATTCTACTTGCGACATCGAGAAATATAAGCTATTTTCAACTGAGAATCGCATTCGCCTAGACCTGACACAATGCTCAAGCAGGATATATACACTATCCAGAAGCATGAAATTCTGCCAAAAAACTGAGTTTAGAGCCAACCGATCTGAAGTCAAACTTTACCGTCGCATTCCTTCCAATATCATCCACTATTCTCGTCTTGTTACTGTATTAATGCTTGATTTAAGTGGAACGACTTTTCGCAAGCGGAGGGAATGTCATTTTACAGTAAAATACTGTAAGAGCGTTCCACGCCGTCGTCGCAGTCGATCTGCGGCTATTGCCGCGTTCTCACAGATAGTGTATTTAGTGATAGTTACTCTGCCAAATGTCTTGTTTATTCCCTCGGTAAGATTATTATATTGAGAAATCAAGCACCATAGACGACACAGTCCGCTGCTTTCACCAGTTTGCACTGCGTCAGCACTTCCCAATTAAATATAACAGATCTTCCTGCCTTTACGAAACTTGCGTTGTGATTAAAACTGTTGATTGTACAGCAGTTCGTTGCTTTCGGTAAGAAGAGGGTTCCAAAACAATAGTGCAACTGAAGGGGGAAAATACTCGTCATAAATATAGAGGGCATTTAAGTTTGACTATGGATGTCATATATACTCATAGATGTCTGCAAACGGCACCTTTTATGGATTATCAGAAATTGGTCACTGCACGGGCGACAAAGTAAGGCAAAAAAGGGACAGAATGAAAAGAGAATTTGAAAAGATGGTTTGAACAGCGCAGATGTAAAGGTTTTTTGTCAAATAAATTGAAACAATTAATTTTGGTGGGACGCATGAATAAGCGATAGACTGGAAAGATACATGTAGGTTTAATCATATTTTCGAATGCATCAAATTGATTGGGGTAGTACAATTGTTTTCGCAGTATTCGTAGGATCAAATGAAATGTACATTATGATTTTCAGATCAGTAAGTTACCGGTAAGTCTTATTTGGATATTTGAAGAAATATTTAGCTTATTTTTGCGGATTGACTAACCAGCTGGATGATACTTCATAGAAGATGCTGTTTCAGCTCATTTTACAAGAATTACCAAGAAACGGTTCCGAGATAAATCTTCAAGTGTGATACAATGGAACGCATGTCCTCTGGACTTCAGATGTATTGGAAAATTGCGACACATACTGAAATAAGACGTTTATGGTAACAATAGGGGTTTTGCATAAGACTAATTGTTTAAGAAAATCATACTACAGAATCTGGTCAGACTAACTGCAGTGTCCCACAAGTTATATTTTTGTCAATACGTAAGGGGTGCAAAGTAGTTGGAAGAAAAAAACAGAGATCAAAATGTACAGATGTTGAATACGTTAGAAGTTTTCTAGGTCCTAGAAGAAGAACTGCGTTGAAGTTTTTATTCCTTACAAGATGTTATGTATTCGTAAGAAAATTTTCAATTATGGCTATCAACATTAATGGTAATATAATGGGGACCTTATTTTGATACTTCCGTCCATATTTTGGCTTGATACCACGAAATACTGCGAAAATTATAGTTTCGTCCATCGATGTATTGTAAAAATTCACATCAACTGTCTCAAGTTGTGCTGTGCTGTACCAGCTAAAAGAAGGTTAGGGCTTTTGTCGCTGTTTACACAAATAAAAGCAATATCCTAATGCATATTTTTTTCACTACAAATAACATTCTTCACTCCTATCAACGCACCGGGAAACATCATTTGCTGTTACACTCGTCATTCACCAAAAGTATTATCTAACTTTCGACTACCCAGTTAAAAACGTTACAGTATAAAACATATAATAGTGAAGCAGGAAAGAGGTATATTAGGATAAATTAAGGCTGATTTATAGTAGGGAAAGAAAACATTATCTCGCATTAATCCCATAATTTATAGACAAAAAGTCCTACAAAAGAGGAATAGATGATCACATACACCTGCAAATCAATTAAAGTAATCTTGATTACAGCATTCTGCATAGTTTTAGATTAAAAGAACGAAAAGTTGGAAGAAATCTGGATAAATGACAGTACTTCAAAAATTTGTACACACTTGTTGATATAAATTTATCTAATGTATCAGTATTTAAATTTTCGGTAAAATATTTAGAGCACGAAAAAAAGTTACAGAGCATTCTATTGATGTGACATTTTTTTCGTCTCTGGGCTCAAAAAGTTTTAGTTGTGGCTAAAGTTTATCTTTATACTGATTTACTCCATATTTTGTTGTCAAGTACTCTTCGTCTGCAGTAAATGAGGCTGATATTGAGGTGTAAAATAAAAAAGGAAAGTTTAGACTCATTTAAACCGGTACTAGATCACCAGATAGTAGTTGATTTCCGCTGCAATTTTATTAAAAATTGATGGGCTCCAGTGAATAGATAAAAACTATGAGGCAGCATTGACAATAGTAACCATCACAAAAGCCAAAGTACTCCAGCGGAATGTGGTGGTAGTGCAAACCAAGGTTTTCTTAAGAGTGGAATATCGTATATTGTCTATTGCTATATTGTAATGAGTTCAGTCCCTTCTAAACAATGTACCCTAACTGATCAGTTGGTAGAGTTTAGATGCTTCCATTGGGTCCCCCACCGAAGCTACGAAGGAGCAACGTTTCTGTTCGAATTGTTTCACTTACTCCACCAGGTGTAAGTAGCATTGAAATGCTTGCTTGCCTCTTGGATAACCTTGTGGACGGTACCGTCTGTGGAATCGATAATTTCTTACCAACTGGTGAAATATGCAAAAATTTCTTGTACGTGATTGTTTTCGTAGGATATTATCCAGCTGCTTTACATGCAGATGATGTCCTTGGTTACAAAAAAAAATTCTTCTTGCAATTTATGTACCTTCAGAAGGCTACCGAAGTGTACACATGGCTATTCGAGATATGGATACAAGACATCTACATCAAAAAAGCATTCTTCGTTTCTCCGAAATGCAGTTCGACACGAAGTACATTGTCGTTGAAATATCTCAGAAAGTGATTGTAACTATCTTGGAATGAAGAATACCACAGATGTTTCGATAGAACGTTTCCCGTTGGTAGATTTGTCACGAAGAAATGCAAAGGAGAGATCACGCATCCTTCCTAACAACAAAAAATATTCCAGTCGTCAGTTATTTGTTCGATCCGTACAGATAAAATATTATAATCCAGATCACTTGCTATCAGGGTTGGCACAAGAAATCCTATAATGTACATATGGAGACCTTCGTAGTCATGAGTCAAGGTATACATCAAATTCTGCACTAGTTGATGGCTTGTAAAAGAATGGACTCACATATCAGAAGATTTTGTTTAATGAGAAAAAGAAAGAAATTAACAGTATGACTCTATCCGATATCTTCTCTGTCCTAAGTACCTCAGTTCCAGTTTTCAAGCGAATACATGCTTTATCAAAGGAGATTAATCTTACATCGAAGTGTGTGCGGTTGTTGGAAAGGCCTCAATCCCTTTTCGGTTATGATTATTGGTGGTCAGATGAAGAATTCAACGGTGTGACCTGTACAGATTTCGTAGATGGACCAATGCGGAATCAGTACATATCAGATCTTACCACTATGGCAAAAAAATAAGTTTCAGAAGTCAACGAAGTATGTAAGATATCACAGCACACCAGTCTTTTGCTTGATAAGCAGAACCTTCATCGTCTTGTGGAGCTCTATGAATTCACTATTCTGACATTTTGGCATCGCAAGAAAATCATGGAGCTTGTTTTTGAGGCTACAAATCAGCCCTAGAAGAATTGTATATCTAGAAGCAATCATTACAATGCAAATGTACTTGCAGTCTAGTACAGTCTCTGCACGGACTGGTTTTGCAGACTTTTGCAGACTTTCAGTACTGCAATCCGATGCCAGGAAATATGCAATGGCATCTAGATCACTTTACTGGTTCCCTATCAAGAACCTCCCGTTTGATTCCAGTGCTGAAGTACTTCAGTCCAATGCCTACGAAGAAGAGCTGAAGCTAGTGGAATCCGTATTTGCAGATTTGTTCAAGATATCTCTCCTCAGATCTTCGAACTGATTCATTCCGTCTACCAATTGCACAGGCAGTAATTTATTCAAAGATGATATGGGACTCTCAGAAAGTTTCTTATGTGAGGATTTATCAATCAAAGATGTTTTACAGCATGCTGTAAGATTATACAATAAGTCTTTACCATTGATATCTGATAGTGATACAAAATACAGGGTATACTTAGAAGCAAAAAGAACTAGCCAGACAAATGAAGGGCAGTTTATCGGGAAAACAGATGCATTGAATTCCCTTGGTAACAAGTGCATATTTCAGATTTTACTTCCGAGTCACGAACAGAGTGAGAAATTTATTGTTCCGCACTCGTCAAGAAGTACTTCTCTGAGTCCAAAAATTTTCGCCAGTTTGATGTTCTTGCAGAGAGGTAGTGAAGAATTATTAAGTGTGTGTGTGAAATGTAACGTTCTTGATTCAGAAACAGTACAGACTCCCGGTGTTTTGGTCAATACTGACCAGCTTCACCTTGTCCACATGTCTCATTATTTGAGGAGGATTGGTGCATATAACTGCTGTCACATCTTTTTCAATGATTCTGGGTGTGTTGTTGATAATTTATGTACAATCTGTCACTCTAGTTCTGTGTTGCAAGGTGGACTCATGATGATTCAACGTCGCCCCAGCGGCCACCCTCCACGAATTGTGTGAATAACGAGACGGTATCTTCTTTTACCACTATATAGAGAGACTTGTCACAATTAAATGAACGTTCTTCGGGAAGTCCGCCTCACACGTGTAAGAACCGTTCGTCTCAAGGTTCCGATGATGTAATTCACCATGGTGATACTTTAAAGTATAATATTTGACAAGCCTGTACCGCATATAGCCGTTCAGTATACCTTAAATGAAAAAGTTAAGATTAAAATCATACTTGGACTGGTACAAGTACCATTAAGTCATTTAAATTTATCAGTTTTTGGTTGCGTTTATGGCACGTAACTGACATTGCAATCACACTAACAGTCGTATGCTACTTTGCAAAGTTGTCACCAATAATTCATTGGGCGGGCCTTATCAAAAATACATCATTACGAAATGAATGGTGTTGAGAGGACTTCGAACAAGATACTCATAAATTTAATGACATGAAAGAATTTTTAAAAGGGCGGTTGATTCAAATCGAACAGATGAAATCATTATACATAAGGTACCCCACCCGACGGCGAAGCGCGCCCAGCACCCAGAAATGTCCTCTTGCAGAAGACCTACTACATGCTCTGAAGGCCAACAGCAACATTAAAAATCATCCAGCTACTACCAGCTTTCCCATTCTCGCAATGAAATTGATTCAGAATCATCAATGCACCTATGCAAACGTTGAGGGACTCCAGGTCTGGTGTAACACATTGTAATCGAGTGAAAAAAGAGGGCAACAGACGCTTGAATTCAAACTACGATGAACTCAACCGTTCACATGGCAACCGGAAACTGGTTAGTACTAGCCTTTGTTTCTGAACACTTGTTTCTGTTCCACAAGACGAAACCCTCAGACCCATACACCTTCGACCTCATTTGTATATTTGGCCATCTCGATGACAGGCAGTGGTAACAGAAGGCCCTTTACTACAGCATGATATCTAGGAAGATTAACGAATCATCATCCCATTCAATTATGGGCGTTGCCCGATTTCGGAAGCTGCTGCGGTACAGCAATTCCGTCACTTTATCCATTTGTATCTAGGCTTTCTGATTTGTGTTCTTGTATTTTAAATTTCCTGTTCCCGCGAAAACGTTGGTATCCAACTGCTGCTGCCTGTACTGGCAAAGAGAGGTACTCATGAGCACAGGTAACGGGGAGGGTATATATATTTTCATCTTTCACGTGAAGAATTGGAATGTTTTAGGCTTTTGAATCTATCTCGAAGATCTCTGCTTCAGTCATTAATGTAGAGATGCGCGTAAAAAGTCGAGTTTATTCATTTAGTGTGGTATACTACATCATTTAATGGATTGAAGGGGCCTGATTTTTCGCGGTCTTCGATCACTTTTCTTTGTGGGTACCCACGATTTGCATTGTACGAATCTCGTATGAAGCGTGGATCTTCAATTGCAGACCTTAGGTTGCTTGGAATTTGCATGAAACAATCCCGATGAATTTCATGGATGCCCAATTCCTACTATTTCCGCTTTACAAGTGGTGACTTCGCAAAGATAGCACCTAGAAGCAGTAGAAAGGGAGTAGTACTCTGCAGAAGTCACATGTGACGTACGCACGACCGTGAATTGGTTAAGCCATCATCATTTACCTTAAAAACGATGTGCAGTATTGACTCGACTAGTGGAGTCTATTCCTGTGCCTCACCAGTACTGATGCTAGTGGGTGCTCTTAAGTATGTACTGTATCATTGGAAATTTTGTCTAAAGGCTTTGTTTGTAAAGGGTTTCAAACCCTTATTTGTTGAGTTTTGCTGATAAAATTTTAACATCCAAGTTTTATTTTATTTTTCTACTCGGTGCTAGATTCAAACTATATAGGCTATACTTAGTATTTATTTTTAGTGATAATCGAGGTATTTACAGTCTTTGTTCCGTAGAACACTGCGGTGATCTATGCAGTACCTCAACATATTACTTAATGGTATAAATCCTTGTCTGAAGAAATAGGCGGTGGACAGCACCAATAATGACGACAAATTCAGATCATAAATACTTAGCCATGATAAATTTACTATAAAACTTCATTAACGTACAGTAAGCTCATTACGTTATCGAAATAGCGACAATTTCAAAATCATGCTAGCGGTGTACGGCAAAAGTAATAATGGACATTCAATAAATGATAGGTACCTGTCATATAATTTTGATAATTAAATTCAATGATTTACAATGGGCTCATTATACTGCACGTATGCCACCACGCAATGAATAGTACGACAATGCATCGTACGATTCAAATAAAAATAATCAAAATAACTCATTTTGAAAGTGCAAAGATGTTAGTTTTTAAAAAATATACCACGTACAGGGGGTTCGCAAGATAACGCACACATGATAGTGAACATCGTTGATATCACACCCACGGGACGCTTGGCACGGTTTTTACACGTGGCAAGATGATGGATACGTTTCATAGGTAGCGTGCCTGTGACGAGATTTATCAGCTCTGAATCAGCTTCTCTCATGAAAGCACCGCACTACAGGATCTGCACAGTACTGTTAAAACGTTTCTCTGTCAAGAGTTCAGTACCTACGCTTTTCCTCCAAAGCAGAACTGCACAGCTAGCAAGCTGATACACCTTAACTGCTTGCCTCTTAAGGCGATTTACGAATGGATTAATTTTCCATCTTGAGCTCAATGACCCCTTTTTCACTAAGGCCGATCGCACAAAATGCCTCCCACACAATAAAACAGACCCGGAAAGACGAGAAATCGCCTTTCGATCTCTCAGAAAGTAGAAATTATTCGCCTCCTTCGTCAATGTTTCTCTTTTCCGCAAATACAGAACAAGATTTCTTGATCTAGCCGCACTGTTTTCGAGATTAAGAAGAACAGAGAGTCATTACTGAAAAGCGCCGAACAGAAACATTCTATACATCTGAAGGCAGTTTTCAAGGCGAAACATCCTCTTTTAGAGCAACGGCTATACCACTGGATGCAGATAGGGCGGACCGCTAAGTATCCTGTTAACGGCCACACGCTTTTTTCAAAAGCGATGAACATTCGAGAGACCCTCCTAGAAAACGTGAAAGACCCAGGTCAAAAGTCTGCATTAGAGAGCTCCAAGGCAAATCCTTCGTGAATTATTTCATTTTTATCGAGACATGCGCTTCGATCCGTCACTCTTCACGGAAAGAATGAGGCTGTCAGGATTGCTGGTGTGGCATCGTGTATTGCTGAGCTCAGGAACGCTCTTCTTCCCTACAGTCCAGATTGAATTTTCAACATGGACGAGACCGGTTGGTTTTACAAGCTTCTTACTAGGTGAAAGTTATATGCTTCCTGAAGAAAATAATAAAAAGCTTCGTGGCAGCACTGAAATGGGTTCGAAGGATCGGATCACTTGCTTCGTTTCCACAATGCTACTGATATACTTAAACTTTCCAAGGCTGTAATCGGCAAAGCTACCAATCCTCGCTGCTTCCGCAAGGGGCCGCCAGCCTTGCCATACTTCTCCAAGAAAATCCCCTGATCAGAATCCGTAACGTTTAAAATGTTTCTCTTTGGTTTCTCTTCCTTCTATTTGAAGCCACACGTCCAAGTTTGTTGCGCTGGTAATGGATAATTGCGGTCCTCATGGCGCAGATATTACTGACACTAGACAGCAAGTGACAATTCTTACTCTTTCTCCTAATTGTACATCCGTTTATCAACCAATGGAGATGGGTATTGTTGCCACATTCAAGTTTTGGTATCTTCGATTTCTTCTTGTGAGAAGGAGTAGTATAATTTGGGAACGACATAAGCTACGCCGCGCACCAAAGCGTTTGAAAGGTGGAATTCGAGGGCTCGATGATGGTCATGACCCTCACATGCTGGATGTCACTGAGCTCGTCAAGACGTCATGGGAGGATATTTCGGCACAAACTATTGCGAGGTGCTGGACTAAGGCGGACATTTCGCTGCTTGAAATTCAATTCAGCTTAGAAGAGAAGCATGGGAAGTTCAAAAGGGGTGCAAGAGAATCTGCGGAGTACGATAGAAAAATGGCCAAAATAATTGTTTCTTTCTAGGAATTGAAGTTAATCGCGCATCCATTGGGTGATATTGGAGAGTTGGTGAATAACATAGCGCGAAAGCTTATTTCTATTTGGGCCGACGTTGAAGAAGAAGAAGAGGTCAAAGAGGCGATTTGAAATGGTGCATGGGATAGTTTAGAATGTGATGGATCTGAAGGATCTGATTCTGACAGCGAGGAGTTGCCTTCCCCTGCGGACGCAAATCGTGATTTTTCTAAGAAGATAAGTTGTTTACTGTAGATTACAGATGAGTTTGAAATATTTGAAGAATAATTGGACGGCCCGGTGGTAATAACGGCCTCTGATGCTTTGAGAAGAGCTAAAAGAGTTTTTTGACACTTTCTATCAAGAAAACAAGAAGTGAAAGACAAAAACGTTGATAGTGGAGTTTATGAGGCCTACTGGAAGAGAATAAGAGCAGAATAAACCAAGCTCCTTTCACCATTTCTAGATTGCACACTTTACGGATATCGCACTTCATATGGCGTTGCCACTGGGGTGCGTTATCTCGAGGTGGATATTGTAGTGTGAAGAAAATACGGTACCATTACCGTTCTCTCACAAGATTCCAATTCGGTTTTACCCCATACCTGTTCAAATTAAACGTCATTAATGGCATTACTGAAGCCGTCATGAAGTTTATTTTGCCTTCTCTACTTCCACCTCCACGCGAACTATTTGCTGACGACGTACTCCTCTACTCCCACAATACTCCCATCTTTCAGACTCTCCTCAACGGTTTTCAATTCTTGTAATCCGACAGTCGCATGAAAAAGACACCTAATAAACTCAAAATGATCATTCTAGACCAGTCTCACTCACGTTTACTACTCACCATTCAATCGACGGTAATCCGTCTATCCGAAAAGACCCCTTACATCGGCATGATTATCGCCTCCCTAAAAATACAACTCGACGAGACTATCACACGGGCACATCGTACTCAAAAAAGGCACACATTAGTTCCTACATGCGGCGGCCGTCACATCTTACATGGCCTACTTAAGTAGTTTCCACGGCTTCCACACGTTCTTGCGCAGCACATACCTGCACCAAGCAATCCCTTTGAGTAGCAACCTTGGCGTCCTCCATCGAGCCTACCTCTAGTTTCAGCGGAAAATCTTGGCATACATACTGTACTTTAGTGGCAACTTCAGCAGCCCACATTTATCCCGATTACAAGAAATCTTCCAAATCCTGGTTCCACCAGTATGCTAAAAATCAGGTTTCAAGTTTTGAGTCCAAACTATGGCAAATACCTAAACAGGCAAAGGAATTCAGAAAACCATGGCGGCCCGCAGAGTACATCTCCTCACAACATACGTATCAAACTCGGTAATCCGCACCATTTTAACCAACACACCCTCTACGCACTCATATCGGCTTCACCGCTCCGTTTAGAACACCCTGAATAGCCCCGTAGGCTACCTAAATCGGCGTTTCTTACCCCTACCTACCACGACACGAATTGGTAATCCCCATCTTTCTCCATCTCTGCCATCTTCCGAGGCACCCGCTTCATCTCGCACGTCGCTGAATCCTGCGCTGGTTTCCCCATCACGGATTTCCATGAGTATTGTACGCCCTACAAAGTTGCAACTCGGACCATGTAACTTCCTCGCAACTACTTTCTCAGCAACAGGCAGCTTCTCCAGTTACGGGTCACTACTAAATATACTGTACTGTCATCGCTAAAGGTCAATGCCTTGGACCTCCCTACCACATGCACCATGATAAGCCCTTGCATATCATATTCAATTTCTCCGGACAAGGTCTTACGTGCCTAATTTTAAGTCTTCAAAGGTAAGGTCACCCTGATATCCTGTTACGTAAGGAAGCCTTTCGTCATGAATCCAATAAATGTTCACCACACACCGGTCACCTCAGAGCAGTGCACTATGATTTTGTTGTTTTTGTTTTTGTTTGGAGTAGTAACCCCAGTTGATGCATGGTTCTCTCTCTTCTTTCTTTACTTTTCTTTTTCCTTTCTCTCCCGTTCTCTCTCCATCACTACTTTCCTACCTTACATTATGTATGTGCTCGTACAGTGCCCATTGCAGGCTCCACCATTACAGCCCATCCCCCAGTAAATGTGCTTTTTGTGCTCAGTATATCTTCCCTTTGTAACCGACCACTACAGCACTTGACCTCCAACCTCCTGGTGCGTATCGACAGCTACCTCCTCACCTCTGCCCCAAACTCTTGAATTCAGTCATGCGACGCGCCCAATCAAACTCGAGACCCTACCAGGCCTCCTTCTTCGACGAAACCCCGGGGTTCGTCTAGAAGCACACGCCTGTCAGCCAGGGTCGTACTGGGAAAAAGGTCTCTACAAATGGTTACAAATTTCTATCCCTTGTTTTATGGTAATGGCTCATACTAAACAGACCGCGAGGAGACATGTGGGCGATAACTTTCACATAAAGACATATCACAGAAGGCCGCACGCTCTGGGACCCGAGCATTGGTGAAGACTGATAACTGAACGATTATTATGGGTTCATCTGTAGCGGAAATTGGACGCACTCAATTTAGATGATACTGCACTCGCTGTCGTTAAGAAGGGAGTGTTCTCCTTCTGTGGGAGAAACATCTCCCATTTATTGCAAGGGCGCGCGAAGCTGACTATTTCTTCGTTTTTTCGGTTCTCAACGGCGTAATCGTCGTCTTTAAGCAAACAAAAATGTTCTGGCCGAACTTTTCGGGAAATAATTTGCCGCATTCATCGAAGACGGGGCCTGTAGAGACTTATATATTTCTTTTTTTCAACTTCTTGCACTTGCCGAGAGCAATCCTAATGTTGAAGACTATACTGAGTGTCCGTAATCTCTGCCTCGGAACATTACATTTATTTGGCTTTCATATGGCCAAGATGATGAAACAGAAGGGTTTTACTATGCGTTTGGTTAACCTGACACTAAAAAGGCGACGATATATCTCTACAAACTGACATTACGAAGAGTTTCGACAGATCAGTTCTTCCGAGTCATCTTTGATCATCTTACCCGCGTTGCCGAGATCCTCTCTATTGATTCCTGGTGTGCCAAGAACCGAGGAAAGAAGCTTAACGTGAGCGACACTATAGCTCGTCCACCATCGTCGCCCGTCGTCTCTTCCCTTCTGAGAGGTCCTCCCTAGAACCCAAGGGTTTTCAACAATGAATTCATGCAGATGTCCGTCGCATATGCGTTGAGAGTCCTCGTAGGGGAAGATCGAGCGAGGAGGCTTAGAAGAAGCGGCTAGAGGCATTTTTTCGTGAACACGGGTGTGTGCAGGTGTTTAAGAGCTTCATTGATCTTGAGAAAGCGATCCCTGGCTTCCGTAAGGGGTTTAGATTTCGTAGACACGTTAGTGTAGTTGAATAGTCCCCCTCTGGTGATATCCACCGTCGCTTTCGTCTTGGAGATCTCAACTACAGTTCCTTGAGCACTCTTTCGGATAAAGAACTCTCTCGGGGCGTTTATTTCTTACCTATCATCGGGGGAAAAGAGTTGTTTCACGCGGTTTGCGTCGACGGACGTACCTATCCTGTGAAGAAATTTGACTGTGCTTAAAGGTGCCTTATAAGATTGACCGAGGAGTCTCTAGCTATCTGCAGCGGAAGTACAAATCCACGTGAGTATCTCTAGTTCGACGACGTCTTCGAAATATATCTACATGATCACATCGAGGAGAAAATAAGGGCAAAGAATGGAGGGAGGCGGGCGAAGGAAAGGAAACGAAAGAGAGGGAAAATGGCTTTGGTCTCAGTTTGAGATGTTCGTAGGTACCTAATGATCCTTCCAATACGCCTGTGATAATGAATTTACAATTAAACGTAGATTTTAGGCAGTGGTTTAGGGGATAGATGATATTGCAACCCTAATATTCGTCACGATTGATGTATTTTACCAAGCATCTTGCTTGGATCTTCTTGCTGCGGGAAACTGCCTTTTCTCTGACTTCAGGAAATAACGCGTATGGCGGGCTCTAATGATCTAGTAGTTTTCATAGAACAGTGGCTTCAAGGCTGGCCACTTCTCTGTCCCAAAGCCATCCATACGAAACTACCACTTGGTCTCCGACTTCGAACGAACGTATCGTAGTACTGCATGGCCTGTGGAACTCCTGTAGAGTCCTTTTGGCCCTGCTCGAGTCGAGTCCCATTAGCTGCTCCTTGCGTCCCTCATCTGACAATGTACTTTCTTTCGGCATTTCTACCAGTCATTCTCGCGGTAGCATTTTCGGAGAGACTCCATAGAGGAGCCGAAATGGGGAAACTCCTCCAGCCATCACCGTTCTTCTTTAACCGAAAACAAATGATTCTAGAACTGTTTCCTATTTATATTGGTGGGATTGAACTATCCTCCTATTACTCTTCTTAATGGCCCCAATCATCCGTTCCGCCCTCCAAATTGACATTTGCGCGTATACTAAGACCGTCTTCCACTCGATATCGCTTCCTATTAGGTATTCCTTCAATTCTAAAGCTTTGAAACATGCGGCATTAACGCTTATAGCTCTTATAGCTGTGGTTGGTGGCCTAAAGTAGTGGACCACCTCACTTTCGGTAAAGTTCCTAACAACTTCCGCAGTTGCGTTGGAAGTTGTCTTTACCACAGTCCATCCACTAAGGCACTTTACCTCAACAAGGATAAAGCGCGAACCCCTTTCTGTGCAGGGGTGAGGTCCAGCAAAATCGATAGAGAAGATGTCGAGTACTCTCCAGAATGGAGTCCCGAGGTTCGTTTCGTAACGCGGTCGGGGTCCCATACACTGGAAAGAGTCGCAAATCCTTACATACTGTGTAATACCCATCACCGATCTCGGCCACCAAAATCTCTGTCTAAACATCTTAACCGCTGATCTCAAAGTACAGTGCTCCAGCTTATTGTGGAAAATCTTAAGAATTGAACCCCTCTCGGACACCACTGGGACTATTTTCGGCCCTATTCAGAGCACCTCAGTACTTTTGCTTCCTAAGCGAGAACATTCTTTGCTATACGTTTGATTCTCTGCCGCTCCTTCGCGTCGGCTCCACTAAACTCGCAACATTCCAAGTAATTCTGGATTTTTCTAAGCTCTGTTTCTAGGTTGAGTGACTCAAATCCGTAATTTCTTATATTCACCATCAAAAAGTCCCCCCCCTTCTGGCTCTCTGCTCACCTTTTGTGGAGAGCGGTAATCTTGAGAGTAAATCTGCAACCTTGTTCTTCTCGCCCCTTTTGTATTCAATATCGAAATTGTATCCAGCCAAGAAATCAAACTACCGCGCATGTCGGCCATGTACATATTTCTTCTTGAAAGTATAGCGCAGCACTTGAAGATCTGTCTTTAACCTGAAAAGTTCCGAAAATAGAAGAAACATCCGGAATTTCGACAGGGAAAATAAAACGGCAAGAATCTCTCTTTCCCAGGTTGTATATTTGTGTTCTGTCGTCGTCAAGGTGCGACTGAAGAACTCCACTATGTGGATGGTACCATCCGAACTCTTCTAGAAGATGGCAGCCCCGATAGCCACCGACGATGCGTCCGTCTCAGCCATAAACGGCAGCTCGAAGTCTGGAAATGTTAAGAGTGGGGGAGATGTTAGAGAAATCTTCGGGCTTTCGAAGGCATATTCTATCTCTTTTTTCCATTAAAACGATCTATTCTTCGATGCCCCCTCAATTAAAACTGTCAATATACTCGCAAACTCACGTACTACTCGTCTATTGAAACTAGCGAGGCTCAGAAAGCTACGAAACTCAGTTTGGATCGTGGCCTCGGAGTCTGACGGATGGCATTGATCTTCGCTTAGTCAACGCCCATTTCGGTTTCGTTTACGACATGTTCGAGCAGACTGACCTCCTTCCTCGCAAAAAAGCACTTCATTATCTTTATCCCGAGGCCATACTGGGAGAGTCGCCCGAAAACCTGCCTTATGTGTTCCATGTGGTCGGTTATTGATCGCAAGAATATAACTACATCATCAATGTAGACACGCACGAACCCCACTTCTGTTAATACCCTCTCCATCATGCTTTGAAACGTGAACGTTGCTTTCATTAACCCAAATTTGATAACTTGGAATTGTTGGTCGCCTTATCTGCAAGTAATTTTGTTCTTCTTTTTGAAATTCTCGGCTGGACGTCCTTTCCAGTATACAGTGAAAAAATCCAGGGTTGTAAAAATCTTATAGCCGCCTAGTTGATCAAAATTTTCTTGAAGCCTGGGTATAGGCGACCTTTTCTGCACTATTCTCTCGTTAAACTTTCTATAGTCAAAAAACGTGCCTTTTCATCTGATTTAGTCGCAACAACGACTGGGAAGGGCCATGCGGACGAAGAAGGGACGATAATTCCTGCACTTAGCATCTTGTATAGCTCTGCCCTCACGATCTTATTTTACCGCAGTGATAGACGACAAACTCGGAGAGCGATGGGTTTTTCATCCTTGGGCTCGAATGAGTGCTCGGTAGGGACATCTGTTTGCCTTAATTCGTGTCAGGAGGATGCTATACGCCATTTTTTATTCTCTCATCTATAATGGTGTTGTAGGGTTCCTCCACGTGCATGATATTCGTCTGATGGGAGTCATTTTTTGTTTCTGAACTCCTTATTATGTCACTCTCGATCATGTCACTCTCGATCATGATTACATCTCGATCATGATTACATATTATGGCTCTTTTTCTTCTTTTCCAGATTCGAAGCTGGAGGAGGCGACATCCAACGATGCAGAGGTAAATTCCTCGCTTTGCGCCTCGCTCATTGGGCCTGTTTGACGATTTCGACCAGGCTCCAAGGGAATTTGAATCTTTTTCCCTTCAGTAGTGAATCGAGCTACCCTTTCTCCAAGAATCAGTATAACTTTAAGATATTCCATTGATGGGTCTCCAATAACGACATTAAACGGTGAGTTCGCGAGTACCAGAAAGTCAGGTTTTACTGTCACCTAGTCTAAAGTGACTGGAACATCCCTTAGGATACCCACGACAACAGATTTTGCGCCCGCAGCCACTGTGTTGTTCTTCTTTGTTTCCTCGAGAGATACTGTAAGTCTGTCAGCACTGTCCCTGGACAATACATTCGTTACTGCTGCCGAATCAAGTGGAGCATAAGTTATTATCCTGAATACCTTGATAAGGGCTAGCTTCAGAACGCGTCTGCCGTGCTCGACCGGACGATTTGTAGCATTTAACACATTCTCACTTTCTGAGATTTACTATCCTTCAGAAGCCTTACCGTATCGTATCTGGCTTCAGCGGCGTCCCCTAGTAGTAGCTGACCGAACGTAAGCCCAGTTGATGCATTCAACGTTTTTCAGATAAAAGAAGAAACGACATACATCTTGTTGTCCTTCGAACATTCTGATTCTGTTTATTCTAGAGCATGTAGCTTTTTCAGAGTCACCTTGTCGCAAGAGTACCATGATGGTGTTGTTTTTGTTTGGAGTCGTGACATCAGTTGATGCGTGGATCTCTGTCTTCATTCTTTTCTTTTCTTTTTTCTTTCTCTCCCGTTCTCTCTTTATCACTACTTTCCTACCTTACATTATGTATGTGCTCGTACAGTGCCCGTTTCAGGCTCCACCATTACAGCCCACCTTCCAGCAAATGTGCTTACGGTGCTCAGTATGTCTTTCCTTTGTCACTGCCCACTACAGCACTTGACCTCCAACCTCCTGGTGTGCTTCGACAACTACCCCCTCACCTCTGCACCACCCTTGACTTCAGTCTTGCGACGCGCCCAATCAATCTCGAGATCTAACACACTATACAAAAAATGGGCAAAAGGAGCACCGTTCTTGTGTAACATCTTTAGATTAAACTGTGTCCACACGGTATATTGACTGATTCGACTCATCGGCAAAGAGCTTACTGGATGTTACACGTCGACCGCGTGTAGTGACGTGCGGGATAGAGTGAACATCGCTATAGACGACCACATGACAATACTAAGGCGCTGGTAAATGTGCCGACAAATTACACTGTCGGAAATGTTGTATCGACAAGGTGCAGGCCTTGAAAAAAATATAATTTGAAACTAATTTTTTAAAATTGGCATGACGAAAATAAATAATCCAATTTCCCCTTCTATTTAATTAATGACTGGGATTGAAAGGGTTGTAAAATTAATTATTGAAGTTCATAATAAATAAAATAGGTTAAGGAGGTTTTTTATTCCCTGTAGGCAATAATTGTCACCAATTACTGCCGTTAGTGGAACCAATTGATTCGTGACCAGCCGTAGGAGGAAAGTTGTGGTAAAACGCCCCAAGAGGGGACGCGGGCTCGCTCAATAATGGAAATAATTGCTATGAATATGTGATTGGAACAGCACCGAACTTTAATACGCCCAGTTAGTGCAAATAGGACCCAAATAAAGTTTCTGAGAGTCAGGTGCACTCCGTGAGGCCCCATATTATACTACTACAGGATGAGTAGAATTCACTGCTTTCACAATCATGTCGGCCTCTTGCATCATTTAAATATACTGCCCTTGATCACTTAAAATAAATTACGATAATGCTTCGCTGCTCTCAAAAATATTCAATTCGAAATGCTATAATTTCCGTGGAGTACTACTATCCCTCCCAAACCTAAAGATAGATTTTCCTTGACTCATCTGGTAGGGTCGTTAGAGACTCAAATTGGATCATTCCGTGGGTTCATTTTAGTCGAACTCGTGTACAGTACCTTCCAAACAGTTTGCGGAAGATATTGTACCCAAATTCGATAGACAATGTCGTATCAAGGCGAAAGGATGAGTCAAATGGAGAAAGGAAGCTCCAAGTATAATACAAAATTTGGAATTTTAAAGACCTTAATTCTACTCCTCTATTAGAATTGACATCAGCAGGATAGGTGGGTAGTTTTTACTTTATACTGTCTTGTGTTCGACTTCAGCACGCTCTCCCTCCTCTTGACGCAACAAATGAATCATATCTGGCAGGTATGCATCTATTGCCTGACATGATGCCTTGAAGTTAAATTTATAAAGTACATGTACATATTTACATTACCTCTATTATGTTGGTCACTTTTTGTTACTACCAAGGTCCCAATTTTGAATATTAGATAAACCATGCTGTTTCAGTGCAATTGTGCAACAGTTGTCCACAATCAGGCGCACAGAAGATGCTTACCGTTATCCCTGGACGATGCCAAAAAACAGACTTCGATATTAATTCAAACCATTGCATAACAAAAAGAGCCTTATCCTTAATAAGGCTCTCAGCGAGAGTCAAGAAGTAATCATCAAACTTCATAACTCCTCCCATCTTTGAGGTGTTTCAGTCTACAGTTTATGTGCTTAGTTTAATTGAATTTTACCAAAGCGACCCTCTTGGGAAGTTGCCGGTCCGGACCATTGGTTAGATACCGGCAGTTAACCTCACGTTGGAAACTGACAGGGTGTCTTAAACTCGGACAGTAGATACTGAATGCATTAAATTCTTTCTTCGCATAGACTACATGTACTTACGAAATTCAGGTACTAAATGCACTATTCCGGGGTGTCTTATACTTACACACAACAAGAAGAACAGAGGGGAAGTCCATATGTGTGTAAATTGGGGGTTAATTTACTGTGGTAGATATGTGAATTGGTATCCAGTAAATTTGTACTGGAGCGTAGATCGAGCGTTAAAAAGTCGATATTAAGTAAAGGATAAAAGATAATTGAATAAATGATTCATGAGATGGCGCAAAAAGCTTTAGTTAACATAGTGAGACTCACTTTCAGCCTCATCAATTGATGGATGAAGGGGCCTCTTCATAGCCAGAGATACTTCCTTAAGGCCCCAAAAGCCCATGTTGACTTTCAAGAACAAAACGACCTCAAACGTAATTGGAGACATACTTTTTCGCAGATCTGTTAAAACCCAACGAGCAGAACTGAATTACATCTCAGTAGATACCTATGTTGCAGGGATAAAGCTGCAGTCCATGTACAGGCATGGAGTTGCTCGTTTTCTGCGTTTGTTCTGCAACTGCTCAAAAGGTCGAGAGGTTATTAATGTCAACTGCCAAATCTGTATCATTATTTTCTTTGCACAGGTGAAAACAGCTTCTCCTTGTTCTTCGGTAGGATCGCGGTCATCCCCTCAAAGGATTTTCACAATGCCGCTCTCAAAGTTTGGAGATTTCACAAGATGAACAAGTAGCGCTCAAATGGGTCTTCATGTCGGAATAACCTTCTAGTATCTCATCAAAAATAAAGATGTCTTGGTCTGAAAGCAATCCATTTTTCTGCAAGTTCACCGTAATGCTCTTGAACTTCTCAAAATGTGACAAAGCGTTCTTGTAAATACGACGCTGACGAGAAAAGAGTATGGAACTTTCAACTCCCTGAAGACCATCCAGATGTTCTTCAATTCGAAAAAACCGTTTGACTATATGAAATTTACTTGAACACCTCGTTACATCCGGTTTCAATGCTCCTAGATGAGTTATTAGCGCAGCTTGGCAGCATTATTCAGCGCCTTGAGTTGGCCCATAAGTTCTGAAAGGCCCTGAAGAGCATTGGCAACTTCAGTTCTGTCGTCTATCCATGTTTGTACAGCAAGTTTTAATTTGTGACTGGCGCATCCGACTAAAGGAATTGAAGTCTGTGATGAAATCTTCCTCTTCACAGAGCAATTATCCCATACTAAGCCGAAGATGTCCTCCAGAGACCTTTTGTGTAGTCCAAGTGTTGACTTGATAAACCCTATGTGCTGTAGTGCCCTTAGATTGTGTTTAACAAGCAGCAGAGCGCACGCTAAAAGGTTTTCTTGATACTGTCCTTTTTTTTCTTGTCAAGTGAGTATATTTTCGGACCAGCCATCGAACATGATGCAAAACTTGCCAGGCAACTCTTTTTCTATTGTTTCCACGCCTTGGGAAAGCGCGAGAATATACTTTCGAAGGATTTTAGAAGAAATTGTACCGTGGCCTGTCAAATCCTTTGTCCGTTGATCGTCAATTTCCTCTAGTGGCATACCACGCATCGCAACCCAGTCCATAACCTCGAAGGTCTTCATTTCGTTCTCGTTGCAGAAAGAGTACCCATCAAGAACACCCTTGGAAGCTTTTTTATGTTCACTGAACTTCTCTTTGTAATCAAGACCTATGCAAGCTTGAAGATGATTTTTGAGGTTCGTGTACCAAGAACCAACTGCTTGACGATAGACTCCGGGACATTTTCCGTTGCGGCACTTACAGTTTCCTGGTTCGTCGCATTTTTCGAACGAAAAGGATATGAGCTCGATGGTGTCGACTTTCATGTTCGACGGAGATATTGGATGGTATTCTGGCTGTATTTCCGAGCCAGAAGCGCATTCTTTACTTTTGAATGATGACTGCCGTTGCCAACAATTTTTCAACAATTTACCATCCAATTAATTTTAAGTAATTGCAATTGTTCCCTTAGATCAAGTATTAATTACATCATATTTAAGGAATTAAAACTGCCTATCAAGCTGATCCAGGACAAAAAACCGACTTTGGGAATTGACTTGACGTCAGCGAAGGACGTTGGCGCTGCTTCATTCCTTGCATCCAGTGCCGCGTCGAACAAGCTGTGCACCAAATTCTTGCCGACCTCCACTAAGGACCTGTCCCAATGCGATGACTCCCTCGAAGCTTTCGAAATACGGAATACCTCCTGCAGATCGGCGGATAGACTTCCGTTTAGCAACTTCTGCTCGAAAAATCCACCATCACAGAAGAAGCTTAGAGGCCCAGTCCACGCAGCGCCGCAGGAAGCGTTGCCGCCTGGCAATACCCGTACCCTTGCTTTCCGCACCTCTATGTCACTACTTGGAGCCAAGGGATGGGTCCACTGTGTGCCTTGTGCGGGATTGAGGACACGCATCAGGAGAAAGGATTTCTTGGTATGGCTGCAGTACTTCTGCCAAACTCCGTGTTTCGCCCGTGAAACTCCTTGTCCGAAGCCTGGGTGCCCTGAGACATTAGACATCCATGGGGATCATTTGCTGCACTTTCGTTATGGATGCCAGTGCAATAATCGCCACAACAATATAGTGATTTTCCTAGGCAATGATCTGGGACGGGCGGCTCGGCGCCCTCTCATCGAACCGAGTGTGCACCTTCAACACCGAACAAGACCGGACATTAGAGCCATGGGGGTCGCAGGTGGAACTGACTATTTCGACATAACATTCGTCAATCCACTCGCTCCTTCCCATTCCAGAGTGCGGACTTTTAACCCGATGACCAGTCTCAATGCAGCGAGCGCTGAAAAGCGGCGAAAGTACCAAGGCTTTCTGGCGGAATTACCGGGGAGAAGCAGGCTAGTTCCTGTTCTAATCTCTATTCTTGGCGGATGGCATCCAGAAGCGTTTTCAGTGGTCACGGAGCTTGCAAGAACCGTCGCCAGCCGCGCAATGGAACGGTTTGGGAAGGTTCGAGGAATCCTTCTACAACGATACTCGGCGTTGGCAGTGACTTCTAACGCCGCGTGTCTGCTGGCTGGCATCCCATCGACTTTCTGATAGACTGTTGCTGGTGCTAGCATTCGACAGCAATGATTTCTACATTGCTTCGACCATCGGTACATGTATTTAATATGACATGCAGATTTGCAACTCCAAATGGGTTCCAGCCATTCCATACATCTCAATGGGTGCATCCGGGAAATGCCAGTTCGCCAATTCGCCAAATTTGGGCGCCCCCAGAAAATTCCATTCCTGATGCACCGAAGCCAAATCGCCACTTTCGATGTCCCTTACCAAGACAATATATTTGCGCCATAAAAACATTACACCTCTACACTCAATTGCGCGCCTGCCTCTCTCCCTCTCATCATCTCGCTCCCTCTCCAATCGTTTCTGTCTCATCCCCTAGCTCCTTGTTCGCCGCAACCCCCTCACTTGTGCACCCCCCTCCCTCAGCAGTCGTCTGTGTGTCATCCCCCACCGCCTCTTCCACTGCACTCCCCTCATTTGCGCGCCCTCCTCCCTCACCCATCGTTGCCCTGCCGCCCTCTACATTATGAAATCTCTATCCGCTCCCGGTTCCAGGGAGCCAGAGGTGTCCAGTGCATCACCGGATACTATCTCGTCGCCTCCGGCGGGGTGGCCCCTACAGGCACTGTCCGGACCCACCGTTCTAGTCGGGACTCCAAGCTCTCCACCCTCGAGTGGAACGGGCAGAAAGACAGAAACAACAGGCGCCGGTGCCCATAATTATTCCGCAGACGAAACGAAGGCAATTCTTGATGCGGTGGAGGAGGTCAATCCAATGGGTAGTAACCACTGGGCAGTAGGTGCGGCGATATTCAAGACGTGGGTGTAAGGGAATGATGGGCCTGTGCGGGATCAAGAGTCCCTCAAGAATAAGTTTGACAAGTTGTCAAATGCCAAGAAAAAGACAGGCGACTCTTCATGCCCCAAGCCGATAAGAAGGGCGAAACACTCTGCGCAAAACATACATAACAAGGCCGCGGCGACTGTGTTTGGAGAGGACAGCGATGGTGTCCAAAACAAATCGCAAAGGAACAGCTTGGCAGCTGGTACGGAGTGAAAAACGCAGACGGAAACTGAGCCTGTGGGAGCTAGGAAGGGGAAGCGGAAGGCAGGAAGTACGGGCACAGGAACGCCTTCAAAGAGGCCTGCGAGTATTGATGGCGACCTTCTCGAGCACATCGGTCAAAATTCATCGCACATGGATGCGATTTCGCAGGCGCTTTCGGCACCGGAGGGAAATACTACGAATGCTATGACGAGAGATGACATTAAAGTGCTATCAAGGATGATGTTGCCGAGAGCTTGCGTCCAACGAATGAGTTGTTGCAACAAATGGCTGTTATGATCAAGAGTTTATCCGAATCTCAGGTATGGAAGCTTCATGGTAAACTAACTTTGGTTTTATTTTCTTTACCATATCTGCTGAACCCGGCTGTAAACTGTGCGGATTTGATTTAATCCTACATATTGTGTCCTATAGTTTAACAAATGGCAAAATATGGTCAGAAGGTGTAAGCGCTTTGCCGCGTCTGCTGGTAACGGGACCTTGAGCATTACGAATGTCGCCTTTATGGAGCGAATGCCCCATTCTGCACTCTGTCGCTCGCTCTGCATTGCTCTTTGTAAAAGTGTGTCCACAGCGGCTAAGTAGGATGACTCGGGAATTTCACTTGTCTCGTTCGCCTTTCTGCTGCGCACTATCTTTCCATTACTGACCCTAGTGTTATTACAAATGCCGTTTCACCCAGAATAGCAAATCCAGATGGCGTCAACTCATCTGATAGTTCAGAGTAATACAAGCCAGAAGCAGAGGCAAGTTTGTTGTCATGCCAACTGCCAGGATAGTTCACAGCAGAGTGAATTAATTTTCCAAAGAAGTTAAACACAAACAAGTCCGTAACCTCCACAGATGTCGTAAAAGCCTCATAAAAGGCGTTGTGTAAATTTGGTTCATTATAATCAGCGCACGGCATTCGACCATCGTCAGTTATTGCAAAAATTCCCTGCAGAAGCGGACCATGAAGCCGTTTGGAACAAAGCAAGTTTGCGGAAGCCTCCATTTCAGGTATAGTTGGCCAGCGAATTTTACACTCCTTCTGTTTCTTGACCACACGCCTAATCACCTCTAAACTGTAGTCCAACCACACAAAAACGGAGCTGTTAGTTACACCAAATGGAGGGCATAGTTTGTACATCGAGCATTTGTCGTTTAGGTACCAAAGAGTCAATCCGAGCAAATCAACAGAACGTAAAATTGGATGTCTTCCTCTTGTCTTTGGTCCGTGTCGAAACGGGCTCCCATAGTTAATGAGCTGTCGTTCTGCCTCAAACCAGGGGAGGAGGTAATCCTCGACGAAAGTTCGAGTAAAGTTTGTTGTAAGCAGAAAGTCATCGCCTGTACCACAGGACAGAATCTGGTTCCACGGGGTTGAGCCGGAGCGTCTAATCGGATAGAGCAGCGCGGCTCGGCGGAATTTTGCCCTGCGTCGAGACCGATTGGGGCGCCGGGGTCGCGCTCGGGATCGACGAATTCGGAAGGCGACTATCGCAACATTGAGGGATGCAGCTGAAACTGCCAAGGCAGCCAAAGCCTTTCGTCTTATTGGATGCATAGCGGTTGGGGGTGTGTTCGATATGACGTATGGTGTCATATCTGATACTTACTGGCACCTCCAAAACACAATTTTATGTCAAATCTGGCATGTGGCAAAGTGGAGAGACACCCCAGGGGTCTCTCCAGTTGATCATATTTGGCGGAATTTCACCACTTTTTAAGGGCTCTCATTGGTATGCTTTTTGGCGAATTGGCGAACCGGCATCTCCCGAATGCACCCAATAAAGACACCCCCGTTTTTCCCCAAGTATTAATTTAAGTATTGCAATTTTAATTTCTACAAAGAAAACTTCTCAGAAATTAATGATTCCGTACAAATAGTTGCAATTAATTGCCAGGGCAATACAGTTTATCCGAGCCCTGGCGAGGTGTACGGTACGAGGGATATGTACGTAAGTTCGTCCAGTATTTGGTTGGTGCCGGGGGCGTGTTCACGCAGTGAGGAAATTCCCCTGCTTCTTCCAACAGGATAGTGCGTACTTTCAGTATACGCACATCCCTCAATGCGGCAGTTCCGTCAAGCGCAGAAGGTACGAACCCCTGCTCGCGACTTCCGCTAGAGGAAGGCTTGCGCCTATCCCGATATCTACCCTCGGAGGCTGGCACCTATACTCGTACGCGGTGCTAACCGATGTCGCGAGGAACGTGGCCATCCAAGCGATGGAGACCTACGGCAAGGTTAGAGCGGTGCTTACCCAAAGGCACGCTGCCGTGGCCATCATGCTTAACGCGGCATGCCTGCTGGCTGGCATTGAGCCGGCCCTGTAAGGAATGTTATATGGTGTACCCAGTGATGACTTGTCCCGCCCAACGCACTCTAAGCCGCGTGGATACCGACCACATCTTCCATACATTAAAGTAACCCAAAAATTCCCTCGTGGAGTCGAAGGCAATGGGGAGGAAATCGGGGCCAGGGTCGCGGTCTTGGCCATCGTAGGGGGGCGCCAGGTAACGTGTGAGCTTGCGTTCCAGATCCCTGGGCTTCTCCCGCTGGGCGAGGTCAGCGGCAACATTGCCGCTGCCAGGGTGGCCATTATTGTAGCAGCAGCCTTGCATGGCGAGACCTAATGAGATACTTTACCACTGCCGTTTTGAACTGCGTACTGTGTACAGTACTGGACAACACCATTCAAATTAATAGCTTACATCAACCCTGAATGAATCATTACAGATGCGGTTGTTATGTACACGTGTAATGAACTGTAAGCAATGCTGTTCTACAGATTGATCCTCCGCCCACCGTCTGGATTAATTTGAATGCCTCGCATGTTCAACCTTCGTTACTCACGGGTCGCTATTGATCCATCTACCTCAATCTACCAGTATGCCATCTCGTCCCCCTTCCGCGCATTCTCTCCGTTCCCTTTTGAATCTTCCGGGAAAGCCTCCCATCGCCCTTCCTCTCCGTCCATCGCATCCTGAGGACCTCCACCTCGCGAAACTGCTTTCTTCCTCCCACACCTCCCAATCCCCCGTTCATCTTCTGGTTCCATCTGATTATCCCCATCCTCTCAATTCCTTTCAGTCCTGTAAAGTTCACACCGTTCCAACCAAAAATACGTCCTCCTCCGCCCTTCGACCATTCGTGCGAACCGCTCTGCAGAACGGTTTATCCACTGTCGTTCTATCCGATACTTCTGTCGACCGTATTCAGGCCGCCGTTCTTAAGCAACAGATACTGTCCGATCAGACTGTTCCTCATGATCTTCAAGTCGTTCCTGAAGGAGTCCTCACCTACCATCGCCCCCTTCTCCATCAGTCTCCGCAGCAACTTGAACATATCCTCCCGCAACTCGCCCCACATACCCGCTCTCGTCTCTCTTCCCTTTTTGGCGACTCTGTGTCCTTTTCTCAGCTTTTGTCACACACGGAAAACATTCATGATATGATCGTCCACCGAAATTCCATGTCCGACTTTCTCTTGAAACAATGCGTCTTACAAGCCAGTCATTGGGGCTACCTCGCTGTCAGGCGCTCGCTGTTGGCCGAATGGTACCACTCCGATCGACGTTGCATCGCGCTACATGTCATATCGAGACTCATCGCCCATGTCTCTGGGAATCCGGTCTCACCCCAAGATGAACAATTAGTCCGCTTGGCTGACGAGATCTTGCAAATCAATCAAAAGGGAACTCTACAGAATATGCCAAAAGGAAGAACTGTCGGCGGTGTCGTTGTCCGCCCCGCCACCGGCCGCTTTGCCAAACGCCTTATTACTCGTCGCAGTCATTCGCACACTCAGGGAACGGAGGAGGTTATGCTTTGGGTTCGGGAGCCGGATCAGGAATCTGGTCGAATGCAGAGCAGACGCCTGAGAGGAAATTGGGCCTGCTTGCCACTACAAATTGATGGGCCTGGTGTGTATTGGGATGACCGTTTTGTTATTCAGGTTAGTAGTCTTCAAAGAATGCGGCCCTTGGATGGAATGGAGGTGCTTTTGAGTGCGTTGGATGATGGTGACGAGACTCCGGATTGGGCCGCCGGAGACTTGTATGTCAGGCAGATGCGCAGGGTCGATTGGGATATGGTGGCCCGAGAGGTTTGGTGGGGGGCAAGCTGTGCCATATCACTGTGTCAGAGGATTGCCCGCGATTTTTGAGCGCAATGGTGAAGGGGATGCCATAAACACCGTGGGCATGTTTCTTGCGTCACCCCATCTCGGCATTTCCGGCAGTGGTAATTTGGTATTTACAGCTGTCAGGGTACCAAGGATTAGGTGTTTACCAAAACATATTGAGCCTGGCTTTTGTATGGACGACTTCAACGGGGGAGGGGAGGTTAGTGAAGCATGACCGGACGATAATGAGCAATCTCACTGAGTCACTACTGTCGGTTGCCGTGAGGGCGTTTCACTCGCTGTAAGATTATGTCTCTCCTTTGCAGCACATGATGACATCCAATTTTGTTTAGGACTCCATACATGGAGAACTGAGACGACGTCCCGAGTAAGTTTGCCTCTGTTTTTGCTGTCAATCCAATCGGGCGATTCCCACACCAGCTGCAATAGCTGCATTTTACGCGTTTCTATCCTTGAAATACAAGCGCCACATATGTACCCCTGGCCTACTCGTAGTTCATTTCATTGAGCATCCTAGAGTAAGCATGAATCAATCGACTTCGCAATATCAAGTGCATATTCAATGGTTTGCAAGCAGTGACGAAGACGATGACGACCCCTTTTACGTGCGTGGGAAGGCCCATTGCAGGACGAGCACCTCAACAATTGGGGAACCCGTCACATCATGTGATAGCTCCTCTTTGACATCTCCAGATAACAAACCAAGTAGGCGCCACTCTTTGTCGATTAGTTCCAGCTTTTCCTCAATAGCCTCATCCGGGCGGGCAGCACTAAAGACGTCTTCCAGAAACCTTACTTCCGCAGAAGCTCTTAGTGTTTTCAAACGGTGTGTGGAAGTACTACGTCTTTTAAAAGACACCCGAGTTGTAGAGCAGGCGGTTTACACAATGAGGGCACTTAGCATCGCTAAAGTTGTAACTTGCAATCAGGTTCTTGAGCATGATGTAATCGGGCCTGTTTCTCGCATTTTAGCGGCTCATTCAGTGAATTCTTCGTTATCAGAGGAGATTTGTCGCTTCTTGGCTCTGGTTTTTGAAAGGTCCAAGGCAGCGCGAAGTATCTTTCTGGAGGAAAATGGCGTTGAAAGTTTGCGAACCCTAATGGAGACCCATTTCGAGCTTTACTCAAGCACTGTGGAGTCCGGAATGAAAGCCATGAGCGAGCTTTGCCGCGAGGGACATGTAGTGAGGACTGCAATTTTTCAGTCACGTACTTTGGAGTGGGTCATGGTTTGTGTGCGGCAGTGGCGGGCATCGCGATCGTTACTGAACACTGCTTTGCAGTGTCTCGAGCGAGCTGTGATGCGTGAGAAGACCAACAAAAACCACGTCGTTTCGCTGGGGGTGATCCAGGAACTGCTGTACCTGCTGCACCATTTCAACGATGATTGCGTGCTTCTTTACAGATGCATCAAACTGCTGAATACCGTAATCGAATCAAACGAGGAGCACGCTCACCTGAGTCTTTCCGAGGGGATTATGGAGAGGGTCATCCATTCATTGAGACTCTTCCCGCACAAGCTGGAGCTGGTTTCTTGCGCATCAAAGGCAGTGGAGCTGTTGTGCCATGACGGCTATGGGCGTCAAAAGGCAGTGACGGAAAATTGCGCAGAAGTTCTTGTTGAGGCTTTCCAACAAACAGTGCTGCGGGGTAAGGATGTTGGGACCTCTTCCCATCGAAAAGCAGCGCTAAACTGCGTCGCAGCAATTGAATATCTCTCCCTTGAGCCAGCGACTCACGTCCAGCTTTTCCAAATCGAGCCCGTCAATGCTGTTGGGTGGACGACTTCTCAGTATGAGGACTACGTAGCGGCGGGAGAGGCTGCAGTTTCTTTTTTTCGGGCAATAACTCTCGAGGCAAGCGAAAGTTCAAGACGGAGTTTCTTTTTTGCAAGGAGGAGACCAAGTATTCCTATTCTGGAGCAAATCTTGAGAATCTCGGGAAGAATCCTATGCAGGTACCCTGGAAATAGAAAGATCGCTGACAAAGTTTGCAACATGTTTTTAGAAGAGTGCACGGTTGGGCGCACAGCCCTCGTAAAAGGGACGTGCTCCGACTTGCCGGGTATCGTTCAGCAGGTTGTTGAGCTACAGCCGGCTGAAGATGACCTGATAAACGTAGCAGTATCCCTAGTCATGAAAATTAGGTGATACTACGTATCTTGATTGTAAACCGACGTGCTTAAACTTATCAATACCATCAATTCGATTGGTATGCGTCCCTTCAGTGAGCAAGGTAGATGAAGACTGCTGCTGACAAAACCCAGGACGTAGATGCACCGAAAATAAGCAATACGAACGAACAATTTTCACCTGAGTGCGGCTGAGATTGTCTGTAGAGGTTTAATCGTCTAATCGCGATATTCGACGAACTAAATCACGATGGGGCGAAGAATTGTGGGCAACGAGGCCTGCAAAGTTTACAGCAGATGCGTTATGAAAGCCATGTTTGTGGTCATAGCAAGTGTAGTTAAAAACCTATGCGAATCTACGCTTGATCTTTTCTCAAGCGGCCTCAACTCTTTTGCAACTGAGAACACATAGGTACCAACCTCGTTGCGACACTGGCCCATTTTGTAGTTGTCACTGGGCATGGCTACATGTTCAGCCCAACATTGTACGAAAGCAGCCTGCTGGAAACTTTTGTCAAGATTGTTTAGGATGTGAGTATTTGTTCAAACCTCATTTCTACGTGATATTCCGGTCTGAAACAACCTTTGACAGGCAGTAGTTCAAGTTGGGTTCACGGGTCTCACTAGATTTTGTGCTGAACCAATAGTGATGGCACTGCCAGCGAGCCTCAACAAAATTTTCTTAGTGAAGTCGTAACTGGTGTGGTCAGCCTCCTGGAATGAAAAAGGCCTCTGATACTCCATCTGAGGGATTCGAGGAAACCGCGCACCTATTGTACGCACATTCGCATTTGCTCTGACTGAGTTTAACCAAGACAACAGAACCACTTGAGCATGGACGCGTACGAAAGAAAAATGGCCACAGTCGCAACTGTGTTATCTCTGGAGCAACTTGATTGTCTAATTTGGAGGGTTGCAAGCATAGTAAGGCAGCTGAAATGGCGTGCCCCATTCAGGGAAAAGCACAACGTTTAAAAGCGGTACCGCCGATTCCATCGCTTATGCTTCATTCCTTTTTTTTACTTCCTTTCGCCCATCCTTCTCCTTTTCGTGATTGCTCTTCCGTTGAGCTCAAGGTTCAATTTTCATTTTAGATTTGATTTGCGATACATTTAGGTGACCACTGGACAATAACGACGAAATACGAAACAAGTGTCTTCTCCCCATTTCATAACTCACACAATTCGAATTATACGATGACGACATGATTGTTGCTCGTTTAGAAGCAGTTGCTGCAAGTCCCCACTGGAAGTTCATCACATGGAAAATACTGTTTGCGAAGACTGCATTGCTTCGAAAGACCTGTAAAGCACACTGCCGGCAATATCTTCAACGCGCGGCCTCCGAAATACAGCAAATGGCAATTGTGGAAGGCTGCTATGAAACAAAACGCTCCTCACAATGGATATACAAGGAGAACATTGGGTCAGCAATTTGGCAGCAGTGAACGTGGAGGGACCAAGCAGAAATCCGCATCTGGACCATACTGCAGACAAAGTGCTAGGATAGAAACAAGTGGTGTACCAAGTGACATATCGGGGGTTCGCTCTAGTCTCTTCCGCACGCCGCGTCGTACCGATGATGCCACTCAAATAGACTCAGAATCTTCTGTTTCCAGTCATGGGCAAAAAGGAAGACCGCAACGTAAATACGAAGAAAACGACTATGACGCTGTAGGCACTGTTTTTCTTGCTGGAGGTTTTCAGAGCGCTGAAATGAACGATATTATTACTGCCGCGAGGAATAGTAAGAAAGGCAAGGGCAAACGCCGATATCCATTAGGAATTCCAATGTATCTACACTTTCCTTGCCCACGAAAATCATTGTATGCCGCCATTCTGCTACTGCTCCTTTTTCTTATCCCAATTGTTGCGGTAAGAATGACTTTGCGAGACGATTACCGTCGTATACTGGATGAAAACTCAACGCGGCTGATTATTGCGCGATTACTTCGGGCCCTAGAGGGTGATGCAAAAGACCTGAGAGCAAAGGCTTTGTGGCACAATCACATAGTGATCACCGACACAAACCGAATTCTTGTCCCAGAGTCGTTTGAGAGCAGGTACAATGCCGAGGTAGCCCCTGTGTTGGAAAATCATATGGACAAATTGGGATGAAACGAAAACGAGCGATTTGGTATGTGACCCCGATGAGCATTTGCTATTGGGATTTTCTCTGACAAAGTCCGGCAATTTACCGGCAGGGATATCTTACGAACGCCCCTGCAAATTTCGATACCGGACAAAGCGGTGCATACAAGAAAAGCGAGTTTCAGATATTCGTGACCTTGCGTTGACGCTTCCCTCTGTTTCAAGCAGACACACCTTTGCAGTTCAGATGGGAGAAGATCGGGCCCCAAGGCATGACAATTCCGATGTACCGACTCCGAGAAGACTGATACCATTTGGCAAGATCACCAGCCCGTTCCAAATCGAACTCTCAGATGGTGCAAGACTTGTTCTGCAGCGATATTGTGGTAAAAATCGGGAAAATTTTGCCGAGGACCTTGACATATTACCGGTGACCAAGGAAAACACAAGAATCATTACGATATATGAACTGAAGCGACTCTTCTCGCTGTGGGCAAGATCCAGTGACCACTTTCTAGCAGCATCTGGGAACGTGTGGGACCGTCTGCAACTGTCCAGATTAGCAATGGATCCTCTCGATCACTCCCGCCACACATTTTCACTGCACCAATTGAGAGACATCCTGCTGCCCACGTTTCTGATATCAGCGCATACTGAGCCCATACAAGAACCTGACAAAATGGAGGTGAGTGCGTCGAAAATAGAAGACGAGGGCGCAGAGGTGATACTAGTACCCAGCGGCGCAAAACCTCCGCTCCCCGACGACAATTCCAGTCCCCCAGAACGAGTCAAAGACAGGACAAATTTGACAGACAACAAAGCCGATACAACACACCACGACCAGGACGTAAGCGACATTGAAAGGGATAGTATCGACAAAGACGACAAGAGCCATTCAAGGCGTTCTACGGCGTACCCCACAGCCCCCTCTTCAATGCCCGCAACTGGCGGCAGCTCCAACGCACACGACGATGAGCCCTCTACCCAACAGACGACCAGCGATGTCCCGGGGCAATCACAAGTGTCGGACGACGGGGCAAGCGAGGAAGCCGTAGCCAATGCGGACGTGCCTGCAGACAGCGAGGAGGATGAAGAGGACAGCGGCGAAAAGACGCAAGCCAAAGACAAGGCCAGTGTCGCTGGCGCCGCAGCAGGATCAGGGCAAGACCCGAGCGGGCCGGGTGTTTCGCCGGCGACGTTGCGACACAGGGCGCATGCGCAGCATGTGGGTAGTGGTGGCGGTGGGGATGGCGGGCAGGGAAACGGGCAGGCGAGGTATCATGGGGCGAGTTTGCTAGGGGGGATGGGCGGAAGGCAGTGGGGAGGGCAGTTAGGGGCGGGAGGGGCGGGGATGTGGCAGGAGGAGGAGGTGCGGAGGAGGAGGGTTGGGCAAGGTGGAGGTGTTGGACATGATTTGGAGTCACGGGGGCCGTATGTGGGGAGGCAGCAGTGGACGGGGGGGGTGCAGCAGCGGCAACGGCCGGTTGCGGGTGGCGGTGGAGTCGTGGCAAGCAGGCATGTTGGGAGACGAGAGTGGATGGCAGGTGAACGATCGGCGAGGGACGGCAATGTAGTTACACGTGGATTTGATGCTCAATGACAAGAGTAAGGGGAAAGTACTGTAAGTTTGTTCTATACTGTAATGTAGATCTAGGGTTTTGTATTACCTTTACAGTAGAGTTTCTCGCGGCTACATTTATATTTATATTTGTACCGATTGCTTGATGCAGAGAAGCCGATGCCGATTCGATGCAAATGCAAATGCAAATATCAACAGCTTGCGAGACACAAGTGCAGCTCCAGCTGTCCGGCTGCAGCGTATCCGCGTATCCCTTCACCTTGAACCCTTCACCCCGCCCCGCCCAAAGCTTCCAAGTGAATGAATCCGCCACCTCCACCGTCATCCACACTCCAACCACAACCTCCGCCCTCTACTCCACACGCCCCAACCAAACAACAACCAACTCCCACCACCCCCGTCTTCCGCACCTACCCCTTCCCCCCCTCCACCCAACCCCTCACCTACCCCCTCCCCCCGTCCAACAGACCCCCCCCTCCCACCCACCACGCCTTTCGAAAACGCCTCCTCCAACGCTGCAAGCAGCAGCAACCCTCCCCCAAAAATCACCCCCTCCCTCCCCTCCCCACCCACCGCAACATCCGCCGCAAACTCCACCAACTCCACCTCCACCGCCTCCGTCTCATCGCCGCCGAATTCCGCACCGCCGTCACAACTCAAGATCGCATCCAGCTCAAGCAAGATCTCACCACCCTCCCACACTCCACCCTCCGCCACTGCTTCCGCCTCCTCACCCGCTCCCTCCCCGCTTCCAACACGCCCACGCGCCAACTCCGCGTCCACATGCATGCCATCCCTGACCCTCTCGTCCGCGAGTTGCAGTTGATCGTCATGCTCCATCGCGGTCACTTGCAACTCCCGTCCGACTGACCCCTCTTTCCCCTTTCTCCCCCATCCCCCGCAATCTCACCGCCCAACTCTCTACCGCCACCGCCACAGCCCCCACATTTCTGATTCCGTGACGGGCCACCGCAGCTCGCTTCCAATGTACACTTGTTTCGTGCCCTATCCACACTCTACCTGCTTGGAGATAATCTTCTATAGCAGACCTTCGAGACGGGACCTGAGCAACCGGAAACATACACAGGCCACCATCCCGCCGCTCTCCACCGTTTTCGTCTAGCAAATTAGTCATCTAAGCAAACTTTCTCCTAAATTCATGCGTCGTCACTTTACCGCACCATCAGTCTACCCTCTGGTTCTACGTCACTTCCTCAACCTAACGATGTCGAAAGTTCACTCTCTCATCTGGGGGTGCGGTCGTTTCCCTCACCTACCACTAAAATCTCAAGCCTCAACTGAGTTGGTCGCTGCGAGGCAGACTTATCTCACACCTCAGACCATCCATCTCAGCTCCTCATTGTCTCGTTGCGATGTCGTACAGATGTGTGCAAAGCATGAAAAAAAAGTGTAAAACTCCGCTACCCCCTTCCGGTCCTTGATTAGTTTTCATCACGCCTCACCTTTCGGTTTCATCGCCGGGAATAGCAGAACTTCCTTGATGGAACAATTATCAGTCAGAAACATCGCCAAACGGTCAATTCCAAGGCCCCATCCGGCAGTGGGCGGCAAACCGTATTCAAGTGCAACGCAAAAGTCTTCATCATGCGGCATGGCTTCCGCATCACCGCTGCTCACATCCATTTGCGTCGCTCTGAACCGCTCCCGTTGCACTTCTGGGTCGTTCAGCTCTGTGTATGCATTACACAGCTCCTTCCCGTTCGCAAAGAGCTCAAAGCGCTCAGTCATTCCGTGCATAGAGCGGTGTCCCTTCGCTAAGGGAGACATTATTTGCGGGTGATCGCAAATAAAGGTGGGGTTAACACACTCTGGTTCAATGTATTCTCCTACGAGCTTGTCTAGTAGTCGAGCAGTGGTACGAGGTTCTTCACAGTCGAGCTCCAGTTTCCCCAGGAGATCATCCAGTGCCATTCTTGTTTCCTCGGAATCAAGATTTTCTGGAATGCAGAAAGATGGATCGTTCAGCACTGCACGAAGTTTCTCATTTAGTGCAGACACCATTGACACCCTTTTGAAGGGAGGAGTGAAATCAATATCAACGACGCGTCCCGGTTTCCCATCTGGGTGGTACACAATCTTGAAACTTCCTGTTAGCTCCATTACCATGCTTGACAGCATAGTCTCAGTGATGGTCATGAGATCGTTGTAATCGAGATAGGCAGCGTAAAACTCACAAGCCGTAAACTCCGGGTTGTGCGTCAGATCAATGGACTCATTCCGAAAATTCCTGCCAATCTCGTAAACCCTCTCCAAACCACCCACAACCAGCATTTTTGAGATACAACTCCGGTGCAATGCGCATGTACATTGTTGTCTTCAAATCTTCGTGAAACGTCGTGAACGGCCTCGCGGTGGCTCCTCCTGGAACTGCGCTCATCATCGGTGTCTCGACCTCAAGAAAGCCCCTGTCGTCCAGAAAGCGACGTATAAATTTGATAATCCTACTGCGTCTGGTGAACACATCTCTGGTTCCTTGGTTCACAATCAAATCCAGGTATCGCTGCCTGTATCTTACTTCTGAATCAGTGAGCCCCTGTTCAATTTTCGGTAACATGTGCAGGCAGCTAGAAAGCAAAATCATTTCACTGACAAAGATGCTAAACTCGCCCTTGCGGCTCTTACCCGGGACCCCTTTCACGCCAACGATATCACCCCTCCTCAAGTTGCTGTGTGTGCTCAAAAAGCTGTCACCACCTCTCTTTGCATCTGCAATGACTTGAATCTTAACGCCATCACCTCTGAGATCGTAAAATACCAGGCGATTACCGGCCGCCCGTTTCGAATACAGCCTTCCGGCGAGTGTAACTTCCGTGCCTTCAAGTTGCTCGCCATCATTGACCTTGTCCTGAAATTTACTCTTGAACTCTGGGATGGTCATGTCAACGTGGTATTTATGAGGGTAAGGATTCCCGCCACTGTCCTTGGCAGATTTAACAGCAGCCTTTCGATTGGCAATGTACTGCGACGGGTCCAAGTTCTCCCCGAATTCGCTCAAACCCGGTCCTTCAGCGGTGGCAGTGCTCGATACATTGCCACTTGCTGCTTTCATGCTCTCAGCGCGTTTGACTGCTTTCTGTGCCACCTCAATTGCCTTACGATGGGCCTTCTGCCTCCTCTTGAGCTCATTCTTGGACAACCCCTTCCTCCGCTGCTGCAGCGGCTGCAGTTTCAATTGCGTCGAGCAACTCGCGTGGAGCATTGGCGAGCAAGGACAACGAATCGGGTTTCTCTGTGAGAGGAGACGGACGGGGTAATGCTGATGAGTTATCTTTCCTGACCTGTTCGGAGGCGTCCATTCCTGCTTGTGGTCGTGATGCACTGAACGTATTCCGTACTGGGGGAATTCAGAGACAATTCGCAAGGACGCACCAGCACGTTCTGCGTGAATCGGCGGAGGGGGGAAAACAGACAGCGATAAGCCGGTGAGGAGCTATCAATCACCCTGCCCCTCCAATGTAGGGATGACCGCGGCGACTACGGTATCTACAGTACTGTACAGTACCGAATATAGCGCAGGAGACCCTGATTTCACCTTGTGCCATGAAAGTAGCGATCACCGCCGGCGCTGGCCGAAAACTGTGACACGTGTGAAACAAATTCTGGTGTGCTGTACTGTACAGTACAGTACAGTATGATACGTTGAAGGGTTGGATTCAGGACAATTTCCAGCCGAAGAAAAATTGAAATTGCTGAGCTGTTACAGAGCTGCACAGGTGATCCTTAATTATCTCCAAGAGCCTTTTTTTTGAAGGTTGCATCTGACGAAAAAGACCTGCTGTAGGAAAACTCTGTTGAGGAAACAATAATCTCTGGAACGAGAGCTAGAAACATGGCCACCACTGGCAGAGCCTCAATGGAAACACGTCTCTGCTACATACAACATTGTGTATGTGTTACACCCCTACGGCCCGTGCGGCGCTGGACAACGCCGCATCGCGGCACGGCCGTCGCCGTGAGCTGGCACACGCTCGCGCCATGCATGTTTGACAGGCGTGCTGAGCTGGCCAGCGAAGGGTCTCCTGGCATATTCACCCTTTTATTGGATATTGCACCATGCACGTGTATGCCCTCATAGTCACCTCTTTCTATCCCGTTTTACTAGTTCTAGAGTGTTCTCTTGTGCCTAATTTGCCTATATAAAACCCGCACAACTCGCACTGAACCGGGTCCAGCCAGAGCACAACCAACATCAGAAGAAGTAAAGCACTTGTTCTTGCAGCACTCTGGGAAAGACCAAACGGTCAAGCACACCGGTGAGTAGGTGTTCAGGGCCTTGTCAGCTCGGTGCGTAGGGCTGACATTGGACTTTCACCTTCAACCATTTTGCTTGCGACACGTGTACCCTCTTTTGACCTGTGAAACTACAGTATGTACGTATGTATGTTGTGGAGAAATTTGTGGACAGTACTGTAATGAGCTGTGGGCCCAAATTTGGGCCACGTGATTGTATTTCATACAGTACTGCCTATGGCACGATAAGAAATCTGCGATTTTTAAGAAAAACGCACAACTTGTGGCCTAGCAAGGTTTTGAGACACTCTGCAATATCATTGGATATAGTCCTACCTCTCAATGCGAGTTCTGAATTCACATCAATGCGCCGATCCATGTTGATAATTTTTGCACTAAGTTGTGAATTGCACTCGTATAACATCTTCACTTTCCGTTAAATCTCTGTAAATGAATTACATCATCACTTCTTGTCCACAAAGCCACTCCCCCTTTTTGCACCTTCTACTCCCCTATCCCATTCGATCTCAGATGAGAACGAAAAACTGTCTTCCGGCCGGACTGTCGACATCTCAAAGAACATTCGCCACTGCAGACAAGGTTTTTTGTTAATATTTCCCCTTCTTTGAATCTTAAAATGTTACCTGGAAGGAACTCAACATCGTCCTCCGATCCGTCGTAGACAACATCACCATCACTCAGTGCTTCATACTGCAGGACTGCAAAGGCGAGTATCCGCTGTCCAGCGTTGTCCAGATAATCTTCACATGCTTTGAAGCTATTGAACGAAGCTTTACAACATATATTGGAACCATTATCAAGCTCCCACAAGACCCCCACAAAATCTTTCGGAGTTGGTATTGTCATGTCATTTCGGCATGACAGCGCCTTTATCATACTAGGAGAGATGTTCTGTGAGCCCGTCAACCGTGAGGGAAGCGACCCTTTCTTACTACAAGTCAGGAAATAAGGGGATACGCGGGAAGGGTACGGAGAATTGTGGATACGAAGGGACTGCCGGCAGGTCTTGTTGTCTTGAATGGTTTGCACCCGTTGATTGAATGGAGATTGGCGGGAAGATCGAAACCTTGGCAGACCTACCAATGATTCAATGTACAGCGACAATATTCCGACCAAATGAGCGTTACTACGACATAAAAATCAATTGAAGTTTCATTGAAATGAACTTTCTTTTCTTCATTAAAGTGCAGGTATAAGTATCTTTTGTAAGCCTGTAAATGACCTTAGAGTAGCACTGACTGGCAGTCAGATTCTCTGTTGCTCGCTCAGTGCGACACACATTTCTTTTTTTCTTCGCTCTTAGAACAAAAATCGAAGTACCAAGCTGGTTAAATTGTCGAGGATGGAAGTGGGAAGGAAGAGGTCTTCGAAGCAAGAAGTCAAGTACAAAACAGTTGACCAACTGAGGCACGACATGGCTTCGGCTCTACAAGAGCAACTCCCTCACAACTGCACATTGAAGCAAGTATTTGTGCCTTCCCTACAGGACGAGGAATGCCGCCAGGCAAAGCGAATCAGGTAGGTGAAGTTGATATTCATTTTGAAGACGATGGGGTGGATGAACGAGTTGAAGGACTTGAATCACTACGATGGGACGACGAACATGTTGAAAGGAACAAATATTTCCGCGAATGCCCGTCGGACGTCGAGCCCGAATCAAAGGCTGTACTCATAACGTCTTCTTTTCGATTTCGAGCGAATGAACATGGTGCGATAACCCCTCAAAAAACTGCAAACGCCAAGAATACGAAACTTCAGAGTATTTTTGACAATGAGGAGGGCTCTGATTTGGCAGCTTCCGACCGTGCTGAGATGGAGGCTGGTCAGCCTTGTAGGAGTACTGATGTTCAAGCTGGGGATGAACGGAAAAATATCGAGGAAAAGAAGTGTTACTCATAGCTTCATTCTGGATCTGTATCTTGCCCTATATCAGGAGAAGCATTGCGCCAGTATCTTTCCAAACTAGAGAAAGGAATCAAACATAGCTGGCTAGGAAGTATTGCGGATATTACCGACAGGTTGAAAATCATTAAATACGACATTGTAGGGTTAAGGAAAGAAGTTCAAGAGTTGCGTGCAGCTGGAATTGGCTACCACCAAATTCGTCCAAAGTGTACGCCACTGAATGAATTCGTGAAAAAGCTCTAAGACGAGACAAAATATGCAAAGTGGATTTTCGATGATCAATCGCTCTCTGGTGTGCTTTGTTGCGTTGTTCCCGATATTATGAACAAAGTCATTATTGAGGGAATTGGAACTCCCGAAAAAAGGGAAACTGACACCATGAGGGCCCTCGTGTTTGCACTACTTCCTGGTCAGTCAGGAACGACTTGGAGGGAGAGTATTGCCAAGATACACAGGTCACTTCGTCGCCAGGGGGTGTTCAACACAATATTCGACGCGAAAATGAACTGCTTTGAGAAATTCCTCCCTATCTCGGAACAGAAGACATACGGGGAAGGTCAACTGGATAATGTCATCAACAGCACAGCGACTGCCAAAAAAAATCATACAATAGACTCTCGTGATCAGTTAGTGTCTCAGTGCACAAACGACAGCACATAAGCTGGTCAGATCAGTGTTACATCGAGCAGAATTGAGCATCCGAGAATGTCAAGATCAAAGTTCATCACTATGGAAGACATTGAAGCTGCCCAGCGTCGACGTGACGAGTCATCAAGCGCCAAAAAAAGGACAGGGAAGTTACAGATTCTTGAGAGGGCAGAGGCTCCTAAGCATGGTACGAAATCAAAAAAGTACAGAATCGAGCTGATATTTCGAAGTACGGCGCCCGGAAGTTGTTCAGTATCGTGAAGGGATTTTTGCACGAGCGGCGAGAAGCTGCTAAGATTGTATTATTCGAAGAGTTCTTGTATCTTTGTGCACCATGGGATGCTGTCAATGACGTTAAATCGGAAAGCCTTCCGGGGTTCGCCAAGTTCAAGTGGGCGCATCCCAATTGCACGATCTTTACGACATAGAGGAACTCTCACAGACAACAGGAAAACCCGTCAAAACGAAAAACGCAGATCAACACAATGGAGACCTTCTATCAAAGCTTCATAAATAGTATTTTTCCATGATTTTATTGGTTACTCACAGGGTTCAGGTAGTTCCGCAATCCGGAGGAGTCCGGAAGCACAAAGGTGGCTAAGTCAAAGTGTTGCGACGGACAATCAATCTAATTAATGTGGCAGGCCAGTTTGTCGCTGCGTTCAACCTCTGCAATGAAAAGCAGTACAATATTCTACCGTTTGTCCGAAGTCAACCGATGTCTCTTCGCAGTATCGGTGCAGTCGCCATTGTTTTGCGAGGCCTCGCAAGAATATTCACACGAACTTTCGATAGGCCACATATTCTGAAGCCGGTATAGGAGGAAGAGTGGGTTGATTTCAACTTTCGTGATTTAACAATTGAGAACCTGATGCCTGCGGCATGCGTCCGGAAGCGGACCTTGCAGAGTCATCTTAGAATGACATATTTAGAATATGATAGAATCAACGTTCAACTTCAGAGAGAAGCATCGGGGAATGTAGGCCTAGCAATACGAAAGACGGAACAGATATACCATCTGTTTACGCGGTCTGATTTGCTGCCACTGACAATATGGGATCTGGGCTGGCCAACTCATTATAAAGACACTGATATTGCCAGCAAAGTAGCTGCTTAGTTGTCAGCATCTGAAGTGTGTTAAATAAATAATGTACGAACCACAGCATGTACCTGATAGTGCACTATACACATGTGTTCCTTCGGAGTATCAGTTATGAACTGAATTCTCTCTTACTTATGAACAGTTCTGGTTGAGGACTAATTCGGAGACAGTCAGATGTTTTGGCGGCGACTGCGGCTGTACGGACGGGGATAAGACGGAAAGACCGTGTTCGTACGGGAGCGTTTCGTGATTAGATAGCAACACATAGGCAGGGGAATTTAGGTTTCGGCGATAGAGTACGACAGGAGCTGGTGTATTCATACCACAAGCATGGTTGAAGAATGGCCCTATGCCGAGAAATCCCCGAGTGAAAGAGGATCTACAGTGCACAGATCCACGGATCTGATGCATACGACGACCCCAAACTTATTGTCAAAATTTAAGAATAAAATTTTGTATGGGGAAGCCAGAGCAATGAATAATATTGAAGCGCAACGATACTGTCGTGTGGAAAATTTTTAACTAAAAAAATGTATATATCGAAATGCCAGCAATCGAGATGGCAATCAGATGTTAGGAGATCACAATGCTATTAAAAATCTCTGGAAGGGACCACTACTGCCGCCTGTGCGAAGTCGAATCACTCCAAACGCCGCCGCGTTACGGTGACACCTCGGGCTCCATATCATTACTTACTCGACGCCAGGCTCGAAAAACCGGTTCCCTTTCTGTCCCCACCGTTGATTCGGGAGACAGAGGTGAGTATTAGCACAGGTGGTGAAGAAAATGTGTGCATTGATGCGTATGTGTGCATGAAGTTGGCGAATGAGTTGCTGCATACGTTATATACGGATACGCCGGTGATAATTGCGGAGCGGGTGAGTGAGATGTCGACATTGTGCACACATGTTTGTTGTTGCCAGTGGAGGGAGGTAGATTATGGCTGTGACTTCGCGACCGGCTTGTGATGCTTGGATCTGGCCACATTAATTGCTAGAAAGTTTCCAAGCGAACTGAGGTGGGTCAGTTAGCAGATTCGGCTACCGTGAAGGGATATTTCGTGTTGGCGGAGGAATTTGTAACTAAGATTGGGGATTTTAGCTGGTTAACCCGTTCGTAATTACTAAATCTATATTCTGTGGACGTCGACATGAAAACGATGCTCAAATTGTACGATGATGCTTCCGCATCGTACAAGGTGAATGCTTCGTTCCTTGCGCCATATATGAGCGGTGACATGAATGCAGCTGATATCTCCGACTCGGCGTTATCAGCTGCATTCATCGGATGCCGACAAACTTTGAACTCACTCACGCCAAATACGCATTGCGCTCCACTTATCACTGTCCTATCCACTCCCCCTTAGGATGGCAATTTATACCGTTACCTTTTGACAGGCTAGGGGCTTTCTCCACTCGTACCGCACAATTACTCAGAGACCAAGCCACTCGTATTTCATCGATCTGGATCTACGCCAACACAATACTTCACCAGCTGCGACAGCGTCTCATTTTCGATGTTTGATCCAGCGCGGCTGCTTCTATCTTTGCTCGCATTCCGCCAACGCAGGGCGTATAGAATGTGATGCAATACTATTCTGTAAAGTATTTTCGCAATCACCCCCTTTAACGAGTGAATGAAAGTTGGGGAAAGCACTTTTACTAACTCGTTAAAGTGTAGTCGCACCGGCAAAAGCAGTACGCTAATAGAAAGTAATTATAGCATGCCACTGAGCTAAGCTGTGTGAAGAGGGATGAAGAAACTCGGCCGCGAATACTTTGAGCGAACAGCTGTTCGCCGGCAATCCCAAACTTCGTGTCGCCGGTTGAGTAGAAGAACCAACCTCACACGCCTTTCCTGGTTCGTACCACGTGTGCCGGAGGCGACAGGTGGTGCTTCGATCAACATTATAGTTGCAACGGTTTCTAACGAGAACGTTGCAACGAGAGAAAGAAACCAAGGCATGTCGGGCTGAAAGGTAAACCCGAGCAGCTGTAGAACCGGCGCCTAAACTTCCTGACGGATGGCAGTTGGCAGGCGCCGGACGCTACGATACGGCTGTGGAGAGAGCAGTGTTTGAAGCTTGAGAAGAGAGAGAAGGTAGAGAAGGTAGAAACGTGAATAATAGCGGTCCCCTTCCTACTTACTATCAAGGCCACAATATTCAATTGTTATCATTGTAACCTGACAGATGATAGTGTTTCGGAACAGGTGCTTGACTCGTTCAGAAACTTGTAATGTATGAAACATAGCACAACTTGGGACTGTGAACTCAGTGCTTGCGTACTACAAATAAAGCCACTGATGTTCCACACAGTGATTCGCTGCCATCCAGGTATCCCTGTCTACGACAACTCTACCCCTCTGCGCTGCACCCAGTGCCATGTACGAATGGACTTGCAAGGCGACCACACTGTGAACTGCAAATCTGGCTTTGGCATTACTCACAGACACAATATTGTGAGAAACATGCTTTCGAGACACCTTTTCTGCGCAGCAGGCTTAGGCAAACAACTAGAAGCCCTTCTCTCTGTCCCCGGCACCTCACTGCGGCCTGTTAGCATCTTTGTCCAACCCCCTACGCCATCAACCGGCGCTACTCCCTCTTTTTCAACAGCATATGATGTCACGGTGAGAAGTCCGTACCGTCCAGTAGTTATCCGCCGCGCTGCCCAGGGCCTCAGCGACGCTGCTGATATCTCCGATGCTGACAAATTCTGCGTTCACAAACGCCAGATCCGGAATGGCCTGCACCTATCACCCCACCGACCCACACACTGCCCTAGGCTGGCAGTTTGTACCGCTCGCGTTCGGTACTCTCGGCGCAATGTCCACGCGAACTGCACAAGTGTTTAAGGACCATGCAACCCAGATCTCTTACAGATCTGGTTCTACACCAGCCACAATTCTGCACCAGTTGCATTAGCGTCACAGTTTTGCTGAGTGGTATAGTGTGGTCGCTGCCATTTTCGCTCGCATTCCACCAGCGCATGGTGTCCAAACTGTGATACAGTATTGTTCTGTAAGGTAGTTTCGCGATCACCCCCCCTGACCGATTGAATAAAATTGCTTGACACACAGTACTGTACAAAAGTGTACATCCGCATATGTAATTTGTCTGTGTAATGTTGCAGCAAGTAAATGATTTTATGTTGATGTCAACATCAAGATACACAAATTATTCCGAGTCCATCTTGTACGCACTCTTGAGATCAGCTCTCCTCCGACTCTCCGAACTCCCGTTCCATTCTTAACGCGTCATAACGCTACCACTGCCGACATAACACTTCTATCGCCGACAAGACGCCCTGACACAAGCATGGTGCCCCCAGCAATTACCAGAGCGCCCTTAGCACGATCATGTCAAAAACACCTCCAAACACAGACGCCACATTTTTGTTTAAAAAAATGAATGCAAGAAGACTTACTCACCAGCAAGGAAGTAACTACGATGACTGCAGATATTCAAGAAGAAACAAGAGAGCAACAGGATTATGTTGGCGTGAACTATACGCTTCATCAGTTATGTCCACCCGTGAAGGTATATCGTTGAGGGGGGTGTGGGAGGAGCGGTTCCTGGGTGGTGGACGCTGACGGTCAAAATCGCGGGACCCATGACACCCACTGACTCTTCCCCCTCCATGATAATAGTTACGTCTACAATGATTTTGGAAGTAGCGTCCCTCATGAAAGTTTGGACCATCCGACTAACCTGCGTGGTTCCGCCAGTTTTCGCGAGAGTCACAAAACATGCGCGGATATTCCCGCGCAGCGAATTTGTTGACTCTTCCCTCGAAGCGTATTCGAGGGGGATCAAATGCGGGGGGGAGTACTGGGTAGCCAGCGATCCTCCTACCTTGGAAAATTCGGGGGTGGACGAGGTAGCGGCTGTACAGCCATATCATGCCGGGGAGCAAGCAACCACTCCTTGTACATGTTTCGTTCATCTGTGATTTCTGCCAACGTTTTCGTCGCGGTCTTAAACTTGTGCGTAGAGTCCCCAACCATCCAAAATAAACGATCAAGTAAAGTCTGGGTTTCAATGCTTTGTATCTCACTTTCTAGACATCTCCTCTGAACTACAAAGTCCGCCAGTCCTGGAACAGTTACGAAGTCTTCTTTCGTTAGTTCCGTCTTCATTGGCGTAGCGCGCCAGATCTCATTCCTACAGTTCTGTCGGAGGACGCAGCGAAGGCGTCGTGACTTGGGATCGATATATATATAACAGTACCTCTCTCAGGATTAAATGCTGGCATACCCGTAGACCCACCTTTAACCCAATTCGACATTCGAACCCCTTTATTTCACTTGTAAAAACGTTTCTGTATTCCGGTTCAGCAGCAGTTGCAGCTCCAATGCTGTATATGATTCTTTCAACTGCGAAATTGGCATCAGTGATCATAGTGGCGCAGTGCTCGCGGAGGAAATTTATCGAGTGGTCCGTCAATACCCACAACCGACTACCTTCGATCGCTTCATTCCACCATACAGCAAGAATCAAAGCATATGTCCCCAAATTAAACAATCCATGTAGCCGCTTTCTCCTTTGTTGATTACCAGAAGACCCCATCGACTTGTGATAATAGTACGTGACTAGCGCAAGGGGAAGCGGGAAGTGAGATGGAAGTTTTGAATCCATTAACCACTTTAATGTCGCCGGAAAGGTTTCCCTAGCTTTCTCCATTGACAACTGCGTAGCTTCGTGTCCGTCGAATGGATAAAGAAATCCAATCTTGACTCGGCAGAAGTGTTCGAAATAAAACTGAGCGCGATTAGGGAACCTATTCCACCAACTCCCTATCAATCTATCTCCCAACATCGGCATATCCTTTGCGATTAGTGGCTCCTCTGAGGAAAGCAATCTTTCAACTGTGATTAAGTAATAAGCCTCAACAACTGTGCGACAAAATGATATATCGCACTTCAATGACGACGGGGTTAGGAAATATTGACGGAGCTAAAACAACTGACTCTAAGCGTCTTTGAATTAATCGGGAGTGTGTATAAATTACCTAGCACGCATGGGATGATCGGCCTTGGTGAATCCTTTGCTGTCTAGAATTTCAAGTGTCTGTGCGGGTGCCTAGATATTGTGTCTTTTAGCATAGTAATGTCTAGAATCCTGCGTGGCTACTTGGGAGACTGAGTACTGTATTGACTCGCATCCAGCTGTTCAGTCTGACGCTACTGAACGCACACCTTGGTAAAACCGGGTGAACTCTGCGTATCAATGGGGCGGCTCCTGAGATAAGTTGTTACGTCGCAGGTTGTTCAACAGCGGCATCAATCGTCTAAAAATCCCTTACTTTCGGTGGTTTTTAAATTCCCTCTTTTATTTGCAATTATTCGACTACCAAGCAAAGGAAAATTTCAAGAATCTCATCTCCACCTTTGACACAAACAACGATGACCACCCCCGCTATGTCGAGAGATTTACCAACTGACTCTGGGGCCTGTAATGAGCCGGGAACATCAATTTAAACGAATCCCATGTTTATGGCAACCCTTCCTCAGTCCACTTTCGACGCTATGGAAGATATAAAAAGGGGATTTATAACTCCAATTATTGGGGTATTGGCAGATAACTCCATTACAGGTGGCACTCTAATGTAAGCAGTTGTCGAGCTCTTTCCACCAGCTGTCCTTTTCGGGGCGAATCTCCGTGCAATTCCAGCACTACACACAGCGCTGAGGAATTTTCTGGACTGTCGAGGAGCAAATCTTGTCCAGAATTCATCTCGACGGATACTTATGATGCTAGCCTCAAATCTGTACGCTGACGAGGACGACAGTAGTTCAGCTATCTAGATTGTGAAAGGGATTATTGCTGCAGGTAGAAGGAATCAAAATGTAGATTTTTTTCAGGAATTGTTCCTGCAAGTAGTGCACCAACGCAATCAGGTGTGACCCGTTCTGACAAACTCGCCCATAACATGGCTATGAGACTCTGAGAGAACGAAAAAAATTATCAGGTAATATTGGAGAATGCTGGCAGGAGTTTGTTGACGAGTATCGCCAAATTGCTCGCGACTACAACCTGAGACCAACGCAGCGCCTACATTTCCTACATAAACTCTTTCGTGGGGACGCAAAGTGTTTTTATCTTGACTCTGCGCATGGCTATGCCCAATCGTTCCAACAGACCGTTGACCAAATCTAGAGGGAATATAATTCCATTGTTCGACATAAAAAAGTGAAAAAATCTCTGAAATCGCTGCGAATTAGTAAGCATGTGCCAGAGGGAATGGATGCTGCGACCACCCTAGAAAAGGTGTACAAGTTAGTTACGAAACTCGCACGTCAAGCTCCAGTTGCTCACCGCGGCGACGCCCACAAAGTCTAATACCTTTCCTCTGCAGTCGCCGGCTATGAATGGGCGACAGAAACCCTTGCGCGGGTTGCCACCTGCAACCTGAATTTCCAACAGCTCTACTGGTAATTAGAAGCACAACTGCAGTTAAATAAGGAAGCTGAAATTGTTCACCTTAAAGATGAGATCTCTAACAAGGCAAGATCAGCGAGAATGCCTCAAAATGAAGAAATTCCTGGCATTCTCTTCAGTGGAAAGGGGGGATATGGACGCAAGCCGTCATCTATGCACTTTTCTGACTGCAAGAAGCCCATCAAAATACAGCAAAGTTTGATTTTCTGTCTATTTCTGGATGCTTCAACTGTAGGGATAGATCTTATCTTGTAAGAGACTGCAGAAAATCGCTTAATGTAGCTCGTGCCGCTGCAAACAAGTTGTAGTATTCGAATGTTGAGAACCGCACGCATCATGTTTTAGCCGAGCTTTGCTATCAGGTCGACCAACAGTCAGCCGAAGGTTCAGAACCCCCGGATAATCAGACCGAACAATCCGATCAACAGGTTTTCGAAAATCTACTGTCAAGGATGGAGAGCCAGATATTACATTTCTCCATCTCTCAACCCTCCCATGATTATCTGCATACCCTTTGTTCTTTACCTTATGAAGATGAATCCGATACTCCACAATTATGTTTTTCAGATAAGGAAGGCGCAAATGGATACGATACTACTAAAGAGTCAATAGCCACCATCCTAAGTGATGATGAGTCCGAGTTCCATCTTTTGGCCAGTGAGCCTGGAGAGCACCATCCTCTTCAAGGGGCGTGTGTTGATACCGGAGCACAAAAGTCTGTCATCGGCGCGGAAGAAGCAAAGGCCTACTGTCATTCAATGAGAGTACCATTCTCTCCGAAGGACATTGATGGTCACCGGTTCTACAAGTTCGGAGACAAGAGGTACAAGGGCATGGGGTTTATTAATGTACGCATCCCTGTGAATGCCACTACCTTTCTATCTTTTCAGGTCGAGGTTGTTGAATTCAATGTTCCGCAATTGTTTGGGCTAGAGTTTCTGGATAACTACGAGGTTTCAATTGACCTGGAGAATAATAGGATCTTCCCTCGTAGTAAGGAGTGGGAGATCCTACTCAAAAGGAAACATGGTCATCTATTTATCGTCTGGGATGTAGCCAGCGAGATTCTGTTTACTGATGATGAGCTGCGGAAGATGCACCGCCATTTCTATCACCCAGAATCACAACGACTTTTCTCTGTGTTACGCCGAGCTAGGCCTGGAGATTGTTCGCAAGGAACACTTGAGACATTGCAAAGAATTGAGGAGTCTTGTGGTATATGTCAACGTCTAAGTGAGAAATCCAACCCCTTCCGATTTTCTTTACCGAATGATGACATTGTATTTAACCGTGTTCTGAGCTGCGATCTGTTCTCGCTCGAAGGTCACACTGCTTTGCACGTGGTTGAAAAAGATACAAAGTTCAACTCCGCAGCGTTTCTCTTCCGTGAAACCACTGAGGAGATATGGAAGACTTTCGTCAGTATTTGGAGCACTCGTTATACCGGGCATCCAATAGAGCTTCATGAAGATGCAGTACCGCAGTTTTTCTCCCTTCCATTCAAGAGTTTACGCCGCTTAGCCAGCATCAAACTGATATTGGCCGGAGTTGAAAGCCACAACTCATTGGGAGTTGGCGAAAGGTACCATTCCTTTTTGCGGCAGATATACCGTAAGGTTAAATTGGAACATCCGACCATGGGGAAACGGGAGGTATTGGAGACTGCCGTTAAGGCTCTCAACGATACCGCTGGGCCCAACGGGTTAGTGCCCAAGTTACTCGTTTTTGGCGTCATGCCTCGGATCCCTACCAACGCAAGTGAAGCGAATAAAGGGCCTGGATGAAGCACGGAAAGGGATGGCTCGCGTTGCTGCTACCAATAAGATCTCTAGGGCCCTCAGGAAGAAACTCCCAGCTGCTAAATGGCTCACATTCGAATTGGTGATGACGTTCTAGTATATAGTGACAACTCTGATTTATGGGAAGGTTCTTACAAAGTGCTGGATGCATCTGGAAAGATCTTAAAGCTGAGTGTCAGAGGAAGGCATGTTCAGTTCTCGACCGACAGAGTCAAGCTATACAAGCCGGATCCAGCCAACCCATATCCAATTAAAACTCCATTCAAGTTGTTGACGATGCAATCCGTGAACTAAGGGGCGATGATGAAAATAAGACAGCAGTGGAACCATTGGATATAAAAGAGTTCACCACCAATGAGTCCTTTACTAGCGCAGTACTGAGGCCGGATGATCCAAGGGCCCAAAGCATAGAATTAAAGAGTGCGAAGTAACAGGAGGCTTTGGGTCTGCTCAGCCGCGGGGCTTTTGAGACTTTAAGCAGTGAGGACATACCACAAAACGCCAACGTGTTAGGAGGGAGATTTGTTCTTTCGTTGAAAAACGTTGGAACGCCAATTGAAAGCCCCAAATCCAGATTTATCATTCAGGGACACAGAGATAACTAGAAAGATATTCTTTCTCACAACAGGCCAATAATGCAACAGAAATTCACTCGGATGATAATATATTTTGCTGCAGTTAAGGGATATCGAGTCTTTAGTAATGATATCACCCAAGCATATCTCCAGAGCAGCGAACTGATGAAACGGGAGATATTCTTACGACCCGTCCGGAGGATCTACCGTACATTAACCTTCAGCAAACTCAGCTTTTCTGGCTCCGTCGCCCTTTGTACGGACTTTGTCACAGTGGTGATTACTGGATGAGCACCATCCATCGTTATATCAAAGAAAAACTTGGGCTCACATCTCTCACAGGTGACCCGTCAGTTTATTTCCCACAAAACACCGAGAGAAACGGTGCTTCAGAAGTATTTGGTGTGTATGTCGACGAACCCTTGGGACAGCGGGTAATACAAATTTCGAAGCCTTAACAGAGCAAGTGAATATTGATTTGGAGTCAAAGCCTCGTCAGTGGAATAATATGAATTTCTTTTAAATGCATATCTGTCGAGGCAGTGATGGGTCTATTAGTATAGATCAACGGGTATACATTGGCCGTTTGTCTCTCTTGGCGGATGATGCCTCCTTTCAAGACTTTAGAAGTGTAAGAGCAGCCACTTCATGGGCAAGTCATTCTCGTCCGGATATCATGTGGATTTTTAACAAAACAGCATAGGTTACAGAAGAACAATTTGGCTTGGAAGCAGTCCAACTCCTGAATGAGGCGATACGAAAACTGAAGAAATCAGATCGTGTACTTTATTATCTATCTTTGGAAGAACAATCTCTGCACCTACACGTCTACACATATGCATCATTTGGGACAAATGCTGACCTGACATCAAAAATTGTATATATCATTATGCTCTGCGATAGTGATAACAGGTGCCATATATTGGGTTATGTTAGCAGGAAATTCAAACGCGTCTTTCGATCTATCCTAGGTCGAGAGTTTTACGCTTTTACAGAAGGATTTGACTCTGAATTTATGCTGCGTCACGATTTGGAACGTATCTATGGAAGAAAGATTCCTCTTCGTATGTTAACAGACTCAAAGCAATTATTTGATGTGATAACAAAATCATCCGTCACAACCTAGAAGAGATTAATGATTGATATTGCCGCTGCTCGTGAAGTATATAATAAGTATGAAATCAATTAAGTGGGAATAATTAGCGGAAAACACAACATAGCGGATGCATTCACAAAACGATCCTCTAATAAGTCGTTCGATTCTTTACTGTGAACGGGTTGGATCAGACACTAGTTATTCAATTGATAATACGTGATGGCATCGCTCGTATTTAGAGTGGCGGGAGTGTGAAAACGTGTAATATGATTACTTTTATGATGCTTTGGTGTCGTGTTACCGCACACGTCGCACTTTCGTGATATCATTTTAGTGTTTCTACTTTTTTAGTAATATTTCTGTCATATTGATGAATACGATTGCGCAACTTACTCGGGCTGCGAAAATATAAAGGGATAAAGTGTTTTGCCAGTCTCCGTTGGGAGCAGAGACAGAGAGAAAAGGCGAAAAACAGGGAAGCCACAGCAACAGAGTTTATCCCGGTCGTCTGGATTTGCTTGCACGCACCGGTCGTCGGTGCTCATTACCCCAGTATTATCACAGTGGTGCACCTGTTTTTGAAACGGGGCTCCGATTAGGGGGAGGCAAACGTATATTGTACTGCACTCTGCAGTATATGCTAACATGTACGACGTCACATACAGAAAAGTTAATTTTCTGAATACAATTGTTTTCAAAATACAACTTGACGTTCTCCCAGATTTGGAGCAGGTACTGAACGTTTTGGCGCGACTGAACGTTTTGACGCGCAAAGCTGGAGCGATCACGCGTGAGTAATTTTAGAGGAGCTACAGGGCAGTGCGCGGACTGCGGATCTTGTGGAAATATCATAATTTTTTTGAGATTAGCAACTGAACAGGAATGCGCCTGATGATAATATATCAATATGAGACACTGTTCACCGTGCGATGGCACTGACAGTAAGTACTGGCAGCACCCTCGGTGAAAACCGCAGCTTGCCATGACATGTACTAAAAGCTGAGCTGAGCTCGATGCTGCGAGATTTTGGAGTCACAGGAAAAGTGTGGCAGTAAGCTTGACGGTAGTCAACGACTGCAGACCGCAAGGTCGTCGCCTTGGGTCTTTCCTGGCACCACAGTCTCCTTTATTGGTACAGTTTATTGAGTCTACAACTGCAAAAATTACGGTAATCAGGCCGCGATTGTACGCTGCCTCGTAAGTGACGGTGACTAGCGAGGTTCCCACGACACTGATATCAATATTTATTTTTCGGCGCATGATTCTAATCTTCCTGCTTGGTGTTTCAAAATGGTGGTCACCCGTACAGTCATCGTCCGTGGATGGAGTTTCCAAATGTAGGCTCGACGATGTTCTTCATCGACCTCAATTCTTTGAATCCACAGTTCATCATTTTCATGTCATCTCTCAATTTGCCGATTACAAAGAAACGCAAAGAGGACAAGGTAAAAGGTGGTTGGATTGCGCCCTGGACATACCTAATCTCCTTGCCTTTTTTTTGAGTGACGAGGAGGACGAGTCGTTGGCAGGGAAGACAAGCAGGGATTTTGAGTCATGCCGAAATAGTGGACGCCCATCCAACCTAGGATGTTTGAATGCGAATCGTGGCTTTAATGCGGGACGAGAGAACAAAGATGGTACGAACGAAAATAATTTAGAGAGTGATGTCGATTTCCCGCAAGTACAACACATGGACATGTTAGAGATAGTCGCAAATTTGCGGGGTGCTCCGTCTACTGAGTTTGAGCTTGTAGAGGACCGAGAACAGGGTGACCACCCGGTTCATGTACCGATTCGTGTTAGTCCGGTGGAATTAGGCACCGATGATCCATTGACTGATAAGATGTTGTTGAAGGTTCTGCAGAAGAGAGCGAGGACAATGATGAGTTGGGAGAATGTATTAGGTGCCGTAAATGTTTGCGGAAGTGTGAGGTACACCGTTGCTCAGTACGAATTGTTGCAGAGAGTCTTGCGATCCATCTTGGAGTCGGCCTCGAGATCTGTGGAAGGTCTTCCATCTTATTTCAAAGTAAGGACAAATATCATTGCGCATCTCATGAATAACTCGTTCCCGAAAAGTTACATTAAACAGTTTGATTTGGATTTCAACAGAAAAATGCCGACACCCACTGATGTTCAATTTATCAGTTCTGGTGATGAATTGTAATCAATTATGCAAACGGTGGACATTCTCGATTATTCAGTCGCAGGGCTGCGGAAGTTCGAATCATAAGTCCGAGTGAATGGGTAAAGTTGGATCTTGCAATGCCTATGATTCAAGATGCTACGTACGGACAACGCACAATTCACACCGATCTTGAGAGTATCGATAACGCAAGTATTTTGCGGGACAGAGATAGCATAATTGACGGAAAAAACTTCTTGTCTGGTCGCAAAGGACAAAAAGCATCAGAGCCTGACCAGATGATATTGTAAACATTCTTCTAGCGAATTTTTCGAGAATGGTCAAAGCTGCAATTGATGACGTCAGATATTCATTTGAAAATGGTTACACCACTGGTCTATACCGTTATTCATACTCAATGGAGGCCTCCATTTGCGCTGTATGGTGCGTGGGTTCAGAGAACAAAGCAACAAGAAGCGGGCAGCTTGCTTGCTCTCAGCAACACTTCTGGAGTTCAGAAATTATTTGTGAAGGGTTTATTGCTTGGCAAGCCTCGTCTGCTCAGCGGCAGTGGAAGCGAAGCCAATAAGAAAACAGTCGCAGTCCGTGTACTTCCAGGGGGCATTCGCGCACTAATCCTTCCAGCTGGAAAGAGGACCTTCTTCGCAGACATGTGGGGCAAAAGAATTATTGTGTGTGTCATTGTTTTTCGATTTTGGGAGGAGAAGGATGGTATTGACTCCTATCGTTTATTGTGGATTAATATAGTAGCTGATAAGGGAGAGGGTGCTGATGGCGGCCGCCACGCAAAACTAATCATGCTTGGATCACATGGCATATATGCGATATTAATTTTGGAGAGGCTCCAAAGTCTGTCACGAAGAGGGTTAAGGAAGTTTTCAGCAGTGCTTCTTTGGTTTTGCCCCCAAATAGACAGTGATATTATGTGTACCGAGTCCTTCTGTATGCCGATGACTTTAATCCATTCTCTTCATTGTTGCCGCAAGGTTCGGCGGGAGGTATGTACATGCTACCATTAAACTTTCCGCCTCCATGGAGGTCTTATCGAGCTGCTGTTAGATTGATATCGCTAACGCCTGCCGGCATCAATTCAAATGAGGTCCTCTTGGCAATCATTGAAGATATTGTGAAGACGACCGCTGATGGGGTACTTGTACGTGACTTAAATGGGGAGCAAGTTCTTGTCCTTCTTGATGTTGTTGGCTTCATTGGAGATTACGCGTAGGTATCGAAAGTAATTTTATGTATGGGTCATAACGCCAACGGACCGTGCAGTAATTGCGCATTCATAAGCAAGGTTCGTCACGATTCAACCACTTACGGATACAGCACTACAATATGCGCGGAGGACTACGCGCATCGTCGAACGTGGGAGCGTCATGAGGCATTGCGAGAAAGCCATATTAGATTGTCAGATGCAAGCCGTCGTGGTATGAAACATCCATCGGGAGACTCCAAAAATTCTGCACCATTGCGCAAGCTGCGAGAGGCTCTTGACTTGCAAAGGAATCGAAATACTCAAAATTCCGATGGAGAACGTGTCGTAAGCGGTACGTTTGATCCATACAGATGTAATGTAGTTGCCCCGGATCATTTACTAGCAGGTTTGGCTAATGATATCATTGTAGCTTGCTTCTTGCTGTTGAGTTCAGCAGAATCTCGGGCAGGCATGGCTGTGATTGTTTGAACAGCGCTGAATGGTAATGGCTCAACCCCTCAATCGAAGATATGGAGTAACCGTACCAAATCTATGAATAGCATGACAATGTAGAGTACTTACTGTGTACTTCTTGTTTGTAGTCGAGTCATGCGTGCCGGTCTGGCTATTATGGAGGTAAAAGTCACTAATTTTTTGGGGGATTTCTATCTCCTTTTACGAAAATGGCAGCGGTTGATTGGTAATACATTTTGGTGGCCAGCAGAGCATGTGGATGGAAAGGAATCCGTAGTTATATTGAGTTTCAATGCAGATAACGCCCATATCGCAGGACTGCGAACGATGGCTAACGACTACATATGTTCTGTTGACCAACTCATACGAAAACGGAGCCTCTCGGCGTTTGGCTCTGAGTCCTCCCGCGTTCAAGCGACAGCGCGCATGCTGGACAAGCCGAATCTACATCGGCTCAGAAAATTCTATTATCATAGTGTGCCTGCGTTCGGTCATGCGCGCCATTTCATGGAGCTCCTCTTTAAAAATGCTCACCAGCCACTCAAGCGACGGATTCTGAGAAGAAACCCTTTGCGTGCTCACCTTTCAGCAGTGGAGCTCTGCTTATCGAATGACTGGCAAGCTCGGCTTTCGCTCTTATCAGCGAATTGGTTTACCGAAGAACCTCAGGAGAAACGGAGGACTGCCAATGCAATACTCGGCCTTCTGCTTGGTAGTTCTTTTTCAGAGTTGAACATGCATAAACCGACTCACGCTAACTTTATATCGGAACTTAACGCGCAAAAGAAGGATTTATTCTCATCAACGCTTCGTTTTGAGCTTTGCAATGACATGAAGGCAAGTAGCGCTTGGTTTGGAAGAGTAATGGTGTGGCAATCTAGTAGCGCAATCAATATTATTGAGTCCAGTTAATTTCATTGCCTGGCTAGGCGGAAATATGTTTGAGCAACGTAATTGCGTCTGATCAGGAAGCTTTGGACAATCACTGCCCGATTCTGACAGCAAAATATGGAAAGGGACAAAAGCCCAGATACCCCTTATCGATATACAGAACTGCTCGCCGTGGTCGAGTCACTCACGACCGAAAATGTTTTGGAGCCTTTCGACACGATAAGATACAGTCTAGACGTGTGATTGGGGCACTCGTTGAGTAGAGGAAGGAAAGAAACGCGCTGGTCCTGACGCGATCGAGTGAAATTGAAAGGAAGCAACGGGAAAAAACAATACTTTGCCGTCCTTGGCATTGTGAAGAGAAGAAAAGAGACACCTTGGGCAGCTGTTGTACATTCTCAAATGAGAGATGGAGCTATTCAACTGCCAACTTCTCGAAGTAATGGCCATTCTGGGCTCCAGCTCGTTGAGCTGAATGACGACGTCCGCCGCGTTGCGATTTTCAATCGTTGCACAGCTCCATGCAAGTTTGAAAAAGAAGAAAAGACTGTGAAGCACAGTCATTTATTGTTAGAAGGTGGTCTATATGATATGCAGTCCAGAGGATGAATATCCTCCGCGGATGGCGTAAAATAGAACATTCGCCGAGGAACTTTAACATCGCCGAATTTAGTTGCATGTTTTTGTAGCAATGTTATCATTGATTTCAAAACATTAATGTTGATAAGAGCTGATAAAAGTATTGCAACGAGAACAACAGAGCTGTTAGTATGGATGAGGAATAGCATTAGGTCAAAACCTACAGAAATGTGATGTACTAAGGTTAAACGCATTGAATCAGGAACCACATATACATTGAGCTCAACCATTATTGTTGACCATAAAGAGCCAATAAAGAAGATAAACCGAATATATACAGCCTCTAGGCGCAGAAGATAAGGCTCGTTGGGCACATTAATTATTTTTGTTACAACAAGAGATAGAAATTCAATGGTATGAATCCTTCTTCTATTCCAACGTGACGTATTGGCTTTAAAGAGTTGAAACATAAGTAACCTAATTCTGAAAGTTTGAATTCTAAGTGCGCGCGCAATTTGAGCATTGGCCCGGAAACAAAATTGCCATTAACGTATTGCAAACGCTGAATACCTCGCAGTTTTTGAAATGGGTGCGCAGGATTAACGGATATGGCGGTTCTAACTGTTTGAAATTAATGGCCCGCCCTAGCGACGCCCGTCGTCGTACAGTTGATAAAATATTGGATAGTTTCGAAAGAAACAATGCGCGCGTATCATTAAAAGCATACTTACAAGTTCCAGCCTCATTGGCTCAAAAAGTTTGAGCCATTAAAACCTATTGCCTGATTTGTTAATTTCGTTGGCCCCCGTGCAATGATTTTTCAAAAAACTGAATAAAAACCTAAAAACTATCCTGGTAGTGAATCAAAGTTTGACAAATAAAAGTGAACCCTGCCTAGTCTATCAATTTACCAGACTCCACAATGTAGACTTATTTGCTATCTTTAATCTGATTCTCTATTAACACACGGTATAGCAGTGAAATTTTATCATTTTATACGCATCTAGACGTTCCATGCAACAAATTAGTTGTATTATTGCTGCCTATTATTTCCTTCTACAGTATCTTTACTTGGCGTGAGGCCCTGCTTTACCGTTTTCATTATTAGCTATGTTCTAGGTAGTTCTGTTCTCCAGTAACAACTTTACATTCTGATACTTAATACTGGGCTTGCAAAAGGCTGGAAGTCCTTTTGTAGAAGTACAATTCTATATCTAAAACGGTAACTAGTCTCAGGGCTTTGACGAATACAGTTACACTATATTGAGCCTTTGCCACCATCTTTCTGAAACTCACTAACACAGTCTTAAATGCTCCTTTAATAGCGCCTCGGTCCCCTTTTTCTCTGTTTTCTCGAACGCAGCAACATCGATTCTCGTAACAAACCAAAAATCTAGCGCCAGTAAAAACGCTCACAATGTTAGGAACTGTTGGGCGTTTCGTGGCCCAATATCCTCTCAATAATAGATAAAGACCAACAAAACGATTTTGTATTGATGGTATTTGGACTGGAAAATCTCCGATTTCTAGGCACCAAATACAATCCAAACTCTTTAAAATTATCTTTCCACAAATTTAATTCTTCATTGAACAATTCAGTGTACAAATGTAGTCCAGAGGATACTATGCAACAGAGCAGTCAATATTTGACTCCCGAATATCAAAACTAAGCGTGAGTGCAATCCGAAAGTCTCTCAAAAAGTACGCAGCACCATAAAAATGTTAATACTTATGTTTATTTACACACAGAGTGGTTACAGAAGGACCTAATGGCATGAATAATCGATGCAAAAAATGTAGAGAACAGCAGATTCAACTCTACCAAGTGAGTTAACTGTTAGAAATAGAGGAAAAGAACAAGTGGAAGGGTTTGAAATATATCGAGCACTTGTATTTTGTGCAGTACTCAGCAAATACGGTGTCTATAATTTTCGTTCGGTATACGAAAAATCACTTGGTGGTCTCAAAGAAATTCCTGCGCCAATACGGCAAAAACACAATATGGTAACTTTCAACTGTTAACCTACTTCGCAATACTTTTGGTATCATATTGGCTCTCATTAAACTTCGATTAGTTCAGTAATCAGTACTTGCACCACTGCCTTCAGTAGAACGCAAAAAACATGGAAAAAAGGTCTGACTCTGGTTGTGGGAAGTTGAGCACACAAAAGTTGGTAGATGTATGAACTGTTTTTAAAGCTTCCAGGCCAGTTTTGTATGTAGAAGCACTCAACTACAGGAGAGCTAATTCTTCAGCAAACAGTGCTAAAGTCAAAGGCACTCTGGAAAATTGGCCCTAAATATATCAAAATATAAGGTTCTGAACGCCCATGTAGCAACCATCAGTGAACCGAAAGCGCTAAACATCATGGAAAAGTTCAATTATTCTGATTGGACAGAATTCATACAGTAATTGATGATTGGTAAGGTGCGATAAATTTCGAGAACTGGGCCAGATATCCATGATGTATTCATCTAATTGGCGTAGTATAAAGTGGAATGTTCTTGCATTTTGCGCAGGTGTCTGGGTACAGTGCACAGGTTGCACTGATGTCTAAGTACATTGCTAAATACTTGGCAACAGTTACTGACAGGAGACTATCAGTGGATTTGACGGATTTCCTGGGCTTATTGGTCACAATGGCTTAGACGAAACATATAAAACCTTGTACCCGACTGGTGAGGGTTATACAGCTTTTCTTTCATAAATTGAGTGATGTTATGTGTCACTTGAAAGTAGACCACTATGTAAAGCTAAAATGGCTCTCATCAAGAGGTTCTTGGATCCAGAATGGTATCCTCTAGCATCATTCCGCTCCTTTCCATCAACTAGTGTCATCCGCAACACTTCCAAAAACTGTGCGTTGATATTGCTATCCTCAAAAAAATCGAAAATTGTGCGTGTTTTAATGCGGTGTACACATTTTCTCCTTTGAGCTGTATTTCTGTTTTTTTGTTTTGTACTTTTTTTCAGCAGTTCTCTCCAACTTTCTCCTCTCTAAATTTCGCAAACTTAAAACCAAAATATTTCTGACTAAAAGGCAGGAATCAAAACCGAGTCATTTCAAGTGTAGTGAAAAATCTATTTTCATCGCTTAAATCGATTTCAAATCTTCACAAGGATAAATATTTACATATTTATTAATTCATTATTTTATGGCAGTATTATTGAAAACTTTTCAATTTGCGATTTATCGAACATTAACGGGTATTGGTATATGAGTCTGAGACTACGAAAGTGTGATTTAAGATCTAGAAGAATATATTAAGGCGATAAATGGATTCTGTGGAATTCAATGTGTATCGTTAACGGTTTCTATGTGAATTAGTTTGAAAATAAGAACTAAATCTTGCTTTTCTCCTTACATTTGCATCTAAAATTTATCTCTGGGGCAGTGCTCCCTCCATAGACAACTTCAGTAAATTTTATATTAGAATAAATGCTCTTATTATTATTATCGCAATAAACAGCGGCGAAACAACTTTAAAATAAGCTATTCTTATTTATTGGTAACGAAAGCAATTTAACTGAAAATATCAGTAATGACATTTCTCACCAACGGGTATATTGAAAACAGAAACGGAGATTTTTGCATAAAAATTGCTTTCTATACCATATTTGTCATTTTCAGCCGTTTAAATATGCCAAAGATTTTGTTAACATGAATATAGGAATTCATTGAGGAAAATTAAAGACAATTATTTGACAATAAAAGTTTTAGCATGAACAGAAACAATTTTTTTGCAGGAGAAGAAAGCTTTCAGTGCAGGTTTCTTGATAGTATTAATTCCAAAATTGAAAATTAATGTCGACTACAAGCGCGCCTAACATTAAGATATAATTTTTATAAAAGCCCATGCGCTGGAATCTATTGAATCTCAAGCAATCTATCATTTTTTCAACAATACTTTCAACAAACGGTAAAAATGTATCATTCAAGCCTTGAAATGTTTTTTGTAGCGACAAAAACTCAAGTAAGAGAACCTTTTTTGGTTATTTATTAAATAAAGAAGATTCAAAAGACCGATACTGAGCTCCAAATGTACTCAATTATGTATCAAACCCTAGTCCATTCTCAGTAATACAAGTAATTTGAATAGAATAATGAGAAAAAAATTAAAAGGGAATTGAAATCGGTTAAAAGGCCAGAAATAAGTTTTGAAATTACAGAAGTCCAAGTTTAAAAGATTAAAAATCTGCATTTTATCGCAATCACCAACCTTTGACACGCAAATTATTACTAGTCGAGGAAGAGTTTATTTTTTGAGAGGTATTATCTCTTGAATTCCTGATTATCATTGATGATAACCGGTGACGACTTACATGTAACTTTTCCTGAAGTGCCGGTCTAAAAACGGTCATGTATGCTGCATTGAAAATCTCAGATACTACATTCTGTCCTTCAATAGGCACAGCCCGGAACTTAGCTAACAACTAGAGTACCGTAATAGGCGACGTATATGTGTGATTCAGTCATCCATCATGGATAAAAATCACTTAGGGTCAATCTCATTACCTTTTGAGCTCCCTCGCTTGTTAAATCCTAAGACATCTTCAAACACCTTCTTCTGCAGTGTAAAACAATTCAAGATTACTCTAATGGTAATTTCAATTTATTCAGTGGTACCGATTGCAACTGAAAAAACGGGCATCTATCCTGACACCGTTAACTTGGGCGTTTTTGTAGATTTATTGAAGAGAACTAATCACAGCTGAAATCCAGTTGGTGAAGAAAAATCAGCGGGAAGTCATTTTCTATTTCTCAAAGATGTCTATCAAAATTATAACCATATCTGAAAAATTTCAAGTACTACTCAGAAGTGGTCCCCTACTGTCCCATTATAAGAAAGAGGACCTAAATAATCTTCTGAAAGACATATGTAAATACATGAAGCGACCTTTCTGGCTTATGTTTGCGCCATCATCATATTTATTTAGGGAAATTTCAATTGATAAAATACATTTCTTTATTGTAGTAACTCGGCGCAAATGTGAAAATGTTTCTATAAACTCTAAAGAGATTAACAGTCGCAAACCAGCGGATCATGGAGACTTTACGAGCTTTCAGTATTTCTCTAAGTGTTTGAACTGTATATAATTCATTTTTCTGCTCTAGTGGCTTTATTTGAAACCATATGAAGCCTTATGGGGTTGATTATATGAAGAAAAATAATATATGTAATTAATTGTTAATCGAATTGAAGTAATTAAACCACGATGTTAATGAAAAGCAGGATGAAGAAAAATCTTAAGAGAAAAAGAAATTACATTCAATTTTGATGAAAAATTAAAATTAAAACTGTAAAGAAGACTTTAAGAGCATCAAAAAAAAGAGTAAAGGAAATGATCTTGCTACAAAAGGATATCTTAGCAATATGATGCGGGATATTTTGGGGATACAAATAAAGGAAATTCGCCAAAACGTAGGATTCAGTACTTTGAGTGGCTGATTTACAAAATATTTTGGTAAAAGTATTCTGATTAATATTATGTAATTTTTGTCAAAATAAAACTTTTCACTCATGGTACAGCGAGATAACCATCAAGACGCAATTTATGGTATTATTTATTGAAAATTGCCGCAACGATAGGTTTGATTTTCTTACTTTCTGGAGGAATCGATTGCTATTATTGTGCCTTGCGGATTTTGTCTGAGTCAGTTAAGGGGTGAGCGAAATTAGTGGTTACTAGACCATATATATTCTTTTCTTATGCAGTGATAGCTGATTTTGTGTCAAAAAGTGTATTTGAAATTGGATTCTGGCCACCTACTATTACATCCTGATATTTTTTGGATAGGAATGGTTCGCAATTATGAGATATAACTGTTTGAGTAATTAGCTATATATTAAAAATATAATGCCGACTTTATCCTAAAATTTTAAACGACAATTACGTCAGAAATAGAGACAGTGGAACCCCAAAATTCACCGCATAGTGATACTGAGAGAGATATTGACTCATTTGAAAAAAAAATTATTAAATCTGAAGACCTCTTTAGTGCTTACTCTTGAAGGAAAAAAGACTATACTGGTTGTACCCAAACATAGTATTTTTTCATAGATTATGAAGACAGATCCTTTCTATTTTTTCCGCTGTAATTTTCTGTTTATATTTCCTACAAAAATCTATTAAATCATAAAAATATTCTAAGTCCTCTTCCAGTAATATTTATTCTGGTGGGGCATCTTATTAGGTTTTTTATGGGGAAAATGTTGTACACATGAAGCGGAGAAACAATTTTTAACCAGTACGACTGTATGATATTTATACATATTCATAATGTTTTATAATATGGCACAGAATAGACTAATTTGGTTACTCAAAGAGCTCAAGTACGGCTAATATTATTTTTTATACACATATTTTATCCAACGCGGAACTTTCCAAAAAATATTTGTTCTCATACTCTAAATATTAAAAGTAGAGTTAGAAAGATTCTTCATCTTTCATATTGTACTAAAATAAATTTCTCGGTAATCTCCATTCACTAGCTTTTATCTTCAACTGAAGATGGAGGCCAACGGGTTACACACCAAAAAGTACCTTGATAGTAAAATATGCACTACCTTAGCTACAAATATCTGTTCAATATCTCCAGAGTTCGATATATTTCGGTGATACTGTGCATTTGATATCTTAGACATTTGAAACGCTATTCTCGGATATTCGTTTTCCACGAGAATAGCTGGTATTCATTTTTTTTGCATTTACCAGCTCCATAAAGGTGGCCCAAGGGAAAAATAATGTTTGGATACCGTTGAGTTATTTATTTTCATCTTGAAGCTCTAAATATTGTTGATCTACAGTAAAATCATTTTAGGTAGTCCTTAATTACAGTTTTTTCCATCATGAAGTCTATAGAAATGATATGCAATCGCTACATATGTAATGTTAAAAATAATTACGGCGTTATTCACAAGAGTTCTATCGACTGTAAAGGTTTTCGGAAAACATATTATTGTCAGATCATCATAATCCCTACTCTTTCACAATTTTTGTTACACCTGATTTCTGAAATAAACGGTAGATATCAATTACATTGCATTAATGCTGTTGAAACTTTACACCCCATATTTTCAAAAAATAGGGAAAAGAGTTACTAATGACGAACTGGAGGCGTATCTCTTAATATGGATTAGGCATTTCCACTGTTTATCGGACCAAAAAAGGAGTTTCAGAGCTTATTTAACGTATTATATGTGATACTGACGTATCTACTGTATAAAACTCGGCTTTATTCATTGCAATGGAGAAAAGGTGAATATGGCTGAACTTTTCTGTAAAACCTGAAAGATGGACATTATCGTAGAACAAAATTTCTGTAGTTTGCTTTCAATTATTGTTCTGAGCTTTGTTTCTTAAAATAACTCATGCTCCCCGTGAATTGGCCCCTACTGAAGTTATCAAGCTACGAAGCCTAATTTATTTACATTCTATTTTTTTTCTATATGCAGAAGCTACTTAATAGTAATTGGTATTCTCTTGAAGTGCAATGAAAATTTATTGATAAGCTATAATTAATGTAAAACTTCAAGTGCGTTAACGTTTTTCTTAGGTGAGATCAAAAATTCCTATCAGTTGAAAATGTTTTAAGGATAATCATTAATTCATTACCTAAATAAGATGGCTGGAAGCGATGCATGAATGAACCATATTTAGACGGAGGGGTTATAAAATGCAATTTAGGAAGTATTGATATCCTCTCGGAATAAAATAACCAAATTGGTTCTCATTAACTACAATTCGGCCTAAAACTTCAATAACTGGCAGGATAAAACTCTTTCCATTCAGTATTAATAATTATAAAAACGTATTTATTTTTAGAAGAAAACCCTTCTCATATTGTACAGTAAAATTTTATCATTCAACTTTTCTTGCTTATGGAATTAATTTGTGTTGAGAGACAAGAAAATACGAACGATTTTACTGGAGTTGTGTTTTTTTCATGTAGAAAAGTTTTAATTGAATTTCCCAATTAAATTAAAAGTTTTAGTGATCTCTCTTTTTTTGTACAAAAAACCTAGAGATGAAAATAATTGAACGATAGGAGCTCATATAAACCCCAAGTATGGCATGGGTCATTTACAATAACTTACTCCAGCCCTGCAAGTTTAGGTATCATTGTGTTAAAATCGGTCTTATTCGTTCCGTAACTACCTTGTACTTTTTCTGTCCTCTTTGCAGCCATAATCATATATTTACGGGCAAATTGATTTTCAGTGCTTTCCACGCTTAACTATTAAGCCTTCAAAAAGCTATTTTCTCGAGACGTGGGGGAAAATAATACTTTTTTGTTAAGTTTTTTCTATAGTTTATTGCAGAATGACATTTATCTCTGAACTAATGAAAATAGGATCTGGTTTTATTTTTAAAATAATTATGTTATGGAGCTTAGCGGGCTTAAGCTACCTCTGCATAAGTGCCTCCATTGATATACAGTATATAGTCTGAAATCAATCAGACTTCACTCTGAAAAGTTTTAAAGAAGCAGGTAGCTTTCTTTTCGATAAGCAGAATTTATCGCTTGGAACTTCGAGTTCTGATCACCTCTCCGTTTGGTACAATATATCAATGCATAGCTTAGTAGGTTTAAAAATTATTAAAATTCCCCCAAGTAGAGCATAGTCCTTTATTAGCTTCAAATGATGAAAAAATCAAACTTTCGATTTGAAAATAGAACTCTATTTTTTTGGGAGAACTTTCCTCATATGAAAACGCAAATGTTTTTACTGTGAAGTATAGTTTATTTTCATATGACGACAAAGTGTGCCTCATCTGAGGATAGTGCTCTCGCATGCTGACAATATATTCTTGGCTTCCCGATTGAAAGTCACTAGCAATTATTTCCAGTGCAATCGAATGAGTAAGAAGAGAGTGTTGCGTAAAATTGTACTGCGTTGCCATCAATTTTTTCGTTGCTCATTCTGATATTATTTAAGTGGCTTTTCAAGCAGATATTACAGAAAAAAATATAATTCAATTAAAGTAGCGGTATGGGTATTCTCTAAACATGCTGTTTCATAATTCAAGACCATTTGAAATAAGAAAAAATGCGTTACTAAAAAACTTACTCGAGGAAAATAATTGTTCAGGAGAAATTTGGTATTTAAGATAGAGAAGTGGACAGAAATGGATATATTTTTTTTCCTCATCTTCTCTTAAAACAGGAAGGGGTAAGAATTTTGCATCTTCTCAATTTATTACTAACGCTGCATAAATTAAAAATGAGAAAAAAGGATTTTTGTACACTTTTATATTTTAAAGTAAGCTATATTGCGGTCTGTATTATGAAATCAGTTTCTGACAGTATGATTGTGGAAATCGAATACATTATGTTTTGAAAATGTAAATTTAGATGTCACTTGGTTCTTAAATGCACAGCAGTTTTATGTTATATGCGTTTCTTATTTCACTTAGTTGCAGACTACTTAACAACTATTTCTGAAAAGCATCACATGATGACTTTATCGTTTCAAGAAACAAGAAAATATTTCAAAAAAGAGTTGAAAGGAATACTAAAAAGGTTTTGAGCGTGATAGAAAATTAAAGACGAGTCCATCTTATTTTAAAACCCCATTTAACTTATCATATTTACTTAAATCTGGCATTAATATCTTCCCTTCATATATTTTACATTAATAAACACCTAATACCTAATAAATTAACACCCCATTTACACCTAATACACATATAGCATGAATAAGTTTATGCATTCTCACTCTGCACAGCCTATTCATAATTTTCGCTTTCATTTTCTAAATAAGACAGGTTTTCCACTGATTACCTTCCATTGAATCTTTTCAATCCCTTTTAATTTTCAACCTTTTCAACTTTTTTCACTATTCCTTTAATAAGATTTAACAAAAACCGAGATATTTTAATTCAAAAAAAATCAAGAGGTGATTGACTAGGAGAAATGAGTTCGCAATCACTGAATACAGTTCATACTTGTAAAATATTTCCTTTTAGCTACTTGTAATGAAAAGAGGTAATTTTGAAGGAAGGCTCATAATTAAGTATGAAAATATTAGTTGCTATTTCACCATGGAATATCTACTTATAACATTTCTTACCTCAAAGGATCTTTCAAAAATAAAAAAATCCATATTGTATTCTTCTCCAATGTAACCCAAATGTCTCTATGTTGGGTTATTGAAAAATATTTTCGGGTACTACAAGAAGCCAAAAAACACAACAGTAAACTTTTATGAATTTATTCTCCAAATTTGATAGCATGTTAAAAGATTCACCTAACATTGATGATTCAAATTTTGTGAAATATCAAATTTAAATCCTTTGCAATACCAAGCCTTGAAAAGTATAGGCCAATTACTTCATTTTCTAGACTTTTAGATGCTATTTTCGACACAAAAAACCTGTACCCGAAAAAATGACATATTTAATGCATTTGTAAAGTTCTGAGGAAACCTAAATCAATGCGATATATAACTGAATAACGATGTACTTGATGTTTTAGGAGATTTATAACCCGGATTTAGGATCTTAATTTTTTTTGAAAGACGATCGCACTAATTACAAATTTAAACATTGCACGTCATCTCACATTTTAAGAACATATATACGTGCAGCAGTACGTAACTTTTTTCTTTTTCTCAAAACTTCTACAACACCTAAAACATCCAAAAACTCTAAACACCTAGTAACGAACATTTATTTACTATTTAACCATGAGCAATCACATTTCTCATTTTCCATATAGAAAGCATCCAAATTAATCTACACCCACTTCATTAGGAAGAAATTTTTCACTGCAACCTTATGAAAGGGTCTAGAATTCAAAATGGACACTCAAAGTACAGTACGAAAAACTTCAAATAGTGAAGATAAATGATCTGATTTTTCGATATATTGAGAGCCTCAGTCTCCCATTTTTTTGAGATCTGAAAGATATTTAAGTCCCCCAGTATATCAAGAAAATACAGACCAATCTCTGTTTCAAAGCTGACCTCTACGAAAGTTAATATTTCTCGAAAAGATCATTGCCCGTGAGAAATTATTTCCCGCTGAGTAGTTAACCGTACATATGGCAGCCTATCCGAGCACACTATGAGGTGTAAATTTCTAAATTTACTTAAGTATAAAACTCGCGCCTATCCCTTAGTGTACCACATAAGAAGTTTCGGTTACGTTACCCTCTACATAAAATAAAAAAGCCTAGCTGAAGCTGAAATTTAATATTAAATTGATACTAATAAACGTTTTAATTGGGTTTACTTTCTATAAGATTATATATTACGAGCTTAGCTCTTGAATCGAACTAGAACTGTGCTATTTGAAGATGAAATAAATTTTAATATCCGATGATTAACTATTGCAATTACTGAAATATTTTTAAATGCTGTCTAAATCAGTATAACATTGTAATCTTTAGAAACGATGCATTTGAAGGAAGATTTTGGTATGATAACAATAATAGATGTATCTTTTAATTTCACAGAACAGGAACTTTTAAACCTATAGAAACCATTCAGATGTATGCGGCCTTTAATTTTGCCATTCTTTGATGATTACTTTGTGAATCTATCCAGAAACTCTTGAAACGTTTTCAGAGTTCAATCACACCAAATTTGCAGGTGCAAGAGTGAATAAAATTGAATCTAGGTCCAGGCTTTGTCAGGCACAGTATATTCAGAAATCATTCATTACGCCAACGTAGCATTCTTCAATGAACTGCCATCCTTAAGGCATGGATTTGCATGTTCGAAGCTTTCATCTCTTAAAAGAAACTGCTCTCTGAAAATGGCCGAGCAATTCGATAAACTTAAAATTTCAATTGAAGTTGATAAGCAGCTGGAAACGTTTTCAGAATATGTGCTGGATAACTATAGCTTTTGCAAAAATAAATAAAGGAACCCTATAAATGAAAAATTGTGAAATATCTCTAAATTTTGACGACTTTTTCTATCTACTTTTTACACTATTTATTTTCTTGCTTGCAAGACTTTTAATTGCAATCTGCTGACGAATAAAGTTACTTTAACTGTAAAGTAAAGAGAATTATTTCCTTGCTTAACTTTTTCCAATTTTATGATGTTTATGATGCCTACCTTTCTGGTTACATGATCAAGCACGACTACTTTTAATTGCTCGGAAGAAAGTTCCAATTTTTTTCTTGTAAGATATACGACAAGATTGGATATGTCAATTCAATTGCAACAGGTTAAATTCAAGAAGTATGTGTATTTCTGTGGTAAGTCAAGTTCCTAATAAGTTATAAATTTTTGCTTTATTCAAATGGTGCAGTTTACAGTTAGTCTTTTACATTGCTGGATACTCACTTTCCTGAATTTACTGATTTTAGCAATTAGTGGAGGCTTAGCTAGGCAGGGCGCCAACACATAAATTTCAGGCTTTAATTGTACATTTTCATGGTAAACGCTCCGGCCCTTTTATGCGCCCGCGAGGCTTGCATGTGGGGATCCACTGACATTTCATTAGTATCTTCTACAAGAGAAGCCAACCAAATATGACCTCATAGACAAGAGCAGCTTACATGCAGAATTTCATTGCTTATTTCAGGCACAATGAATGTGAAACCGGGTGCGTTCTTTTATATGCAGAATTTTTTTCCGTTTTTTTTCTCTATATCTTTTCCTGTTTCTTTTACGCGACGAAATTTCCGGTTCTCCATGTTGTTTTCTTTTTATCCTTCTCTCGATTCTGTACTATTAAAATAATCTTTACCAGTACTTCTTTTTAAGAATGTTCGGGCTACTTTGATATTCATTGACCTCAAATATATTTATTCATAATTAAGATTCTTACACGTAGTTTTAGACAAACTAAAAGCGGTTTCCACCAGTCTCCACCGCAAACCCAGTTTTTGTCATTCTTGATTCAGCAAGACTTTCATTATGAGTCATGTGTTCCTGCTTGAGCCCGTTAGAACCCAGCAATTATTTATACGCGGCCCTTTAACAACAACTCGAACTCCTTTAACTGCACTTTGCACCTTCTTTGCTCTTTTCGCCGCATTTCCAGATCTTGCAATCATCGTCCTTTTACTCTCCTTTGTCTACTCCCCTCGGGCCCAACTGGCGGCGTCGAGGACTACCTTCGTCTTCAACCAAGAAAATCTCTGACAGAGCTCTTCGCTTGGCATCTTGTAAAGATAGAAGCACAATAACCGGGGTAAGGGAATTGGAAAAGTAAGGTAGTAAGTCTTTGGAGTGCTTCGAGGAGTGTGTGGCCCTTGATATCGTCTATAGGGCAGAAGAGAAAGAAGGGAGTTCGGAAGAGTCCGAAGATGAAGAAGAGGGGGTCGAGGAGTCCGTTCATATAGGGGAAGAGGTCGAGGCGGGTAATACGGGAGTGAAAGAAATGACTTTGCTGAATGAGGTTATCCTATCCATGCATCTGGTTGGGAGTGTATTACGTGATATGTATTCATTGCAATTAGGGCCAGGACATCATGTACCGTTTAAGAGTATGTGTGTGTATTACATAGTTATTAATTATTTCTTAGGGAAAATTCTAGTTTATGATGCATTATATGAAGTTTTCGACGGCCTTATTTGCTTAGTTTCCGCTGAATGTCATTTCTTTAGTTATTTACTTCCACGTGAACTCTTATCCCGCATTTATGGTGATTTGCGTAATTTATTGAATTTTTGGGGGACAAAGTCTATAAAAGATGGAAAAAGTTTTCCTTTAGAGACAAGAGGTGAGCTGAGAGTCAGTTTTGAACCCAAACCTTTGATCAGCTCCCTACCTTCTAAGTAAGGTATAATACAATGTCCTTTTAGAGTTTAGGAGTAGATTAGTGATTTTCGTTATCTCTCCCTCTTTTTTTGCCCAGAAACGTTCACTGCATCACTTAAGTCACACGAAATGATTCTCATGCCTGGTATTTGGTGCTTATCTTTTCACTTGACGTCAGTGTTACCGTATAATAATCCCTATGAAATTTAAATCATACTGCATAACTCGTTTCAAATTAAAAATGCCAGTTATACGAAAGTATCAGGTATATCTTTCCTTGTAAAGACATGGCTGAATAAATACCAATCAGAAAGTGGAACGTTTGGGTGGTATAATTTTGAAAGAAACCATGGTTATTGTCCGGATCCTTTGCGTGCATGTGGGTGTCAAGTGATTGGATGCCACAAGGAACGATCATAATGTTCATTAAAAGATCGTAGTGAGTCCGTCCATGAGGCATACAGCGTTTGCCGTCACAGATGCTGCAGCTTGCGTTCGCATTAGGAAGGAACGAACGTTTCAGAACAAATCGATTGCTCTAACAGCAATATTTCGGGCAAATTCCGCAACCACAGCGTAAACAAAAATTCTGTATCAGTTAATTTTAAATATTCAAAAGATAAACAAAAAAATAGTTAAGACTTCGTTTATGTCACTTTGCCTCAACCGTTTAGATATTCAACGTATTTCTTACAGCTTCTATCGCCAATTTTTTTGGAGTCGAAACGTATCAAGTTAGCTGCATTTGCTCTTTATCAATCAGATAATACATCATAGAAAATATTTCGTACAAGAGCTTCAGTTTATATCTCTAAGTTTCACCTCACACTCGATCGAGATGAAAACATACGAAATTCCATATTTTTTTTCTGTTCGTGTAGCGATCTATTTCCTCTTGTTGATACGAAAATGGCCCCTTTCGCAAATTACTTTTTCCCTCATCCAGAGATCCATCCATGATCTCTTATTCTTTAAGCCAATCCTCCTTTTTTTTTAAAAAAAAATAACCAGAACTTAATTTTCTTTTATGAAACTAAATTCAATCCACAAATCCATTTTCATTTTATGTTTGAATATTTGTTTCTCAAAAAACTTTCGACTCGTGATCCGCCTATTCCTACAAATGCGATTCCGAAATTTTATCGTGCAGATTTATTCTATTTTGCCCCCAATGTCCGCAAATTCAAAGTCGCAACATATGCTCGGATTTTTGTTTCGACCAAGCTAGTGAAATTTATCGAACACATTACCCTATTTAAAGTGCGATAGAATCGTCATAGATGCAAGACACTTCCCATCAACCACTCCATCGGCATATTCTTTTTTTGTTAACATGACTAACCTCTGGCCGTCTCCCATCCTCGCAAAATCAGTCAGAGCCCGCCGTCCTATGAACTGCAATCATTGGCTTTGATGTGCAATGAGCGAAGTGGATATGAAAAATACCGCATATGTATAGAGCAAGAATGCATTCGGGAATGAATCCGCCGCCGATTTATGGAAGAGGCTGAGGCGGATATAGAGGTATTTGAAGATGAGTAGGAATGGGTAGGCCCATTGAAGCCACTGGTCCTCAACCGTGTGGGAGTTTCTGTAGAGGACAGAGGGGATAGTGAGAATTTAATCATAATATAGGACTCTCTTTTTGATGGGGTGGAGGTTGAGGGTAGTAGGGATGGATTGGAGGAGCTTAGTATTTCCGAGGATGCTATCTATTGTTCTAAGATGTTCAACAGAATTCTAGGGACTGTATTGGGGGTATGGATGGTTGGAGTTATTGCTCGGCTCTGATCTCAAAGATGAAGATTATGAAATAAGATCTTTATATTTATCATGATAGTATCTACTATTCGTTTATATCGCCCACAACATTCCTTTCATTCATTTCATGGTATTTAGCATGTTTGTTTGAGACTTTAGCGACAGGTAGAAATTCTACGGAAGCTGAGTGAACTGCTTCCTCGAGGAGAGGGCAATAAAATTGGGAGACAACTTCAAGTGCACACCCAAGCAGTTCAGAAATTGAAAATCAACTTCTGTCCTAAGAAGAATTAATTCTGTCCTAAGAATAATTTATTTTACGTTAGTCCTGAGCATTGGTAGTAGACCCTGAGATGGTTCCGAGAATACCATCTTCGGGCAAACTATCCCCATCAATAGTAATAGCCTCTCTGTGGACTCGCCGTTCAAGTACTTCCCCGATATGCTTATAAATAACCATGAACGTGGCCAATGCGAGAGGGGCAATGACAAACTCAGGAATGGGAATATAGTTTAGTGGCAGTATTCTGCGTTTCCGCTAAGTAAGATCCGCCGAAAAGGACGCTTCGCTGACATAAGAGGATTCATTGTAACATATTTCAGCAACCTTAAGGCTCTTAACGGAGTTGACCTCAGAAAATGATAAGCATCAGTTGAAAACTTTACTGCATTAACATCGCGGGTCCAGTGCAGGAACCGACTGTGTTGCTAGCTAAGTGCTAACTGGGTGGTCCACGTCGGCCACGTGCACAGCTGTACGGGACAAAATAGCGTTCGCCAGAGACGACCAGATCGTATAACGGGGGGGGAATTGGGTAATTGGGTTTACTTGAATGGGGTGGTATACGTAATTTTCCTGCTAAGAGCAATCGCAGACTAGGACTACTGTAAAAAGGGTAATCACTTACTGTACATACCCTCAGAACGGAGCCTTCTCTGGAATACACTGTATACACAATTTCAAGTTGCGGCTCAAGTGTCGCTCAAGACTCCTTCCAACAAACAACTGGCGTTATTCTGGACGAGTCTCGCCGCGTGACGAGCGAACAATGTTCGCTGCCCATCAGCAATCGGAATGGCTGCCCGTGCGGCAATACCAGTCGCAACCCGGTTGGCGAAGTCCTGAGCGGAAGGGTGCCAGCCCCCCGACGTGGAGAGTGGAAGGGCAATGAAGCGATGCCCAGGACCCTTGGAACGTATTAACTCGGCAAAGCGAGTGTCCTTGCCCAGGCGAGCATGGTTAAAGGGCTTGAGTGGGCATCGCGCCAGGGAAGGAAGGCGGGCGGGGGTCAGGGGATGGATAACGGTTACGTCATAATAGTCCGTGCCCCCGTTCTCTCCAAGCGCCTTGATGTCCGGGCGAACTGCATGGCCGGGTTGTGGCGGCTCGAGGACAGGGTGTCGGGCAGCTTTGGAGAGATCTGCAGCAAACAAACGTGTCTGGAGTCATGCCGCCACCCGCGTGTGGATCCATAGGCACAGCACAGCGCGTGGTCACCATACTGATCCATGAGGGTCGTGCATACCCCTTTGTGGCATTTCGAAGCTGGAGGAAACAGTGGCACCCTGCAATAGAACTGCAACCACGTCTTGTAATTGCGGTCCGGGATGTAGGTACCCAACCCCGGAGCCGGTTGGCATGACAGCCAGTCCTTGCAACCCTCCACTGACAACGAGGCTCGGAATGCAACAGTCCTCTCATCTCCCTTCGGCATGTCATCAAAGGCCTTTTCCTCAACTGGGCGGACGAGTTGCCCCTGCCCAAACCTCTGCACTGAGTCGATAGCCGTGAAATGGACCACCTTCTCGGGTGCCACTTGAGTCTTCCAGTCGTCGTGCGCCCGAACTGCGGATTTGTATGAATGAAGAGCAGTGTTCGGTAGCACAGCCAGAAGGGTAGAGCAAAGGGCACGCGTGAGGGACACGGAGGAAAGGAACGCAGCCGCCGCACTGAGCTTCGCAGAGCGAAGCCCAATGCCAAAAGTTGGCTTGAGGGGGCCGAAGGGCGCCACAGGGAGTTGCAATTCCCGAAAAGTATTGCTGTCCAGAACCCCGCCCATCAACTCCCGCAGTGTAGCCTCAACAGCGGAATCGAATTCCCCAGCCCCTTTAGCAGTAGAATGAGAGGGAACTACACGTAGGAGGTAGTTAATGCGACATACGCCGAAGCAGGTCCGTAGTAGATGGAGAGCTACTTGAGTATCCTCCAGGGTTACCAAAGCGCTGAGGAGAGGCTTCAGCGAAGCGACATGCTTTGAGAACTCCCGCTCCACGAATAGGTCCGATCCGATTGGGGCGCGGAGCACTTGTGTCCCTTCACTATAGTCCTGCCGAAGGTCGGCTGGGAAGGACTGCTGAACAGAGGGGGGGAGCGGTTGGCCACCAGACGGCACACTTATCCATGCGGAGGTGCAAACCCAAAGCGCGCACCTCCACGGAAGAGAGGAACTCTAGTGCCGTTCGAATGGCTTCGTGGGTGCCCACTATGTACCCATCGTCCAAGTACCACAGCTGCAGGAGTGCAGAAGGCCTGCCTGTGGCGTCGCCCACATTTTCCAGGCGGGTTTTCAGTTCCCGCGTCACTTTTTGCAGCACAAGGGAGAATAAAAGTGGACCCAGGGGATCCCCTTGCTGCACGCCTACCACGCTCCGGAGCATATCATCCCCACACCACAGATGACCCGGGTTTACCGCGTACGTGTAATTGACCCAAGGTAAGAGCTCTGGGAACCTCTGCTCGACCTCCTTCAAAAACGCACTTCGGCTGACCAGGTTGAATGCGTTTTGAAGGTCAACGGTTAACAGTGCATACTCTGCCGATTCGCCATGCTCCTCATAAAGTCGCCGTACAGCGTGGACAACTGCCTCAGATCCTCCTGACGTTGCTACTCCCAACTGTAGTGGCCGAAAGTATTGGGAAGCCTTCTCGGAAATGCGAGTCAGCAAACATCTTCCCACCAGGCGACGTAAGGTCTCGCCCACGGCGATCGGCCTGATTCCGCCGTCTGGTTTTAGGAGTGCCGTAAGCGGCGCACCTGCGATCCATGCCGATATAGCCGCAGGGGCCTTCCCGTTGGCTAGCAAGTTGACCACACTAGTTAGAGCAGCTAGCAAGCTTCGTCCACCATTGACAACTGGTGGGACCTGTAAAAGCTCAACAAGGTGGTTTGGGCGGAGTCCGGATCCCCCTGCGGCGCTACCCCTTGGAAAGCCCCGAACGCACCGGAGAACAAGTTCTGGCGTTAAGTGGGGGCAAGCCGGCAACGAGTCAGGGGAAGCGGGTTGGTACGACTCCGTAGTCGGAGAGCGCTGTGGGTGTTTCTCCCGAAGAATGGAAACCACCTCTGCGGAGGGGCATGCGATCCCTGAAGATCCCAGCGCTCGCGCTGCCTTGCCGTAAGCGCCCTCCTTTGCAAGCCTCAGGGCGCGCCGTTTGTTGATCTCCGCTTGTTCCTCTTCAGTTGCCTTATGCAACGGGCGGGACGTTGCCAAGGCGTTTGCCCTTCGCATCAAAGTTTCATACTGCCATCACGCCACAGTTGAATGCGTTCAGCAAAAATACGGGAATTTGATGCTGTGCCCGGAACGAGGGTTGAGAGGGTGGAGGGCTTGGGATTGGCAAGGATCGCGGACGGGAATAGGAACAACTTGGTGAATGCCTCCACAGCTTGAGGAGAACCATGTGGTGCGTCCGCGCATTGTCCAAGGACAAGAGCTAGCTCCCTTGAAATCCGCTGACGTTCACGTCGCGGTATGTGTTGCGCTAGCGGGACGTGAGTAGTGCAGATTGTGTGCAAGGGGGGAAGCGGTTGTCTCCTAGGGCCGTTCAAGGAGGGAGAGGTGGTGGGCACAGGCGGAAAAGGAGCGGTGGTGGGCAAAGGCGGAGGAGGAGTGGCATCCGGGATGGGCTGTGGTTCGAGTGGATTGGTTGAGGTTGGAGCTGCCACAGGGGGTGTAACCTCGTTCGGTACACGAGATGCAGATGGTGCTCGAGGAGTGGAGCGAAGCTGCGTGGGGTAAGAGCGGAGTGTACCGGGGAGGGGTTGAGAACCTGTCGCCGCACTCCGGGCATGGCCGATATGTATAGGAATGAAGGCCATTTTGGAGCTTACGCCCAACCGTTGAGCTCATGTAACGTTTGTGCGCATAACAGTACCAGTATCCATAAGAAGATAAGCAGGCCTGCAGGCTTGGAACCTGCGTGCGCTTGGGGTGGTTACTGGTGGAGCTCTTGCCGGGTTTGTGCATTTGGCGGAGATGTGAAACCAACCCATGCACGGTAGTCGCCGTGATGGATGCACAACCCAAGGGACAGTGGTGAGGGCGCTGTAGGGGGCGCTCGGACGCCGGAAGAAGTGCTTTGGGGCATAGCCATGTTCGAGGATCACCTGGTTGTGACGGGCCACCGCGTCTGCACTTGTACTGGCAGAGGGCATTCTTGGTAACAAATTTTCCCTTCCCTGAGGCCCTAAAAGCAGTGCACCCTACTAAGCGATTGGAGTTACTACAATACTGTATGCCAATCCTCGGGACTTCCTGTCCTGTACGGTCGGTATGCACTTCAGACCTCCCTTTCCGATACTGTAATTGTCACCAAGGCCTCTTGATACCAGGTGGCCACGTGGCGCTAGTGAATGACCAGCAATGCAGGACTGGGAAAAAGTGACCGTTTGAAATTTTGAACTTGCCAACGGAGTTCAGACCTTGAGCAGTGCGGTTCGTTGACGAGGAAGACCAGGGCGCGTCACTGATCGCGGAAGTTGTGGAGTAGCGGAGGGTTACGGAGGTGCTGAGTAGAACTTGTCCAGGAAGAGATGTGAATATCCAAAGAAATCGCTGAAATTGAGGGAGAAGAAGTGAGAAAATGTAAAGGTCGGACAAGTGTGGTCAGAGTTGGGGAACGGCGTGAAACGGGAAGGGGGCGGCGCCGATCCAGGAGAGGGGCCACCCGGTACGCCGACGCGGGGAGAAGCGTGGCACACCCGTGCGTGGGCGGCGAGGGGAAGGGGGAATGATTGATTTGGGAATCGGGTTGGTTTACTGTGAGTAATGGAAAGGTTGGGAGTCCTCTGTACTTGTAATGAAACCATTGGCAGGACCTATATTGTAAGTGCTTGAGCGTGTGTACCAACTAGAAAGTAGCTGGTAGACCGGTTGACAAGCAAGCTGCGTTGGAGGTGATCATCAACGCCGCGTGTCGTTGGAGGAGAATTGTCCTCACCCTGGAGTATTGGTCCAGGGCTCGGTTGGCGACCGCTCGGGCTACCTCCGTGATGTGGCGGAACGCTTCGGGATTCCACCCCCCGAGTGTGGAGATAGGAAAGGGCACGAGTCTGTTCCTGCCAGGTAAACTGGCTAAGAATCCCTGGTATTTTCGTAGCTTGTCCGCATGGGCTGCGTTCAAGCTGGTAAGGGGGTTAAAGGTTCTCATTCTGAGGTGAGAAGGAGCAGCGGGTTTCACGAAGGTCACATCGAAGTAATCGGTACCCCGGTGGCGCCGTCGCCCTGATGTCCGGCCTTGTCTTGTGTTCCCCGTGCGACCGGGGCTCGACAGGAGGATGCCTTGCGCCTAAGCTCAGGTCGTTACTTAGTAGGGTGACTTGGTCATCGTGGCGGACGATCCGTTGCGCTCCGTACCTGCAGTGGATCAGTGGTCGCCGTGGCGTCCACGTTTCCGGGCATCCGACTCTTGGACAAGGGGTTCCTGGTTCGAAGAGCGGGGCTTGGCAATAGTATTTAAACCACACCGAGAAATGTCGTGTGCCTATTGCGGTCTTCAAGCCTGTTGTGGGAGGGCAATGGACCCATTCCTTGGCACCTGGGAGACTCATTGAGGCCCTGAAGGCCTGTGTACGGCAACTACCCACCGGAAGCTCTTCATATATTGCAGCATGGACTGCGTCAGTCAATGTCTTTTGCGATGGAGGGTTGGAGCAAAATCGACTGAATGGGAGCCTGTCGACCGGCGGCAAGATGAATTCCATTGAGTAAATGCCCTCTTGGCCTCCTCGTAAGTTGCCAAGTCGCTCACTGCAGACGGCAGGCATCGCTCACCTAGCTTGTTTGTGTGTGAGCTAGATGCGAGGAAGGCGGCGGCGACGATGTCTTTGGCTGATGTAAGGCCGATTCCTAATGTAGGCCTTTTCTCCTCAATTTGTTTGAGTGGGAGTTGCAGCTCCCGAAAAACTGTGCTATCGAGGACGCCTCCTGCCAAAGTCCTCATCGACTGTTCCATCAGCTTGTCGAAATAGGTGGCTCTTTCGATGGTGCACGATGGCGGCACGACCCGTAGGAGATAGCCCAACTTACATACCCCTAAGCAGTTTCTTAAAATCTGGAAGGAGACCTGTGTATCCTGAAGTTCCGTGACGGTCTGCATAAAGGGTTCCAGAGAGAGCACGTGGTTGGTGAAGTAGTGCCTCATGAAATCATTTGATCGTATAACTAATGCGTCGGTTTATTCTCGTTTAACAAGTACTGCAAATTCTGGCGCCGTCCGCATTTTCCTGGCTTTTGTCAACCACGCAACATTGCGGCGCGTGAAGTCAAACTTGAGGGCTGCACCATCGCGGCAGCGCAGTGTTGATCCGTATGTACTACTCTGGTCTTTGCTCTACTCGCAATTTAAAGCTGTTCACTTCCCTCCCTAAATTGTAAGCCTTCTCGATACAGACCTAATTTACTGAAGAAAATGTGCAGCAAAAATCAGGGCCCAAGGAAGGAATTATTCTAGCCGAGCTCGAATAATTAAGCAATCGACGATTTGAAGGTTGAATAACCTTTTCTGGCCAGCAATTAGACTCACTGCAAAATACCATGTTTGTGGATTTTTTTGAATCTCATTCCATTCATTCTATTATCGATGGTGTTTTTCATGCATTAAAAACACCACAAATTTCCCCCGTTCTATTGTCACTCAAGACTCGTTAAGATCAGAAAGGGCAGGAAGGTCGAATCGCACCCTATGTAAATGCCTTTCTGTGTCTGTAACTTCAGTCCGAGCATGCGCATACTTCTGATTGTCAATGATAACCACGGTGCCCTCGGGAACGAGAAATCCATCAGACATTTCGTCTTCCAGTACGTTACAAAAGGTTTTGAAGGCCGCCTGGAATTCCTGAGATTCAATCGGAGTCAAATGATCAACACCAAGTTTATCCCTTCGAAAGCGCGCTCTGTCTCGAGTGATCAGGACCGTAGCAAATGTGTCCCCGGACTCGGCACGATAGAATTCAGGCGGCACCACCCATCTAGGCTCCACATTCATCAAAGTTTTGACGTAATCTTCGCTTAAACGGCTTACTACATCTGATATCTTCGCGAGAGAGAAGAGACCTCCCCCATTCCTGTCGGCATGAAGCACTGACATTGCTACAAATTCCGGGGGTTTAACCTCGAAGGAAGCATCGGTATGGATTTCAAAAGCCCTCGTTGTGTGGGACCGCGCATGGTTTAAAGTCCAATTCTTGGCTGGACGAATATCCCAAACTTCTCCAGCAACGTCACTGTGAGTGCGGCATTGTGCACCGAGACCTTCTTTTAAAAATTTGAGAAGCCGCGACTTGTCGTGAAGGGACTCTCTCACTCCGATGAGAGCCACGCCATCCCGTGCAAGTGATGCAAGAATTCTTTTCGTATCAGCTGTCTGCAGGGTGGAGCAAATCGAACGGGCGCAGGGCGGTATTTTGAAAACAGGGAGGACAGCAAAGCTAGCTATACCTCCGTAGGACATAGAGATGGTATCTTTGTCGTTGCTGCGAAATATTCCAGTACCATAAAATTTGCCGTCAAACGTGTTCACGATTCCAACCGTGTTTAGGAGATTAACTTCTCCGTTAACTTGCATGATTTCACACTTCTTCTGCTTTACATAGGTTTGCACGACATAGTCCGCCTGTTGCAGACTCTTGCGTGTGAGGCCTAAGAATTCTTCGTCAGACATGTTTTTCTGCATGATAATACCAGCACCTTTCCCTAGGAGAGACGGCTTTAGTACAAGGGAACCCTCTCCTAGCCCGGGATACGACAAAGCAGCATCTTTGGGGATAATCGTAGGTACGATGTACTTCCTCAGAAGCTCTCGATTGTGACTATCAATCACGTAGTCATCAGACCGGAGAACGCAGAGCATTTTTTTGTCATGGCCAAGGAAAATAGAGCGAAGGTCATTCAGGGCGGCTCCCTTGTAGGACAATTCCGCAACAGCGTTTAAAACGTCATCATCAAGTTGCAAAAATTCTTCTTGCTCCAGCTCTAAAACGCACGACCGTATCTCTGTCAAGGTAGAATCTTCTTCTTTGAAGTACAATCCGGAATTTCCGTTGCTACATGCGAGAGAGGTAGGGCCACATCGGCGTACATTCACGTCAACCACAGCCTTAAGAAGTGTGATGTCATGCCCCTCTTCTTTTGAGTTAATAATCCACACAGTGTCCACTCCATCCTTTTGAATCCTTCTTTTTAAGTCCGGGAGAAAAGAAAACAATGAGCTAATCGCGGACATTTGGTGCTGAGCCAAGAAAGAGGAAGGTTCCATTGACGACGTGTGTATAGCCTCATTCGCGTATGCTGTCACGAGATAACCATTCAGGGGAAATCTCGCATTGATCTCGCAGACTCGCAAGGAGCCGTCGTCTCCGAGAAGAACATCGGGACGAAGAGTGCCCAGATGATACTGCTCAGGCGCTTTCATTAGAACTGCTTTTATGCGTGGATGAACTTGGAGCTGTTGCTGAAGCAGTTCACTCTGTGACCATTGTGAAACGACTGCACGTACTCCTGCAACGACGCAGGAGGAGATTTCTGCGAATTTTCTATACGTCGGTAGGTCCAACAACATCGGGCGAGGAGATACCCGCTTCCAAATTTCTCTGTAATTAGGCGTAAACGGAAGAGTGTCGAGCCTCCCTTGGATGACGTTGTAGAGATCGAGAGAGTATCCAGGCGTCTTATCCTGCTCTAGATTGAGCAAAGAGCCCCTCTGCTGTGGGTCGATTGATATTGGTATGTTTCTTGGCAAAACGTGGGCGAGCATGATGAAGCGTTGATTGTACACGTCAAGGAGGTATGTGCTGCAGCTCGTTGATGAACTTTCCCCCGCCACTTATTGGCAGGGTCATCTGCGTTTAAGTACGGATCTAGTGTCTATTAGGACTGCAGAAAAAGAAGGGCACGGGGGGATCGTTTACTGTAACAGATAATATGGCTGATACCTAGTCAACTTTATGGATGTAATGAGCATGTACATGAAAGGTTACGGCAGGCGGTGATGGCGCCTCACTCCACTAGCACGGGATAGATCGGATATATCTTCCAAGAGTAAAACACCCAAACGTTCCCTCTCTACTAGCAAGTAGAGGGGAGGTAAGCAAGCTAACTTGCCGCATAGGAGGTAACCGCTAATGCGCGGAAAAAGAATGCAATGAAGAGTGCTGAGGGCGAAATGTAGCCAGTCTGATCCTTTGAGCTTGAGGAGCAATGATTTCCAGATCAAATTATCTGATATGGTAGATTTGATGAATGTGGCCATTTGTTTCTTCTGTTCCATCTCCATCCGATTAATTGGGAATACTTACGTACAACAGCAGGGAAAGTGTCAGTAACTCTTTGTGTGCGTCGCAGGCTGTGGCCTGAGGGGGCATTTTAGGTCCTGCATTGGACCGTGAATAAAAACAAATAAGAGTGGCCAAATGCACATGCGAGGTGAAGGACAACTTGTCCCTAGGGTTACAATGTGTATCTTAAGCCGGGAGCGAGCGAGGGCCAGTTAAGCACAAAAACAAGACAATGTGGCTTCACAGTTCTCGTAAACAGGTGTACATATGATTAATCCGTATGGTGCCAAAAGTCTTGTGAAGCGAAACTATTGAATTTTCAAGCCGCAAGGTATGCAATAAAGAAAACGATATTGGTCTACGTTACCGCACAGGGCAGTCCTGTGTCAGATTGCCATGTGACTGCGTAGCAACTCCCTATACAAGACAACTGCCGATATTTCCGGAATTTTATAAATGCACATGCCTGCTGAGACCTTCGTGAAACCACTAAGACTAGAAGACCTGTAATATTACATTAATAGATGCTCACCGTATAATCTCAAAACTCTGAAAAGCAATAGAATCTTTTTCAAATTTTAGTACTTCTACTAATTTGTGGTTACACATTGGATAATGGGCAGGACATGCAGAGGTAATGTTATTCATGAATAAATTATCATACGCTTCGTATTGTGCGTCCTTAGTTTAGTGGATAGTGCATCACTACGAAGCGTTGTCCGAAGGCGTCCAGACATGCGTAGTTACAACTTTGTTTAAAAGTAACAAGTTAACTTTTCCTCCCGTGGCTTGCGCATGCACAGTAGACCTTGACTAAGAAGTTAAGGTCTACGCTGATAAGATTGACACTTGGAAATCCGAATAGACTTTTACTGCAGATCTTGCATTAGGCAAGAACGTAGAGTACAAATACAAGCCTTCATCTAAACTAGTAAGGTTGCCATTTGATGCCTCACCCGCACGCAATATTGGACATGATCAAGATAACAGAATCAATCAGCAATCATTAGAGGTGCGCAAAGACATGCTGGATGGAGCTGCATCTCGTCTTCCCCAACACAGGATGGTTACGTTACGCCCTTTTTGGTTTATGACTGAAAGAAAAGAGAAGAGAATCTACAGCCATGATCCATCTCTGTCTTCAATCGATTGCTTTCAAGACTTAAATATGTTCGACGAATCGTTGCAAAACCTGTTTAAACCCCATCCTTCACTATTTGAAAAGGAGAAAAAATTCATGAGATCCCCCTTGAGACATATTTCTTATCCATGGTTGCAGTTCTGATGTAGATAGTGTACAACTCAACAATAGTTATTATATGTCTCACGAGAGCATGCAGTCCAGCCAGCATGGGTGCAACCAACCCCAAACATCTGGTGGATCGCGAAATGTGCCCTCTTATCACAGAAAAGTATTTATTCCTCCAAAGCTTGCGTGGAGGTCGTAGCAATAGTAGTACAATACATATTGAACTACACGGTTACGAACATCCTAATTTCTTCCTGTCAGCAAGAAAACATGACACTGTTTCAAATTCCTCATCCATACTGATGGCTTCCTTTAGACCGGGGCCCTCGAGCTCTGATCACAAGCTTTCTTTTCCCCTACAGAGCTTATTTGCATGCAATTATCAGAGAGAAGCGATGTATCATGGATTGACCTTGATGATAATTGCAGCTGTATGATAGGGGAATTGTAAAAACACTAAAGATATAATTAGTTCCGAGATTCATATATTGGTAATATTCCCAATGGGATAAAAACAATTTCATAAATAGTTAGATTGCTCTGTTCCAGGGGGTAAATGGGGCTGGTTTACTGCGAGTGGTGCGAATGCTGCGATTCCTATGAACTTCAATACAGGTTTCAGGACTTAAAGTGCGAGTAACGAAGCATTTCCACCACCTAATGGTAGCCACTCACTGTCATCCTAAGTTACTATCAAAACTCAATACTAAATTCGTACCTCGTCCACTGGAGTTTTTTCCTCAAGGGGCTTGTTTTACTTTTCAATTTTTTTGTTTGGATCCGATCTGGACTGATTCGGGGTTTTCACTTCTCATAGGCGAGCCTATTTTTCAATCATTATAATACCCAAAGTTTTCCCCTTCTCAAAGTACAAGTCAGGCTAAGACAGCCACTGTGGTTCATGTATGCACATATTATGAAAGGGGACTGACCTTGCTACAGAGCGGCAGTTTATAGAATAGAAGGCTGACTCCCATGTGGCGCAAGTTTAGCTTTACTTTCACTTTTGCCTCTGCGATTAAATGTGATACGTCAAATAATTTCTACCGCACCCGTTCACTGAAAATCGGGGAAGAAATCTTTAATGATTAAGGATGCACTCATCGACGCAGGAGGACAGAAAATAAAAAATAATATGAGAAGGATGATTATTACAGTTGAACTAGAATTGAAGAGACGTAAACAATTACCCATTTAGAGCTTTATAAGGAGACTGGCTGTATTGAAATGAAGAAAGAATTTTAATGCACTCAGTATCTACTAGGGACTGCGCACGTCCTAACTATACGGCTAAGATCTTGAAATCAAAAAAATATATGACAATGTTTCTTTGAAAGGTAGGAGAAACCCTTCGCCATATATTGCACTTCGTGTTAAAACCTATATGAAGCCCATATGACTGACGGCAGCAATTTGAAAGCAGTTCCAACAGACTCAAAGGAGAAATCAGGAAGTAGTGAACCTCATGGAGGAAAAGTTTCATTGCGAATCAACTGTAGCAAAGATTCGATTTCCCCTGGAGACACCAGCGTTTCGCGCGTCGATGAGGCTTCCGAGCTCTAAGAAAAAGGCGTACTAGCCCCATGCCCCAAACTCCAAACACATATCGAATCACGCGAATTCTCCCAGTGGGGAAATTTTGGGGTTACCTTAATGTATGGAAGATGTGGTCGGTTGAATTCTCCAAGTGGCTCCGGCATTATTGCCTAGTTCCGCCATTTGCTCCCACCACCCCATGCCCACGATATCATTGCCCAAAGACATTGGATGTGTACGGCGGCCTCCCTCTGCATTGCTTGCTTTCGATTATTAACACCCTATACCCTCCCCACTGTGAAAACGGAATGCAAATTCATAGGATTTTGCATCATTCGCAGCACAATACACCAACCCCAGCAACCCTACTGTAAAAACTGCCAAATAGTGATACTTAATGCAAAAAATCAGCTATACGTCTGTTCTTTTTGTGTATCAGCTGCGGACAAAATGGAATTCTGAATAGAAATGGCGTCAAATGCAAAAGTATGACTCGGTGGATTCGGAAACGAATGTTGGACGCAGCCTACGGTCTTGCTTGCATCGAGCTTGTGGTTCAGTTTTTGGCCATGACTCGAATGATCTCGAGCGCAATTATGCGTTAAATTCTGGGGGTTTTTGGGTTATTTCAATGTGTGGAAGATGTGGTCGGTTGTATCCACGCTACTCTCTAGTGCGTTGTGCAAGTCTTGCGAGTCGTAATGATTCGAAAGGGTAATATCCGCAAATGAAGATTTTTTTGCTCTTCTATGCAGCTGGCTTTTCATTGGTTACGTACTGTAGCAAGCGCTGTAACACTCCTGCGGTATTGCCACTCGACTAAAGAAGTGCAACTACACGTACACTTATCATATCGTTAGAAACCTGTTTAGCGATTGACTCTTGAACTGATCAGATAAGTTTGGCCTCCGCAGGAAAGGTACAGTATTAAGAAGAAGAAGAAGAAGACTTTACCAAGCAGAAAAGGGGGGGCTAGCGGCCCTCAAAAGGGGAAAAATCTATCCGAGCCAGGAACGGTCGAGTAGTCGTCGGTTGATCGCGACAGAAGTTCGTTGTTGTACGAGCGAACTGATAATCGTGAACAAGCGATCGCGCTCGAAGGCAGGGCTACTGCCTTTACGTAGTGCGATGTACTCAGCAATTCTGGACAGACCTCGTTCGGCACCGGGGCCGGCAGACCCGTATATATCGAAAGCCATCGGGTGGAAGTCGATACGTAGTTCGGCGCAGAGGTGGCCATAGCGGAGAGATTTCGCGCGCTCAGATGCAGTAAGGGCAGCGAGGGGCGTGTGAATTCGCTGTTGGGCGTATGGAGCGGAGTGGGGGCTGATGACAGTGACGTCGTAGCCATGCGGGACGGGAGAGAACTGGACATCATCGATATAGATGTCGAGGCGGCGGCGGGAGTTGGAGGGTCGGGGCAAGTCTTGCGGGAAGGTCCATTCCCGGACAGGGCGAATCCCAATTGATAAGCGTGATACCTCGGAAATGAGGCGGTCGCGAACACAATTGTGGCGCCGAATGGAGCCGTCGGCGCAGGGACAGACAGAGGCATGGTGTCCGTAGGATCCAGGGTGGGGACAGTGCGGAAGTGGGCGGCGGCGCAATAGGTGCAGGGTTGTGTGCCAGAGAAGATGGGGACACCAAGACGGAGGCAAACCATGGTTCGCCATACTTCAGGAGCGGCCCGGGTACCGAGATGGCTCTGCGGGAGGTTGTGAAAGGGACGGGAGGCGTGGGAAGAAGCGACGGAAGCTAGGCGGCGGAGTAGCCGGGAGCCTTCGGAGGAGGAGAGGTCGACGGAAGAGAGAAGTCTGGCGCGAAGCCCCTTTGTGATCTCGGCAGTAGAAGAAGAAGAAGACTTTACCAAGTAGAAAAGGTTTTTTTTTAAGTATTAAGCATTTGTAAGTTAGCAACTTTCTGCTTGAAGGACAGTCAGACTCTGATCCGAATATGTCAAAAAATTATGCTTTTCCAGCATTTCTTATTTGTCACATCATTTAAGTTCGGAACTAACTTGTTAAATCAACGTCAGCTTTCAAGCAACTTTCTGCATTCCCTGATCTTGTCGTCCTTTTCGATTATCTACTAAGTGTTCTGATCCCTTGAATAGCTCAACGAACTACCTAATTGCTCAAAAATATGAATTTACAAGAAAGAATATATCACAAGCGCAACACAAAGATGTTATGCAGCACTGCGTGAAATCGAGGCTTCGTCGACTTTTCGCCGCTCTTAGCGCCCGCCCTGCGCGCTATATCCTCTGGTGCAGGCGCGGCCTTTTCCGCCCGTCTAGCCCGTTTCCCCTGCAGATCGACATACCGCGACCGCTGCGCTCTCGCTGCACCGCTCTCGTCGATACCGCTGTCGACAGTACCGTCATCCCTCCCCTTCGGATGGCTTTGCTTTTGGAACGGTACTGTAAAGCAACCGTCATGTCAAATGCGGCATGCTTGCTGAATGGCTGAGTCTTTTAGGGGGCGTATTTCCTTCCACATTTCTGTGTCGCCACAGCGTTATGAGTTGATTGTAGTTGTCTGGAAAACTTCAGGATAGATCGAGTATATCTTTCAAGAGTAAAATACCCAAACCTTTCCCCTACAAAGTGCCGCCGCATGGTTTTCGTCTAAGTTGCCTTTCCACGGTTCAATTCGTTGCCGTCACATCCTTCCGTAAGGCCAGTGCTTTCAGGAGATGAAACCTATTTTCATTCCTTGGATCCCCTACTCTACTAGCTATTTTAAATATAAGGTTTCTGGCTCCCTGCTTTGCTTTACTTTCCCCCTTTCCTTCCATCCCCACAATATCTAAGAAGAAGTAGGCTGTGGTTAACTCTCCTCGCCTACCGAAAACCACTCGCACGTCACCATTGCGTGACAGGCAGCCCCCATCCTCTTCAGAAGCCGCTCCACATTCAATCCCAACGGAGCTTATGGGCAGCCGTCAACTGGGCGCGCGAGTGAGTTCATTGCGAGCACGGAGATAGCCACTGGTTTGTTTCCGCAGAGCCCCTTCTACATCTTGGTGGAGAGGTAGTGGAGGGTGATAGGGATAAATCGTCGGAGAAGAGATACTAAGAACCAATTACCTCAAGAGGGAGGTGTTGCAAGCGACAAAAGTGCTACCTTGGTATAGTTGAACAAACAAAATGGAGTGGATAAAGAATACAGTTGAGAGGGCTAAAAGCAAGTATAGAAGGGACAGGGTCTACCACTGTTGCTCTGCGACCAGCGTAAGAAAAATTTTTCTTGGGTTTGAAATTGACTCTCAACTTCCTACTACTCGGTACTTGACTTGAATTTGTCTGCCAACTTGCTTCACCTCTCTATGAGGAAGCAGTATACTCAGCTTATATAGACTTTGGCTGCCTCTATAGTCCGAACAAAACTACAGAAGATACCAGGGAATACATAAAAACACTCTGTGTGGATGATGTAGTCTAAACAAAAGATACTTAAGAATCGAACAGTCGATCTGGTCCTCCTATTTCCCACTCCCTAAATCAGACCCAAATAACTCCTCCAAAGTATCCATTTTGCCCAAGCAGTCCCCACAAACATCTGGTTACGGGTTAAAACTCTCTATTTCCTCCTGGGAGATATCTACACAACTAAAGATGCCCCCATCCGTTTCTAGCGTCGGGACCACTTTGTCCATACAGTCCCGCTCTGGGCCCACCATCCCAACACTTTTCTTGTGTCCCTCCCCCTCATCCTCCTCGTCATCTTCTTCATCCTACTCGTGAACCTCATTCTCATAGACCAATTCCAGGGCTGCCCATTCTTCGAAGGTCTTTCCAGCTCCCTCCTCGACTTCCTACTCCAGCCCCTCACCTACCTCCTCCGCTTCCTCCTCGACGAACATGCGACGCACGAATTCGATCACCTTTTTTTTGGTTTTCCGGCATAGATAGTCATCACGGTCAATAGGTTCGAAAGGGAGTAAGGTTGGGGAATGGAGTTTAGGGGGTTGGGGTGGCGATTTTTGGAAATGGCTCCGGAGGGGTATAGGTTGTCCATTTTGGTGGGCTTTGGGGAGTGGTAGGAAATTGAGGGAGTTTTGAATGGGTAAGGGGATAGGGGTGGTGAGTGCAATGATCAGGAACGTTTGAAACTTGGAATAAAGGGGTTTAAATAGCCTCCCGAGGGCGCATTCTATAGATTCGGAATAGGTAAAATAAATCTACAAAGGAATTTGTAGTAGTGCATTTGCGCCTTTTTTCTCAAAAAAATGAATTTGGAGGAAAAGGTAAGCGAAAAGGTAAAATGAACTTGATTTGGGATCGAGTTTAGAGGGGTGGATACACTATTAAAATATCGGGATAAAATGGAAGTGAATTTGGAGAGGACCGCCGTAATGATAAGCAAAGGTCAGGGAGGGCGAGGAAGGACCAGAACTACAAGCAATTTTGGACAAAGTGAGTTAGTACAGCAAATTAAAAGTCGGTAGATGACGGCAAAAAAAATCCGTTCCGATCCGCGCGCGTCTAGCAGATGGGTAAGCAGTATTGGTGGATGACAGCCCCGTTCTTTTGCATGGAAATTCTTGTTTAAAATAGCCCCAGTGAGAATTTCTTTACTCACTAGTTATCTTGAGTGCACACTGACTGACCGACTATTCAGTTAAGAGCTAACTGGACGGACCACATCGGTCACGTACAGCGGGCCCGCGATATGATGGCCATAGCCCGCGATGACCACAAAGTGCAACCAAGTCACCTTGGAAACTCTGAAAATAAATCTCTAGCAATGAAACCCCTACGTATAGCTCCACTTTAATTGTTCTCTTTTGTATGACATGATGTAATGGCTCCCCTAAGGCGCGCGCGAATCGGATCGGATTTTTTTGTCATCGTCATCTGCCGACTTCTTATTTACTGCAGTACCTTCTCTTGTCCAAAATTGCCTGTAGTTCTGGTCCTTCCTCACCCTCCCTCAATCTAAGCACCTTCCAGGGGAGAATATATCTCCTTCTTTATCCTTTTTTATCCTTTCCGCGGTCCTCTCCAAATTCACTTCCATTTTATCCCGATATTTTAGTAGTGTATCCACCCCTCTAAAATCGATCCCAAATCAAGTTTTTCTTCCCTTTCTTGCTTACCTCCTCCAAATACTTTTTTTTGAGAAAAAAGGCGCAAATTTACTACTGCAAATTCCTTTTCAGATTTACTTTATCTATTTCTATTTAAATCTATAGAATGCGCCTTCAGGAGCCTATTTGAACCACTTTTTTCCAGACTTCAAACCTCCCTGGTCATTTTACTCAATACTTCTATACCGCTACCCATCCGAAACACCCTCAATTGCTTGCCACTCCCTAAGTTCCACCAAAATGAACAACCTGTGCCCCTCCAGAGTCATTTCCAAAACTCGCCACCCTCGCCTCCTAAACACCATTCATCTACTCCCTTTCGGCCCTTCGGACAGTGATGAATATCTCCGTCTGCAAACCAAGGAGAAAGTGGTCGAGTTCTTTCGTTGCTTACTAATAGAGAATGAGGCGGAGGAGTTAAATGAGGGGCAGGGGAGGAGTTCGAGGATGGACCTGGGGAGATTTTTGAGGAGTGGGCGCCCCGGAATTGGTTTACGAGAATGAAGAGAAAGAGCAGGACGGGGGGATAAGGAGTAGGGAGGGGAGGATGAGGGGTAAAGAGAAATTTAAAGCATCGGAATTTAGGGGCTGGGGCTGGAGAGTATGGACCAGGCAATCTCGACGCTGGAACCGGATGGGGGCATATTTAGTGTCTTAGATATCTCTCAGGAGGAAATTGAAATTTGTAAGCCGTTCGCGGATATATGTGGGGACTGCTTGGGTAGTATAGATATTTTGGAGGAGTTGCTTGGTTATCATCTAGGGGATGGGAAATGAGAGGACTACATAGATTGTTTGTTTTTCGAGTATCTTTTGTTTAGAGTATATCATCTACACAAAATATATTTATGCATTTCCTGGTATCTTTTGTAGTTTTTTTCTGACTTTATTGGTAGCCAAAAGTCTACATAAGCTAAGTAAACGTCTTCCTCTTGGAGATGTCAAGCAAGTTGGCATACAACTTCAAGCCAAGTCCCGAGTAGTAGGAAGTTGAGAAACAACTTCAGACCCAAGAACCATTTTTCATACTCTGGTCACAGAGTATCAGTGGTAGATCCTTCTCCTTCTATACTTGCTTATTGAACTCTCAATGTTCGTACTTACCCACCCCTTTTTGTTCGCTCAACTATACCACGGTAGCCCTTTTGTCGCTTGCAACACCTCCTTCTTAAGGAAATGTTTTCTGCGTATCTCTTCTCCCGAAAAATTACCCCTATAAACTTCCAACTGAAATAAAAGATATTGCCCTTCGTGGGTTGTATCCAGCTGGTGATGATAAGTACTGCTACCAAAAAACTGGCATCAAAAAAGTAATAATACAACTTTCCTTTGGTCAAAAGGCCTCCGAAATCAGGGAGCGTGCGAGAAAGGGCCAGGGAGAGACGGCGATGGCCGTAAGTTGAAGAACAAGACAAGACGGTGGAAATGAGATGGCGGTATTCGTTGAAGGCTGTTATACCATGTCGAATTACAGGGGCGATTTTGCCTAGTTCGTCTCGGCCTGGCTTGTCCACTCCTTCGCGTAACTTGAAGCCAATAGGGAAGAGCTCACTGTGCATTATGTGCCTTCCTCTGCGCCTCGATGGACAAATTATTTCCCGTTTGAGTGATGCGTACTTTTGTTATGGCACTCACTTTAAAGACGGTCGCAACAAACACGTCAATTGCGCATGATTTGCTGGTAAGACCAATATTTGCGGTCATGATGTTCATTTTGCAGAGTTCTTAGGCGTAAAATGGGATTTCATAGGAATAAATCGCATAGGAAGAGATTCTCAGAACCAATTATCCTACACCAGAGGTGTTAAATTGACAAAAGTGCTGCCAGAGCACATTTGTAGGAAGACTTAAAGGTGGATATAGACTAAATGTCAAAGAGCTGCAGGTGAGGGTAGAAGGGTTAGGGTCTACTACCTACGCTCAATGAAGAACGTACGAAATATTCTTCTTAGTTCCGAATTTGACTTTCAGCTTCTGAATTATTTCGTTCTGTACTGAAATTTGTCTCCCCATTTGCTTGCCCTCACTCAATAGAAACGATTTAATCAGCTTATATATAATTTCTAGATCACCTTAGAGTCTCAAACAAAAATACTTAACACCATAAAATACACTCAAGGGAAATATATGGACGATAATGGCAGAAGGAGGACATATATTGGAGTTAAATATACAGGAACCATAACCCTGGCCCCAAGCTTTCAGCCAGAAGTGGGCATGATGAGGCAAATATATAGAATTTTAAGAATTAAGTTTGGTATCTCCCAGAAAGCTGACGTTTATTGACGTTAATTCGTGCCAGTTTGTCATATATTAATAAAAAAACCATGCTTTTGCCACAATCAACTAAATTAAAAAATGTCTTGCAAGTGCACAAAAGTCTTCATCGTTAGTCCTTCATCCTGATGTTTTTTCTGTGTATAAATTTTAGTACAAATGAATCCTCTCTGCTTCAGGCTGGCTTTCCGTCTCTTCAAGACTCCTGCAGTCAGCTATTCAATACTACTAAAGGTGGATATGGACTTTCTCGTCACTGTCCTTCCGCTGTTTCTGTTAGCAGACTTTCCTTTCCTGCTAAAAATACACGACTTCTCAAGCGTATAATGATTCAGCTGATTAGCAGTTTTATTTTCGAGAAAAAAATTACACGTCACTGTCACTGTACTTCGTACCATAGCTTCATGCATAGATCTGATAACTTCAAGATGGGTTTTAATACACTCTTTTTAGTGGCTTTTTGCAATCTCTCAAGAGAGAAATAATGTATGCGATATGCAAATTCATCCAAGAGATGGCGGAGAAATGGATATATACGAGAAAATAAGACACTAATAATCAAGAATGAATCGTCGTACGATAAACGCGGTCCATCTGGCACCCGAAAATATAAACATATGCTTATTATGAAATAATAAATTACTTGCTCATCGTTCGCGTCCTAAGGAATGTTGCGCGGTCAAAAAGATATTATCTTTCCATCGATTTTATGCTGTGCATGATTATGGAGGAGAGTTTTAGTTGAACATGCGGTAGATTCTCTTGATAGACATTCACGAAGGTTTGTCAGTGTAATGAGGCCTGTAAAAGTCCTCTCGTGGGTCTTTCAGAAGCTTTTGTGGGCGTTTTATGGACCTCATAAGTTCCTTCTCGGTTCATCAACACTGCCTCAGGAGGATTATATTCCTTAACTTCGGTTCCGTTATGGCAATTTGTAGGATGAGGTTTCTATGGCGGATACTGGCCTAATCGGTATTCCATATCCGGGGGTTAAGTTATACCCCCTCAGTAATAAATCTTGATGGTCTTTGAGAATTGGAAAACTGGAAGTACTATATTCAGACAGGTTTGAAAAAAGTCCCTAATAGCTACTTCCCAATATCTTCCGATAGAATTATGATATAATACTTCCACGAAATTTGGACCTGCTTCCATAAACTTCTCCTTTTGAAATAAGGAAATAACTCTTAGTAATAGTTGGTAATCTTCTTCGGGAAGCAATGGTCAGTCCAATATACGGAATAATAGTGAGATATTAATATAGAAGTGGATGATGAAATTGAGTTCGTAATAGCCCTGAGTTAAGGGTGCAATCCATTTGCAAGTTATCTTTCCTCCCATGGGAATCGATTCTGTAGTTCTAAAGGACTATATTTCTTGGTTGCATGAATTACTGTCTGAGAAGAAATTCTTCAATTCTTTGATAGCAAGGGACGAGACGACGTGCGTGGATGGCTCTTCTCAATCCCATCCCTGAGCTTGGGCAGAGCTTATAATACGGTGGTCTCTCCTAAGTGATAGTGAAAGGGTTGGAGAACTTTGATTAGAATGATGGTCACTCTATAGCCTGCTGTATGGATTTTCTACGGACGAAAAGAACTTTGGAGTCTACTGGAAAGACTTGAGCTCGCTGATTATCACTTCTTTTTGGTTTGACAACTCTTGGAGTGATCTTCGACTCTCTGTAGCCCATAAATCTACCTCCCTACAATATTTTGACTTAATTTGCTGTTAAGTCTCTTTCTAAACTTATTGCAGCTTTTTCGCACATGATCTCGAATAGTAAGCGACCAGTTTCACCCTTTCTTCTGAGATAGCGTTGTAATACCTTTTTTAAATCAGTTTCCCCCTATATTTATTTGCCTGGGATAATTTTAGCTACCTCCCGTTTGATTTTCCCTGTAATTATTTCATATTTCCCGTTTGAAAAAGGAGACGAGGCGAGACCTTTTTCATTTGAATACATTTTCCCTCTTAAAAAGTACAGAAAGGTCATTGCAGCAAACAAACAGTATTATGTGAAGTGATCTTTTGCGGGAGTCCAAAGGACCAAATTATTTCTCTTTTAACTAAATTAAAGACCACCTATGCGGTATTTTCCTTAGTTGTGAAAGCCAATGACTAGCCAGTAAGGTGCTCAAATCTTATGAGAAGGTAATTGTTCCACAAGACTTTTCTTTGAATACACCGGCAAAGTCGGTTGATAAAGTCTGAAAAAGGCCTTAAATAGAGAATTATTTTCCATATTCCTTGCCGGAGCAATTTCCGCTCCCGGCAAAATTTGACAGAATCTTTTCTTCCGGAGCGGAAATTTTGCTGGAATGTGCTCAATTATTTCATGATCCAATATTTCCTTTTACAATAACACACTACCTTCTGTATCCATTTTTGTCACATTTCCTTGGCCAAATTCGCTAGCGATAGATACGTCATCTGCTTTTTTCAGATTACCATGTCTCTTTTGTAAATACTGCATCTCGGATCAGACCTCGCCTCATCCCTCAGAGATAGCTGCCCGTCTGTTATCTTTAGTACAGTTCTTGCTTTCATGATAATTGTATCGAAAGCACTTCCCAAAACGAGTATTTGTAGGAAAAAAAACATCTACCACTAAGCCACATGCGCTAGCATGTCAAGTGGTGCATGAATACACAGCCCATTTCAACAGTATTCTGGTGTTTATTCTCCAAGCGCATACTTGCGAGTGTATAAGCTTATGTTAGTACTAGCAGACATCTTTATGCTTCAAAATAAAGGTCCCCTTTTACTTCATGGTCAAATTAAGGCTCTCCGACCTGAGATGTTATCATACTCAGTCGATTATAGACCCGCGTTCCCAGTCGTTGTTCCAATTTTCTTATATCTCTTCTAACAGCTTTCGAACAGCTGAGCTTGTGGCTAGCATTTGTTGATTCCTCTCTGGATGCATAAAATACAGAGATAAATGGTCTCCCTTCATTTTTCCTCCCAGCGACTGAACTTTCTCCGAACTATTACGAAATTACACAAAATTGTACACTAGATTATTAAAAGTATGAGGGCCTTTGATTAGGATGAAATATGAACGCCTCTTACTCTCCATTGCAGCCTTCTGCATCAGTCAGACTTCTCGTAAAGATCACAAAATTAAACCAATGAGCTCAAAAAATAGATTAAGATGAAGCGAGCCTCTATGGTGATGCGGATCTCCTCATCTGGTTCTACTTCCCTGGCGTATTATTTCACAGCCTACTCGCATAGCTCAGCGAAGTTGCGCACATCCCTATTAATGCACCACCCCTTGATGAACTTTGCACTTCATTTGCTCTTTGCTTCACAAAAAAGATAGGAAAAGATACTTGCGGCCTTTATTTATTTATAATATTTGACTTTTTTGTAACATTTTTTTCGAAAATCCATTGCGATGATCAACTAATAATGAGATGCATTATTTTGGCCTGATTTACATTATCAGAAATAGCTGATAGGAATATAGAACCGATTATCTTTCCTTTTTTGCTTAAATGAGCTCCATTTCCATATTGCCAGATTCCGGAAGATCATCTAGATTTCTGTTCCATTCAGGTAAAATAAATTTTGAAAGTGCTCGTAATTCAACAATTCCCATGCCGGTATACGGTGCTCCATCATCAAGTAAAGGACCTGGGTAAAATTCGTTTGATGGAGAATCAAGCACAGTTATAGTCATATGAAATGTTACAGAACCAGGCATGTTTTTTTTCATATTTTCCGTATTTTCCATTTTTGATGATGAACCTTTAAAAGTTTTAGTCTCGCTGTATTTATCTTTTTCATCAGCCTAATGTGCAATTTCACGACATCGATCACGAGTTGATTTTGCTTTGAGTGCAGCAAATTCTTCTGGGGTAGTTTATGCTTGGGGGTTTTCTTGAAGTTTTTCTTTTCTCCATATGAAATATTTAATTGCTTTAATGAAACATATTTTTGCGAATTCCCATTATCTTGTGTTACGTTTTTCGGTTTATCGCATGCACAAAAAATATATGATATTTCGAAATATTTGATTAATTCTAAACATTTTCCTTTATACATACCGGCATCTTCATTGTGCAACTGAGACTGTCAGTCTCACCGTAATATGCTGGGTTAAATCTTAAACTCTTGTAGTATTACGCCTCTAGGCCTGTTCCTCTAGAATACCTTTGAATTTAGTATTGTTAGCTTACCATTCATTGTCACTCTCGTTGAATGCTTCTCTATATAAACCATAGTCAGAAGCTCTGGTCTGTTCACCAGAAGCTTCAATCATCAGTTCAACCATCGATTACCTCTTGTGCTCCAAAACTCAAACACATTTCCATTTGTGTACAGCATCAAAATAGTTTCCTTGAGGTCCTTTACTATCCGTACAGGGAGCTGTTCTGAGATCCCATGAGAATTTTGGCCTTGAAGGAAGTTCGGGGTGATCTCGGCCCATAACTATAGAAATTAAGTAAAATGCGTAGATTAAAATTAGATAATTCCAAATAAATGAATAATAATCTCCCATGAATAGGACTGAGAATAACAATAAAAAGAAAACTAATATTTATTTCTCGATGAGAATAGTTCAATAACCCCAGGCTTTCTAAAATTTTCAAACAGTCTGAGACTATTTATACTGCAGATCAGAGTAGAAAAGCTACAAAGATAATTCCAACAGTATAATAATTTTTGTAGGCCAAATTCGTGCTCAAAAAACAACTATATAATAACTATCAAGGTAAGCATTAATCCAAATAACAATTTTCTGGTAATATGATTCCGGTAATTAGAACTGTAGAATTTAAAAACCAACTGAAAGACATAAAAATTGCTTCGCATGTAATACGGGAAAAAATATGGGCCAGTGAAAACAGGTAAAATTACTTTCGATGATTCACAATAAATAAAAATTGTTGGCCTCTGATAAAATATTATTCCACAATTTTCATCACTGTATTCGATATAGAGAACAAATTGAACAGTTTTCCAATACTTATAAAAATATTTTTCAATTTTCACAAATATAGGATGAAATAGGAAGTGCTAGATGTAGACCATCGTAGAAAGAAACTGAACCACATTATTCATTACAGGCTGCACGCGGCAATGGCAATAAGAATAGTGATCTAGAACGACATCTAATTCCACTCTGTTGGAGTAAAAGTGGTGACAAGCTGCATGTATAAAAATGTCATGGAGAAAGCGGTTTAGTTCATCAATAAGGAGGATTCACTAAATACAAACTTACAGAGTAGCAGACTTTTTCGTCTTAGTTCTGAGATATACTTTAAAACGCAAGCATCAATCATGCATTCAAATGCATTCCATAGTATGTACTTTTGATGTCGTTAGTGGCACCGCCACTCATACCGGACATGTGCTCTGGCCGAATCGTCACACAGTTTGCGAATGTGGAACAGGTAGCGAAACCCAGTACTGGTACTGATTATAAGAATTCACAACCATGACAAAAGGCGAAGGGGGAGGAGCGACAGCTGAGGGCGAGTCGACAAAGAAAGGAAGAAACCGAGCAGTACCAGCAACCATGACTGGCTGCATGTATGAAGTAGTCAGATGGAATCTTAGCTCTTTGCGCTTGTTCTACCTCGCCTCCTCTAAAATACTTTTCGTTAAATTGCCAGGCCAGTTACCTTCGACATCATTTCAGGGGCTAAAAGCATGGTTGCTCCAGTATTGTTTAACTGCATAGTCAGTCAATCTAGCTGTGTAGTGTTTGATGATCCTGGGCGTGGTATTTAGCTAACACGCAACGAATGTCGTCTTGTGGCAGACACACACTGGATACGGGCTCGAGCCAGCCCTCTAAGGAATATTGTGAGTGCTGTACCACTGTGTTTCCCGTTGGCCAATATGCGACTGCTTCATGGAGAACTGGTGGCAGCTGATCACGTCTTTCAAATACTATAAATCGCCCCAAAACTTCCCCTATTGGATATTGCCCATTTAATATCGTAATAAAGACGTTATGCGAAATGGCGTTTCGGGGAATTCAGAAGCACGGTATCTACATAGATGATAATGTACCAGTCTTGTTAAACCTAAGTTTATATTGCATAGCCTCGCGATCTTACTGATCTCACTTTTTCGCGCCGCAGCCAATGCTCGGAATCCCGATGTCGTCCACTCTGCCTTCCTCAGGATTCACCTACTTCCCACTGCAGTCTTACGACGGTTAATGCGGTGGGAAGCCGGGTGGCAATCCAAGACAAGACAAAGCCAAGCGCTCCGCGAGCGAATACGCCGCGCTTCTGCAGGGTGAATGGGCCGATGTGTGGACAGAGGCGATTCAAGCACACCACGTCAAAGAAGAACGAGTGGTCCGGCCATGTCCTCAACAGAACGACGCAATGCGTGAAGCAATATTCCGCAGGGCAGCCCATCTTGCTGCAGATGCGCAATATGGCATTGCACCCTGCACCAGTCGCACATTGCTGACGTGCGTGACCCGCAAGTCATCGAAAGCCTGCCAAAACTGCACCCAGCACCGCAGTCTCCGGTGAGAGCCATAGAAGCGAGAGACTTGCCGCTCCCGGTGGATATTTTGGAGGAAACGGTTCTACGCGCGGTCCGACGCCTGAGCCCTAACTCCGCACCTGGCCCCGACAGAATGTCACCGCGACTCCTGCACCTGCTGGCCAACACACGGGTGAGCCCTGAAGTTGGGGTGACGGGTATCTCGCCTACTAACAGCTGTTGTGTCGAGACTAGCTCATGGAAACCTCCCAAATGAGACAATCCCCCTTATCTCCTCTGCGACACTGTTGCCGATCCAACCCCAGCCAGACAAGATCCGCCCCATTGCAATTGGGACGGCCTTGCGGCGACTGGTGACGAAAGTGCTCTTACCCCAGGCATTGGAAGACACGAGGGAATACCTCGCTCCACTACAGGTGGCCAACGGAGTGCACTGGGACTGGATTCTATCGTACACGAAGCCCGAAGACTGGTCTCCACCAAGGTGAAGATGAGGACTACGCGCTGGTTTCAGTGGATGCACATAATGCGTTCAACCGCTTTTCGAGACAGAAAATGATCGACCTCCTGCCGACCAAAGTGCCGTCGTTATGCCGTTTTCTGAACATGGTGTATGCCCGTCAAATGCCGTCCCTAATCTTGCCTGCGGCATCGACACAAGACATCCCCAGCCAAGAAGGGATGCAACAAGGGGACCCAGCAAGTATGTTGATGTTCTCCCTTGTCATACACCCACTGGCAAGAGAAATTTCCGATCAGACCCAACTCCATTTACACAGATGGTATGCGGATGACTGCACCCTGGTAGGCAATCACACTGAGCTCGACAAGGCTGTCGAGATCCTGAGGTCTAAGGGACCTGATCATGGCCTGTATCTAAACCCGGCGAAGACACGCCTATTCTGGCCGCGCCACCCTGCCACTGAGACACCCCTACTGCACCGCTTTCCAAATGAGAACTTCTCAAATCACGGCATTGACCTCCTCGGCGCCCCGATCGGTTCGCCTGAATTCATGGAGAACTTTCTCAATGAAAAAATTGCAGGATGCAAAAACACGCTATCGCTGATCGATGGGATTGGGGATGCTCGCATCCGGTTCCACCTCCACCGCGTTTGTGCCTCGGCATGCAAGCTACATCATGTGATGAAGCTAACACCGCCGAGTGCAACAAGCGTCCTGGCAATGAGATTTGACCAAGAACAGATGGAATATTACGCGGTCAAACAACGTGCCGATGACAAGTGCGGTCCGTCAGCAAGTGGCTCTTCCGCTGCGCCTCGGAGGCCACGGATTCACACCCGTGGCAACGCTGAATCTAGCGTCGTATGCGGCCAGCGTCATCGACTCCGAACAAGTGACATGCCCCGATGATCCTAGCGTAGCGCACCACCGTGCACAAAGCTATGCACATGCTGATACCCACCTTCTCGAGTTTGTCCGACGACTCCACCCAAGCTTCTCCGACGGACGGTGGTCTCCCAGAAACGCTGACAGCGGCCAATCTTGCAAACAAGCCCGATAATACACACAGTATTTTATATCGAGCCTGGTGCAAGTCGGCAGCAAAGGTATTCTGGAAAGAAGACGAATGGAGAGGTACCCAAGCACTACGCTGCATACGGAAGCTGATATTCGGCGAAGGATCCGCCGCCAGGCATACTTAGAGACGCCTGCTGCAGCCTTTCTCACCGCACATCCGTCTGTGGTCAGCCGGACCTATAATAAGATGTGGTCAGTGATGCTACGCCGCCACCTGGGAGTTCACGTGTTTGACGACACTGTGCCGCTGCAATGCGCGGAGTGCAACAGGCCCATGGACAACCGAGGTGACCATGCCGCGGATTTTTGCAAAAAAGGCCTGGGATGGACTAACCGGCACAATGCCGTGGTGAAGGTATTTGGCCGACAACTGTTCAAAGCAGCAGGAGTCGGCGTCCAATATGAGGTGAAATACTTACTTCCCGGACTGAATGCACGGCCTGCCGACATTCTAGTGTACCCGAGATCGGAAGAGATCAGCACCTTGCCGCCCCTCCCGGTGGCCTACGACGTCACAGTAACATCGCCATTCCAAGAGGGGTTCATGTCCATTGGAGCGCGTGAGGCGCGCGCCGTTGCCAATGCAGCGGAAAGACGGAAAAATAGGGAGCTTGCCAGCAAAGTAGCAGCCATCCCAGGTGAAGCCCTCCCAGGACGATCAAAACTGGGATGGAAGTTTGTGCCGCTAGCCTTCGACTCACTTGGATCGCCGTCTGCGACGACGTCGAAGGTAATCGACGAATACGTGGCCGCTGTCGCAACCTGCAGCGCATGCTCGGCGGGAGGAGTGAAGACTCGGCTTTATCAGCAGCTTAGTTATGCGATTTGGTCCACGTGTGCGGCGTCTGTATCATGTCGCGCCCCACAAGATGCAGAGTTTAGCCACCCTATTCAAACCTAATTGTTTTAGGTCAGTGGGGTATTCAAGAAAATGCATGTTGCACCTGTATATGTCTGTGGTAAAGTAATTCAGAAGTTTATACGCCCTTACAACCCATGAAGTCAAGATGATTACACAAGCACAGTGTGTTGTATTACCTTCAAGTCCCGCTTTTTGCCCCGGGCACGGATTGCCTGGAGCACAGAGTGTCCGGGGGAGTGCCCCGGACAACAAAAATGCCCTGAGGCCCTCCACTGCCACGGGGATCATCTCATGCACTGCCTGCACGGCGGGCACCAAACCCAACGAAAACACTGTCAAGTCGTCCTCTTCGCTTAAACCTGCAGAAAACAGCCCGCCATCCTTCCATCGAGCAGCGACAGGGGCTTTACCACACAAGGCAAGACATGCAGGCAATGAGTAGCAATGGAGGAACAGCCTTCTTCGATATCACGTTCGTCGACCCCCTCGCGCGTTCTAATAGGAGAGTGCGTACTTTCAGTCCATGCACCCTCCTCAATGCAGCGATATCCGCCAAGCGCAGAAGATATGAACCTTTGCTCATGCCTCCTGCTAGAGGAAGGCTTGTGCTTATCCCCATATCCACCCTCGGAGGCTGGCATCCAGACGCGTATCCGGTGCTAAACGATGTCGCGCGGAACATAGCCGTTCGAGCGCCGGAGATTTATTGGAGGGTTCGAGCCGTGCGAACCTAAAGACACGCTGCCACAGCCATTATGTCTAATGCGGAATGCCTGCTCGCTGGTATTGACGAAGTCCTGTAAGGAAAGTTATTTAGTGTTACCAGTGACGATTTGTCCTGCGCACCGCACTTCTAGAGCAGCGTTGGTACAACCACATCTTCCATACATTAAAATAACCCAAAAATTCCCCGTTGTACTACTCGCCATAAAACGACCCCTCGTTTCCACCGGTGAAGTGCTTATGAACCTTTCATTCATTCGTATGTCAAGGCCGTTCGTAGTATGACTTAGTAGTCAGACATGAGATCTATTTAAGACAAACCCCACAGATCCCACTCCCCTGTAAAGATGAAGTCGCGGAATTACGATTCACCCACCAGTCCGACGGACACCGACGTGCCAAGATCCCCGTCATCTTTATCTCCTTTCTCGTTCAAAAGATTTGCGACCTCCGTCTAACCATTTCGAGAAGCAACCTCACAATGGAACACACACTACCGCGTCTCCTTTTCGAGTAGTGGTTGTCATCCTCGCCATGGCTGTCACTACAATGCTTGTCATCTCCTCGATTGATTGGACACTTTTGCTGTATCTCAACCACGGGAAGTACTCTTCTAACAACAATGACCTTTATATACGCGCATCAACTCTCGCATTTTTGGTTCCAGTTGTAGCAAATCCTGTTCTCGGTACCCTCTCGGCAAAGTTTGGGTCCGGCAACACACTTTCGGCAGGATATATTGTTGTCGCCACTGGTATCTCTCTGCTCACCCTGTTCCGTGGTAATGTAGCCATCTTTTTCATCGGTTACGTCCTCTACGCGCTGCTCACTGTGTTTCGAATCGTCCGAATATCTATTATTGCCGAAGTGGTAGCGATGGAGAATCGAACAACTGTAATGGCCCTTCATCAATTAATGGCGCCCATTGGCGCCGTGTTAGGTCCGTGGTTATGGGTTTCGCTGCAAACATGGCGTACCGAATACACCTTTTGGCAAGGGCAATTTGTCTTGGACCGCTTTTCCGGATACTATATATGCAGCACAGCAATTGTACTTATCATGGCCGTCGTTGGTGTCAAAACATTGCGGGAACTTTCACGTGAGGCTAGTGTGGAAGAGACACTCCTCAACGTGGATTGTGATCAGTCCGGAGAGAAAAGAACTGGCTATGAATCAATAACAAAACCAATTGAACACCGGCCAAACTGCGAAGGGGACGGTGTCAAGTTTTGGTATTTTTGTACACTCTCGCTACTGCTACAGACAACTGTAAGATTGGTAATAATATTCTTTCAACCAATTTTAGTGGATGTATACTCGGCTGGGGACAAGGAAGTTGGAAACGCATATACAATGCTTGCTTTGATGGGTTTGATACCGCCAATTCTTGTTGCAGTTTTCTCCAGGGTGGCAAAGGATCGAGACCTGATTACTGTAGGAATGGGCATCAAGTTGATGGGAGCGCTTATATATTTGCCGTGGTTTGGAGAGGTTCGAAAGTGGCAAGTTGTGCTCGGGTGCGTTGGATGCGTGAAAGGGTCCATGTTCTGTCAGACAGCCATATTTAGCAAGTTTACTAAGCGATTGGGAAACAATGGGTCAGCTAGGCAGCTTGGGTACCTGTGGAGTATTTGCTGCGCAGCCGTGGCAGTAATTCAAATTTTGTTTGGAATGACATTGCTCGCAATGTTTGGATCTTGGGGTTTCGGTGTAGTGGCAATTCCAGTGTTGATAGGGTTCGGGATGCTTTTACATCCATGGGGATGGAGACTGCTCGGAGAATAACAAGAGAATATGACTAGAATCTGACGAGAGCGATCTTAGTGGCAAAAACGTTGGTATATGCTACGGAACTGCAACTGAAAGTTTGCACAGGGCCATTTCTTGGCAGAACCGAAGTTCACTCAATACTCATGGAGGCACAGAAGAAGCCGATTCACTCAGTAGTGCTATATTGATCATATCGAATCTTCTCGCAAATCTCTTGCGGTGTTCATTGCTGATCAATGTGAGTAAAAGGTGAAATGGTTTCTAGGTGTAAGAAAGACTAAAGTCGGTCGTGAACCGTAGCAAATGGCAAGCTAGCTTTCTTGGTAGAAGGGGGAACGTTTGGGTGTTTTACTCTTGGAAGATATATCCGATCTGTTCTTGGTAGAATGAAGACGTCTGCAGTCCTCTTCGCTATGCAACCTCCACCTCAAAAACCACCCAGTTGTCAGCCCCTCAAGTCTTGCAGCAGAAACATATCACCCATCTCGTTGTTTTCGTTGCAATTTGTGGTTAGCATAATGATTGCTATCTGTCGCGACCGGACCATTCCGACGGCTTGCATCAAGCCCAAAGGTTTGTGTGCTTTTACTTTTTGAAGATATATTCGATCTGCATCACATGCCTGTGATTGATGTAATTTTCTGTTTATTGTGAATAATTGTCATACAGTATTTCGTCACATATCCCTCGACATCTCCCTTTCGGCTAACCTCATTCGACGCAACCCCCTATGATACGGCACACAAGGTTCAGTCTACCCTCACGTTTGCTCCAATCGCCGCTTCGTCCTGTCTCGTTCTCTGGTGTAAATACTCTTTCCGCTCTCCATGTGCAGCAACCTGCTGGCGAATTCCGCACCATTCAAGCTGAATTTGGGGACTGCAAACCCAAGGAACTCTTGCAAATGCCTTGGCAAAATCCACCACACACTGTTTCAGGCATCCAACCACATCTTCCATATATTAAAATAGCCCCAAATTACCCCCTTTCAGACATTGAAGAAAGCCGTTGGGCGTCGTTTCCGGGAAATTTTCTGGGAAAGAACCTCTTGGCAAGAGCATTATTCCACTTCTGAACAAATTCTTATCTCAATCAGCCGTCGTGCCCGATAAAAATTCTGGTTAAAGCACAAGCCCCCTTTCCAATCCCATTTCGCGTACCCCTCACAAGGCGACCTCAAACAAGACCTGGTTCCGACAGCCATGTCCATGTTCTGCTGTTCCCAAACTGCCGCTCCTCTGAGCAGCTTCTCGCTGTCTACAGTCAAAGGCAAAATCAAATATATGCTAGAGCTGCCACCACCACTCCCTCACCCTTCAAGTCTGCGGATGCTTCGATAATAACTGTAAACATTGGAAAACTGCACTCTCTACCCGCATCCGTGACTTGAAGGGCGAATATTCTTTTGTGAAACAGGGATTGCCATCTTATTGTAAATGTATTGGCTCAGCTGCCCCTAAAATTGTCCGGAAAAAGAAGTGCAGACGGCTTGAATATGGTCTAAAAATTGTAATAACCGGGGCTCATGGTTTTGCCCGTACCGCAAACCCACCAGAACTTACGATCCACGCCACATGCCCTAGCGAAACGAATCAAGTCCTTCGTCGGCTAAACGAGCATGTTTCAGTGACCGTTTGTGGCATCTAGAGCAGGAGCTCTGTTACGTAGGTTCACGACCTTAACAGAGCTGGTGCAAATGAGAGGCAGAATTAGTGCACAGTAGTGGATGGAGGACTGCGGGGAGATAGAGGTGCTGCTGATGTTTACTTGGAACTCAGTATAACGGGCTCCACCCTGCCTGAAAACGGCAAATAGGTCGCAGTATTAGGCAACAAGCGTGGGCCGAATGGGATAAATGAGGTTGGTACAGTATATCGCGAGTGATTCTAAGGTTAGTAGTCCTAATAACTTGCACCAAAAACATGTTTCAGGATGTACCCTAGTGCGAGTCGGCAGCAAAGTCCTTCTGGAAGGAAGACGAATGGATGAGGTTCCCTAACCCCCCATCGCGTTCAGAAACAGATATTCGGCGAAGAATCCGCCGTCAAGCATATCTGGAAACGCAACAGGAGCCTTACTCACCGCACACCCCTCTATAGTCAACCTAACGTCCAAATAGATGTGGTCAGTAATGCTACGCCGTCACCTTGGAGTTCGCACCGCTGCTGTGCGCAGAGCGCAACAGGCCCATGGATTCCCTAGCAGACCATGCGGCAAATCTTTGTACAAAAGGTCTTGAGGGGACCAACCGACCTACAGCAGAGGTGAAAAGTGCTCGGGCGAGAACTATTTAAAGCAGCAGGAGTTGGCGTCCAATACGATTTAAGTACCTACTCCCTAGACTCAAAGCGCGGCCAGCAGATATTCTGGTACATCCGTGGTTTGACACAATGGGCACCCCGTCCCCTCTCCCAGTGGCCTACGACATCACCGTATCCCCGCCATTCAAGGAGAGCTACATATCAATGGGAGCACGGAAAGCGCGAGCCGTTGCCAATGCAGCACAAAAGCGGAAGAAGAGGGACCTAGCCACGAAAGTGCTGCCACTCCTGACGAGGTCCTGCCGAGACTATTGAGGCTAGGATGGAACTTTGTGCCGCTAGTTTTGACTGGCTTAGATCACCCTGTGAGACATCATCCATGGTCATAGAGAAATACGCGGTAGCTGCCGCGTCTCGCAGCGGATGCTTTACTGGAGGAGGGGGGGGATTTTTGGGTTATTTTAATGCATGGAAGATGTGGTCGGTTATATCCACGCGGTTAATGCGTTATGCGGGATAAGTCGTCGTCGATGGGTAACACTACAGTACATGACCTTCCTTACAGGGCCGGCTCAATGCCGGCGAGCAGGCATGCCGCGTGGGACATGCCGGCCGCAGCAGCGTGACTGAAGGAGTGAAGACTATTTCTTTATAAGTAATGATTAAATACAATATGCATGTATCATTTCTTCTTTTCTCATATTGGCCAGCATATGTACAGCAGTAACTTTATGGCATCAGTAGTAACAGTAATACTGCAGAGAACTGCACAGTTCTGAATTAGGGTCTGTATTAGGGGAAAGGTTTGGGTTTTTAATTTTGGAAGATACATCCGATCAATCATAGTTTTCCAGACAACCACAATCGACTCAAAAAGGTATACAGACACAGTAATATCGAGGGAACTACGCTCCCTGTACTGTATTAGTATAGGGTATTCTCCCGGTATAAATTCTGAACACAACACAGTTTGATAAACCAGATTTTCATCTTTATGGACATGTTTGTCCCAATGGACCACTGCTCCGTATGGAGCGAGGGTAAGGAAGGGCTGGAAGGCAAGGATAAGGAAGGGCCAGCCGTACCTATCGCTTCATACACTTTACACAATAACCCAATAAACCTGCACACTCGACTCATCTTTACCTTATGATTTATAACCTGATACTGAAAGAGGGGGAAGTTTTGGGGGCTTTTACTCTTGGAGGGTATGTTTGATCTATCCTAAAGTTTTCCAGACAACCACATACTGAAAGTGCCAGGTCTTAATTGCTGTGAGGGTACCGTACGGAGGGGGTTGCATCTAATTCCGGTAGCCCCACTCCGATATTACTGAAACTGAATGAAAAAATATCATTTTTCTGATATCACCACCGTTGTTGATTCGTTCTTCCCGTCTACTGTACTGTAGTACAGCAGTAGAAATATATTTCTCGGATTGCGCGTTTGGCCCAACTTTTGTCATACTGCCGCTCGAGATTGTTCGATGCTTCCAACCAATATGTTGGTGCGGCTGATTAAATCTACGGAAGTCATTTTCATGATAAAGAGTGAATTCTTGTTATCTTGTGCAGCAAGAGGCCAACCACAGAGTAAGCCCTGGTACAATCCACTGTGTGATGGCCGTGTGAAGACCCTTCTAGTTGCGGTTCCAGCAATGCCCCAGTAAGGGGGACATCAGTCCGTGTAAGGGACTGTAAAGCAGGTGAGCTTGGATACCTCCGAGCTCACCCAAGTGCAAAAGACCGAGTAGGGTCACAAAAAAAAGAAAATAAAGGGACGCGACCCAGGAAGTTGAGGTAGCAAAAAGTTGTCACTTTCAGGCCGAACAAAATCTTTTTTAACAAAAATTGCCGCTAGTCAACTCGTGAGCCAGTTCTTTTGTAACTTTGTGTTTTCGGAGATGACTTGGTAAACTTTGGAATCGAGTGGAAACGCGTGGAAATGTTTGAAAGGGGGAAAAATTGGAGCGTTTGAATGATTGAAAAATAGGTTACGTTTAGAAAGGTTATTATTGTCTCAGAACACTCTCCGCACGCTTTCGTGCGCACGAAAGTGAACTGATAAAGATTTACAACTATTCTTAAATTACTACCGACCATATATATCAAATATTGAATCACCCCACACTTCCCCTTATTGTCCAGGTCCACTGGTGGAAGCCTTGATTTCTGATATGGTCGCTTGTATAGGGTCTAGTGAACACTGCAGTTCTTACTGCGCTTGTGCTGTACTTAGATTCCTCCCCCCTTTAGATTCTTCAACCAGAAAGTTTCGAGTGCTCTGGGAGATGCTTGTTAACATAAATCCAAACAACAATCTAAAAGTCTTGACTCTCAAATCAGTGATCCATTCCAAGGCATATGTATTTTACTGATAGGGAAGGGGGTGCTCGCTGTGCGAGAAATGAACTTGCTAAAGCTTACACTTGGGTGTGATTAAAATCCTTGGAGCAGACACAGTGACTATTCTAGAACTCGAGAATGGAAGGAGGTACTGTTTTGTACGACTGTGACCAGACTATATCTTCTTCCGAGTAAAAAGGTACTGATTGTGAAATGTTCTGTGGCAAGATTGTCTGTTGACGGCCAAAACCTTCGGAGTGGCGCGCCCGGGTATCCGTTATATAGGAAAAAGTTGTCCCCAGAACATCGTACTGTACTGTAGTTGGGATACTGCGCACGTTTGATTCCTGTTCTGGGTGCTACCCAAGATGAGTATCAGCCATAAACGGCTACAGTAACCCTATCTAAACCGTTGACTTTGCGTTATGCTAACAGTATGGTGATATGTCAACACTTTCGAAGGGTAACAAATGCTACTGCGCATGAACAGGTTGGTCTTGAAAATTACTAGAGGTACTATTTGCGCAGAATAAGCAAAAAATGATCTGCCGAGGGGCGTTTCGGAAACGGTGAGTGAACATTTTTGACTCTCGGCGAAGAGCCGATAAAGGGCTACACTGTCAGGGTAACGGTGCACAATGTTCCTTACTGTACTGTACAGTGAGAGAAGGAAGTTTAATGCGTTCAGTATCTACTGGGGACTGCGCACGTCCTAACTATACGGTTAAGATCTAACCGAATGTACTTTGTCGTCCATGCGCATCGGTGCTCGCGACAGGATAGCTTGAGCGATGGATGACCAGAGGGTGCAACTCAGGCGCTGGTAGATACGGCGGCGGATAACGCCGACAGTCGAGTGAGACTAGGACGCGATCGGCGGAACTAACTCCTCGATATATGCAATAGTTCCAGGGGAAGGGGCACCTAGGGAATCAAACGCCAGAGGTCGGAACGTGAGGTTCGGCGTGCAAGGCGCAGAATATGGGCCAGTTGAGGGAGCGGGGAGGCGTCAGGCGATGTTGCGTTCCAGTACAGTACAGAACTACATATACAGTGCGAGAAGGAAACTGAAGGTATGATTTGAAATACTGTTCGTACAGGATGAAGAAGTTTTGGGAAGGGTAAGTTGTTGTTTTCTCGAGTCCCACAGAGGGGACTCGAGTGTCCTTTATATACTGCGTGAAACATAGGCAAATGCAATGGGATACTGTAGCCTCATTTGGGAGAGTGATGCACATTGACTCCCGATGAATCAGTATAGTATCCTGATAATTAAAATGCAACCCAAGATAATAATGCAACCCAGGAGAGGATTCGTTCTTTCGCTTTGTACTGTAATAATTATATTGTGACACGCCCCCTCGGAAGGACGAATCATCTATTCCGATTGCAGTGGTCACCCGCTTCTGCTGCTTATCGATTGATAGGCGTTTTCGTTTTTCGGTTTTCAAAGAATCTTTTCAAACAGCCGTTTTGATTTCCCTTTCTGTTTCTGCTGCTGCTTGTTTTTCATTCTGCTGCGGCTACGTATATTTTTCATCCTGCTGCTGCTAAGTATTTTTTCTTTTTGTTCTGCTGCTGCTATTTAATTTTTTCATTCTGCTGCTCCTATGTGATTTTTCATTCTGCTGCTGTTTTTTTTCGTTCTGCTGCTGAGCAAGTCACATTTCTTTCTGCTTCTGCAATAAATAAAAGGTTCAACTGAAACCATTACACCATTACATTGCTGAAACCATTGCACATACTAAAGGTTCAACTGAAACCATTACATAACTGAAACCGTTACACATACTAAGAGATTCCATAGCTATCTAAGTACAATAAGCCAATCATCCGGCACAATGCGTCTCTCGTCATTGATTTCGTTAACAGATCCGCTTTGTTCCGATTGGAAGGTACGTGTTCCAACTTGATTACGCCGTCACGAATAAGTTCCTTCACCTTGTGTACCCTGAGGTCTATGTGCTTGTTTTTGGGCGTCACGTGATCTGCCATGGCCATTGACATGGCCACTGTGCTGTCCGTTTTGATTACGGTTGGGCAGAAATATCCGTCCTCAGACCAAGGGGTTTGGTGGCACATTTCCCAAAAGAGCTTCCTTATCCAGGAAAGTTCTTTTCCGCAAGCTGCGAGTGCGACGTATTCGGATTCTCCAGAAGAATTGGCGATAACTGTCTGCCTCTTCGATTTCCAATATATTGGTGACCCATTGATGTCGACCATGAATCCGGTGGTTGATAACCTGGAATTTATGCATCCGCCCCAGTCGGCATCAACGGAAGCACCAATGGAGTCTGCCCTGATTCTGAATGCGCTACTAAAGTGCAGTCCAAAATGGCTAGTACCGTTGAGGTATCGAAGAAGTCTCTTCACTAGCTTCATGTGGCGTTCCGCCGGGGCGTGCACTTGACGGGCCAGTGCTGACACGGGAAATGATAAGTCTGGTCGAGTAGAAACCGCCAAGTAAAGCAATCCGCCGATTATGCTACGGTAGACATGATGGTCGTGTCCCGTTAGCTTCGATTCCCCTTGTACTGCCGGTACTAACTGTTGGGCGTCCATAGGAAGTGGCGTTAAGACCGCATTTGATTGGTGCATTCCGTATGCTCTAGAAGGTTATTGGCATAGCGTTTTTGGTCGATCCGAATTCCCGTTGGAGAGCGAGTTATTGTCCATCCGATGAATGATTTTAGCTCTCCAAAGAATTTGATATCAAAAGTTGAAGACAACAAGTCCTTTAAGTTCTGTAGGAGAACTTTGGAATTCGTAGCGAAGGCCATATCGTCCACTACGACTGCTAGGATAATTAAATCTGCATTTATACGTAGAAAGTACAGTCGTTTGTCGTAGTTAGAAGGTTTCATTCCCCAACTGATGAGTTTTTCGTGGAGAAATGAACCGTAGATATGACCTGCTTGTTTGGTGCCATAGATAGACTTCTGCATTTACATATGTGCCCGGGTCTAGCTAGCTGACGGGAAGAATTTGTTGGCTGCTCCATGTATATCGGTACGTCAAGTGTTCCGTGTAGATACGCATTGGAAATATCGCCTCCTTCCAGTATGAGTTTATTGGCTGTGGCTATAGAGAGCAGGAGACGTATAGTCTCATGGGATGCGACAGGAGCGTAGATGTTTTCTGGATCGAAGTCCACATATGCCTGTTGACGATCCCCTCTTAGAGTACAGCGTGCTTTTGCCATATGCTGGTTCCCTGTGGAGTCTAGAGGCTTAGCCTTGAAAGTCCATTTGAATGGTAATGGAACTATTTCAGGGTTTCGGGGTAGATAAGACCATGTATTTCTATTGATAAGGGCGTTGTATTCCCTGTCTATAGCCTCGGCCCACTGTGGGATGTTACAGGCTTCCGCAAAGGTTTGTGGCTCATATGCCGTCTTCAAGATTGCCTTTCGGTCAGCGTAAGCCACTTCAGGAGTCTGTAGGTGCACGGAAGTCATGCATTGGATTAGGTTATCTTGTCCTGATTCCATGTAATCTCCATTGGCGACCTCAATCTCATGTTTTCTTGCAAGACCGTCGAGTAAGGATGAAATTCCTGGGAGCTTTTTGTTCGAGATCGTGGTAAAATCGGCTCTCCTAACGACTCTGACGGACTTGAACTCTGAGATATACACCCTTATCAGCCTGGTATCTGACTCCATACCTACAAAGTGCCCCAGTTCGGAACGAGGTTTCAGTTTTTTGGCTTGTTCCGAGTGAGGGCGGTAAATAAAGGCGAAACCTGGTTGACCGAATATTAGCATTGATGAGAAGTCTATCTCTATGTTCGGATCCCACAGATGGATCGGAATATGCCCATTAACCCTTGAAGCCGGAAGCCTGTTGCGTAGCCAGTTTGCATGTTTTAAAGCTTCGCCCCATAAGTTATGGGGGAGATCACTGTCGTACAGTAAAATTCTAGCCCGTGTCCAATGCTCTGAACGAGACGCTCAGCAGTACCATTGCTTTCAGGTGCCCGAGGAGGAGAGGGCTTGACTTCAATTCCTGATGAATTGAGGAAAGTCGTCATCCCTTTGCTCATATGTTCCCCAGCTCGATCGAAGCGAATTCTCCGTAATTTGTAGTTCGCGGCCGAAAAGTGAGTTTCGGCCATTGCTTTGTAGTCACGAACTATTACTGGGAGCTCAGATCTGCTTTTGATCATTACTACGTCCGATTTCGCTGTGTACGGTTCGAAAAGTGAACGGCGTACTTATTTCCTCCGAGAGAGCTGGTGAACGGGCCTGAAACATCCATGTGGATCTCACTTAGTGGCTGTAGTGTCCTACCTGTCGCTGCCTTGATTGGGGCTTTTCTCGTTTTTCCCGTGAGGCATGGAATGCACTCGATGCTGTCAAGCTGCGAACGATCGAAAGATGGTACATCAGATCGTTGGCGAGATAACTGCATGTAGCGGTCGGTCGCAATGTGTCCGGTCTTACGGTGCCATTTCATGACCTCACTTTCGGGGGATTCCTTTATAGCGCTATGGACTTGCTTCGAGTTGTTGCCTAACTCTAATGGGTACAGTCCTTCAACGCACTCGATAACCCAGACGATGTCTGTACTGTCCAAAGAGCCATACTTAAATATAAAGCATCCATTGAGTTGGAACAGAGATTCTGAGAATATCACGTTGAAGTGCTTCGTCAACAAGTTGACAGCCAGGATGTTCGATTCGAAATGGGGCGCATGGTAGGCTTCAACGTATGTCCCGCCGTTCAGTGGTAACCAAACTAGTCCCTTACCGAGGAGATGTGAGGTTCCGGCTGCTGCCTGTACGATCTCTTTGGCAATTGGGGTATAGGAGTTAAACGAGGAGCGACTATGGAAGAAATGGTGTGTTGCACCAGAGTCCATGAATGCGGTCTCAATTTTCTGTCCTCCCAGCTTAGCCACCTGACTTCGGAATTTGCTCTTAGCCATATTGGCACGGAAACGAGGTTCTCCGTCGAAGTGTGACTGTGGTTGGTACTGAGGCTGGTGTCGGTGACTCAAAACCTGTTCATTATTCGAGAAAGCCATGGCAGTGTTTGCTGAGGGCATTACTGCACGATTCGGAGGTATTGGAGATCCCCAATGGTCTTGGTTATGGTGTGGATTCCATGCGTGGGCAGCTTGTGGTAAGTGGCGCTGTCCTCTACGCCCACGCCGGGGTTTCCGAATGCGACCGTTTCGCTCATCCTCGAGGCGTTTTCGACATATATTTATAAAGTGGCCAGGTTTTCCGCAGTAATGGCAGTTCCCTGGTGATCTGGTTTGCTCGAAAGGGCGTCCCCCGCGACCTCTTCCCAGATAATGGCCGACTCTAGTGTATGAAGAGCCCCTTCCGCGTCCTCTAACGAATCTTCGAGTGGTGTAGGCCATGTTGGCTTGGATAAGACCTTGCCTTCGAGGAGAGTTGTGCGGGTTGTTTGGGTTCAATCTTCGAGCGAGTTCCGCTTGAACGGAGTTCACGACATCCTCAAATGATGCGTTAGTGATCGTGGAAACCATGGAGAGGGCTGCGAAAGATGGGGGAAGAGACCTAATGAGCTTTGAGGTCTTTTCCCGCTCTGGAAGCTCTTCATCATACGTTGCAAATTCTCCGCAGATACCATTGAACTGGGAAACGTGTCTGTGCCAGTCTTTATTTTCATCGAATACCAACGTGTCCAACCTATTTCGAATGTTTTGAATGGCTTGCTCGTTAGAAGATGTATAGATGCGCTTCAGCTCATTCCAAAGATCCAAAGCGGTTTTTGAGTCATCATCTGTGACAATTCTGACCTGAGCCATGGCAGATGCTCCAAGGCCCAGAGTGATAACGCTTTTCGCTTTTGCGGAACGTTTTATCCATTCATTTCTGGCTGCTTGTGAGTTTGATGGTGGTTCTCCGAGCATACCGATCATCGCGTGATCGTCCGCTCTCAGAATGGCCCTTATTCGTCTCGCCTACATGATGTAGTCGGAGGGCTTTTCGAGGGGTTCGATTCGGAAAAGATTTCTAGAGTCTTTGGAGGAATCCATTCTGATGCAAAAAAGTTTCGACAAAACAGGAAGCTGGACTTTGTTCTTTGGCTATTGTAGTTGCTGGACTTTCACGGCAGTTGCTAGGCTATGACAGTTGCTAGGGTTTAACGGCAGTGAATCTTTGCAGTGAATCTTTGCTAAGTCTACTTTTTTTTGTTTTTTTTGTTTTGATTTGTTTCTTTTGTTTCTTTTTTTTTGTTTCTTTTTGTTCTTTTGTTTCTTTTTTTTGACTCTACCTAGGGGGTTTCGGAACCCAGGCCCCCGGTGAGACTCTCCGGATGAGTCGCGTTTTCTTGAATTGACTAACTCTTTCCTGCGCGAACTCAGGTGGAGCGTAGCGCACCGACACTAATGTGAAGGATCGCTTAGAGTACGGACTCTCGACCCCTGGTTAGACACTCCAGGTGTGATGCGGATTTCAGCCACCACTACCTATCTCCACGCAAAGAAGAGACAGGTGCAAATGATCTCTACGAGAGCTTCCTCCGAAAGATTACTAAGTCGAAGACTTTTCCTCTTTTAAAGTCGGTCTGGCCTCTTACGAGAAGTTGCTCAGTGCTTCTAAGCTAGTATTCCGTACAACACCGTGTCAGATCGCCCGTCCGCTTTCCACCAGATCTTTCAATCAACACCGTTATCCGCCGAGCAAGCTCGACCGGTGGGGGCAGCACGTCAACGAGGTCAAATTACTTCAAGTTGCCTCCGTTGCTTAGGACTGTTTTTAGTCTGTCGACTTTGTTCCCTTTGCTCGGCACTCCAGCCCTCGAGCAAGGCCCACGTATATTTCACGTGCCCGCTTTGGCACTAGTTTTTATAGTCGTTCCGGACAGGGAAGTTTAAAGTCCAGGAGACTCTTATTTAGAGTCTGTCGACTGTAGTTTATAGTCCGGGGACTCTTATTTAAAGTCTGTCGACTGTAGTTTATAGTCCGGGGACTCTTGCTTAAGGTCTGTCGACTGTAGTTTATAGTCCGGAGACTCTTGTTTAACGTCTGTCGACTGTAAAGTAGAATGTGGTAGACTTGTGGGGTGAGGTTAGTGGGAAGGCAAGGAAAAGTGGTGGTTGTTGAGTGATGGGAGTCGGGGGGGAGGCTGACTCAGAGCGATGCTACCATGAAGAAGTTTTGGGAAGGGTAAGTTGTTGTTTTCTCGAGTCCCACAGAGGGGACTCGAGTGTCCTTTATATACTGCGTGAAACATAGGCAAATGCAATGGGATACTGTAGCCTCATTTGGGAGAGTGATGCACATTGACTCCCGATGAATCAGTATAGTATCCTGATAATTAAAATGCAACCCAAGATAATAATGCAACCCAGGAGAGGATTCGTTCTTTCGCTTTGTACTGTAATAATTATATTGTGACACAGGAGTTGTAATGAAATGGGGCAATAACGAAAGTTTATCATACACGTATTTGCTGTCGAGTAAGATAGTTTCATTCAGAGACGCCTCGGTGTCCGAGGTAATTACATAGGTACCGTGAGTGCGTCTTCATCCAGAGCATCAACCGATCATTGTTTGGGTCATTTGTAAGAGATGCAAAGCCAAATGGCGACGACGCTCGTCATGCATTCATCACTTCAATCTTCCTGATCTTCCTGTGTTCGGTCTTGTTCTATTCTAGTCGTTACATGGTAACGTAATAGGCGGAGGTCTGTGTATTTTGTTTTCTAAGAAGGATACCCACTGTTTCCTCAAATAGGGGGTTTCTCTCATTGCCAGGACCTTTGGAATTAAATGATGTTGATGGCGGCATGCTAGCAAGATTCCTTCGGCACACTACAGCAGGCGTAACGACTGCCGCATCCTTAAAATGAAATCAAACATAAAGAAAATATCGTATGGCAGTAAGGCATTCGTGTTGAGCTACAATACTTCTCTTGATAATCTCGCCCTGCAATGTGACAATGTCAGAAATTTGACGTTGTTTGATGCCCACCCATCACAGAAATACATGCGTTTCTTAGCTAGCAATATCACCCTTCGGAGGAGTATGTGTATGAGCAATGGGTTGTGATTGTAAATCACTATCCTAGAGGACAGTACCGTAACTATGGTGAGCGTCGGATCATGGGTGGAAAAAGTGTTCCCCATGGCTCCCTGTGCACATTGAACGAAAGGACAGATAAACCCTTAACCGAATGCTTTCTGCAGAGTTCACGGCCATGGATACTTGGCATTCGGTTGAGGATTGCTGTGCATACCGTCTAGGTCTAAGAATAGCCTCGCTTACGAACTCTGCTAGCGATGATATGGAGAATCAAAGAAATCTGGTTGCTAATCGTGCCAAGGACCAGTCCCCAAGATCAGGGTCACACTCCTACAGCGGCATTGAGCGTTAATGGTTGCTTCGAACGCGGAATGTCCGCTGACAGAACTCGCAGCTACTTTGTAGTCGCCATTCCAAAGCGCGCTCATCCTCATCGTAATGTTTTCTCCGCCGCCGCTATACTGCATAAGCCAATGGGATTTTCACCCAATGTCTCACTCACAATAAACCACCCCAACCCCCCTCACCGTTTTCAGAAGCAATGTCCCGAACTCCGAACTCTACCCAACCACTGCGAGGCTTCATCAGCATTTCGCCGCTCTCGGCGTCCGCCCCGTCCGACATGTCATCGAGTGCGGGCGCGGCCACTTCCTCCCTTCTAACCCGTTTCCCCTGCAGATCGATATGCCGCGACTGCTGCACACTCGCTGCACCGATCTCGTCGATATCCCTGTCGACAGTACCGCCACCTCTCGCCCCCGGAGGAGGTTGGACGAACCGGGAATGGCGCACAAAGATGGCGTTGCTTTTCGAACGGCACTGCAAAGCGGCGCTACAAGGTTTTCGCCAAGATCGCGCGGCCGCGGTGCAGCTTGTCGCCGTGGCATTCTTCTACAAGTTTCTGAATGGAAGGGGAAAGAGCCTTTTTTCATGGCGTGGGGCCCTGTTCTGCAGGCTATTTTCGGTGGAATTTTTCTGGCTCTTCCCCCCTTTGTTTTACTTGTCCGGCCCACTCCTTCCAGTAACCAAGACTAATAAGTCTGCGCTGAACCCTCCGTGTCTACCGGAACCCTCTCACATGTCACCAATCGGTGATAAGCCGCCCCTATCTTCTACAGAAGCCCCTATTATATTCAACCCCGAAGGCGTTTATGGGCGCGCGCCAACTGGGCGCGCGGGTAAGGTTATGACGAGCACGGGAATAGCCACGGATTTGTCTGTACAGGGTCTATACTTCACCTCGTTGGTGATGTAGTGGATAGGTACGCAAAAGTGGTGGACGAGTCCTTTTTCTGCGGACCAACCTATATCTACCCCAGCTCAAAAAAAACCCAAACACCCGCCAAGAAATCGCTGCATGTATGCTACCTCGCAGGTGGTTTGTCTCCTCAGCCGGCGGCCTTCTCAACCTAAGAAATGCCCGGGTCTTTGTCTTCTCTCCGCCCCCCGCCCGCTCCACCTTCCTCCTTGGCTTTCCCTCCGAGGAACGCAGGGATCAAAGCTTTGAACCATTTCGTGCTCCACTTGAGTTCCTCCCCAATTACTGCGTCGGCACACCTTTCTGAGTCGATTATTGTTTCTGCAAAACTTTAAGATTGATCGAATATGTCTTCCAATAGAAAAACACCCAACGTTTTCCCCTTGGGGACTGACTGTACCAAACCTTTAAAGCCAATTTACAGGGTTGTCGGAGCATTAATCACCAACTGCATGGCGTTCGCAAATCGTAAATCGGACGGACAATGTTCAGTTACGTTTGCGAAAAGTCTCCGATAGCTACCATTCCATACCTTTCTATAGAGTAATGTTATATTACCTCCACAAACTCTGGACCTGCTTCCGTGAACCTTCCGTTTTGGAATGAAAATAGAACTCTTATTAATAGTCGAAAATCTTCTGCAGGTAGCAATAGGCCGTTCAACGTACTAAAACATAGGCAAATATCAATGTAGAAATGGATGATTACGTGGAGCTCGTAGTAGTCCCGCGTAATCGGGATGATCCATTCCCAGACCCTTTTCCTCCCATAGGAATCATTCTATAGTTAAAGATGAGTATGCCCCGTGGTTGCGCACAGTCCTGTGTGAGAAGGAACTCTTCATGCCTCTGATGGTATGGGACCACACGACGCCCGTGCATGGATGGACCTCCTTGATCTCTTCCCTGAGCTTGAACAGAGCTTATAATGCGGGTGTCTTTCCTCCATGACGATGCAAGGGTTTGATTACTTTGTTCGGAATGCCGGCCACTTCACAGCCTGTTGCATGGTTTTTCCATGTACTAAAAGTACTCTGGAACCGACTGAAAAGGTTTGGACTGGAGGCTCTGCATCCTTATTTTCTTGTCTGTGAAAACGCACGGTGTGATCTCCAGCCTTCGGTGGCCAGTAGCTCGACTTCTCTACTCTTTTCATCGATACTATTTGTTTCCATGTCTCTCTATAACAATCTAGGACCCCTTCCGTACATTAGTTCGAATAGTGAGCGTTCAATTATTCCTCTTCTTTGACGATAGCCATACAACACTTTTGGTAAGGCATCTTCCCACTTGATTTCATTTTCCGACATAGTTTTCGATATTGCTCGTTTGATGGTTCCAACCATCCTCTCCGCTTTCCCGTTTGACATAGGAGCGTATGCGAGAACTGTCTTCAGTTGAATCCTTTTCTCTTCCAAAAAACGAAGCAGTGAAGTTGCAGTAAAACAAAGGGCGTTATCCGAGAATATCCTTTTTGGAAGACCAAACGGTTCAATTTTTTATTTTTCGATGAATCTCAGGACCACCTCAGCATACGCTGATAGAGGTTGAAGCTGAAAGGGAAGGTTGGATAAGGAAAGTGGGGGGAATGAAAGGAAGTTCGCCAGCTCTGGCCAGATTTTTCTTGGAGGTGCTCAAGTCGCAACTTATATAGAACTATTACGCCACACTCGCACTCAACTCTTACTCAAACTAAACCCTAGCCATCTGAGCGGGACACTCAGTACTACCAATCATTACAAGACATGACATAGTAACACTGGCAAAGACTCATGCCAGCTTACAACTAACAGTGCACAACAGTGCACAACACTACATCACGTCATCATGTGTATGCACTAACTCACCAACTGCACGTAACCACACAATCACTACACGTCCCCAAATTCACAACACAACTCTTACACATGCAACGACATGTATACACGCAACTACTGTAGCCGCCACCACTGTACTTGACTCATCACCATAGTGCATCAACACCCATCAACCTGTACTGTATGTCCACGTACATACCTGTCCACTCTGTACTGCACAGCCGTACTGTACAGCATAGCCATATGTACTAGCTACATACGTGTACGCCAGAACAACCCACTAGAGCCACAACACTTGTACGCACCACGTTGCATATGAGCATTTGCAGTAGCCAACCAGAAGCCTGTTTCACGATGAGTTTGAGATGAGGCGTATATGCGCTTTCCAAACGGCACCCTCCAAAAGAGACCATGCTCCCCTGCAATTTTTGGTTTTCAGTGACAGCACAGGGTTCACAGCCAACAGTAAAGGTCGTAATCAGTAGTGAATCTTCCACAGAACTGACCATTTGAAAACTATCCCCTTGAAAGCTATGCTATCCTCAACTTTGTTTGGAACCATTACAGTTCCGAAAAATACTCCAAAAATATCGTAATTTCAGATGGCTTTTCTGAGATAAATATCTGTGTATTTAGAAAAAATAATGCATGTAACCAAAAGCATCACTTGGCTATTTTTTAGGTTGCAATAATATGTTTAGCATATGCTATATTTCATCTTTTCATATCGTAATTTGATACAATGTTCTGTTGGCATAAATAAAATGATCAGTTAGAAAAGTTCTGATTTGAGACGAAACTCTACTTAAAATTAGCGGTCATTTATATGCCTTTTCATATCTAAATTTATCCCGTACATTCAGGCCGTCGAATATTTTCCTATTAAAAATATAACCTCAGGAAGGATACTATTCCAGATTAAATATTACAAAATGATACCCATTTCTTAAACACAAAATACTATTTGAACTGAGGCAAAAAAATTAAAATAGGCTCAGATTTCATGGTAAATTGCTTCTGTGAGTTTTCATCTAGAAAAAAGTTCAGGCAGGCTGGATGATAGGAAAAAGACCTTTTGAAGGGAAGTGCATTATGTAAATCGAAATATTTTCAATTAAAACCACTAAGAAATTCCTTTTTTTGCAAACTCCAAAGGGCTCTGGCTAGCTAGTCTTTTCTCAACTGATGGAATTAAATAATAAAAAATTGACGTATGTAGATTTTCTCTAATTTTACTCCCTTCATTACATTTTAGCACAATTAGTAGCTCACCAAAAGTACTTTGCACATGTAAAGTAAAGCCAGAAACTATGGAATGTGATAAAGTAGCGATTATGAGGTCATCCGAATCTGAAGTGCTCAAACTAGACACGTTAGTACGTAATTTTGCAGTATTTCTAACATTTTCACCACTGGTGGTAGAATGTTTGCTTTTACTCCCTTTAGTACTGAACCCGTAATAAAAAGAGGTGCTATGAGATGTAAAGCTACATCTTTCAATTTCTGTGCTGTATATTTGGTTTCTTGAAGCATCTTTGATTTTAGGATCCCCGACTTATTTTAACCTCGATACCATACTCATTGTGTTCCGACAAGAAAAGACGGCAGCTAACTTTTTTCTAATGCTATAAGTAGACTCTCATTAAAACCCTCTCTTTGTCTTTTTTGTCTAGTAGGTCATCGTTCGAGATCTTACATCCTCTGATTTCCAAAATAAGAGCACATTAGTATAGTACTTCGGCCAAGGTCAGTTACTTCTGCAGAGGGAATATTGCGGTATGGTAAGGTACTTATAATAAAGGAAGGTATACCATTCTATGGTATTTTGTAGCGTTCCTTTTCTGTCTCGTGGAGGGAGATGGATCTGGAACGATGACGTTCTCGAGTTCTGCAAGGGGAAAATTTTGCACTTCAAAGTCCACTCGAGCATTTGAGGAGCTTTAAATCTCTTCAGTTCTTTCTAGTCTTCCTTGATTAAAGAAACAAAAAACTCATTTGAAAATTCCTCAGAGTTCCACATATGTCTAGAAGCCACGTAGAATAAATTAATTTCAATTTTAGCTTATAGCTCTAATTTATCCAGAGTTGCCACAGAAACAGTATCTGGTGCCCGAAGAGCCCTCTTTAATTTCACCTAAGACCATTAAAGCTGTACTGATGCACCACTAACAGACCAGGAACAACCTCATACAGCTTTTCTATGGTTCTATAATGTACATTCCTGGGAGATATCTCCCTTATTAGCTGCATATTCATATTATTTACGTTGAAATATATGTAAAAGAACTGATAGTATGCATACTATGAGGTTATTAATGTACTCAAATTTGGGCAAATATTGGTATTCAGAGAAAGAAACTGTAATTTACACAATACAAATTTATTTCGCAAAAAGTGGTTCTTTTCCAGCTAAGTCTGCGTTGAAGTTTTGCCAAAAATTGTACTATTATAATTAAACGAGTGTAGTGGTACACTCGTTATAGAGCATGAAATTACCACTGAAGAATAGTAAAACTGTAAATATATGTATGATGTTCTAAGCTGCAAGAAAATTAAAACAAGCGAAAGATTCATTAACAGCTATTCTACTGTTTACTTAAAAACAGGTAATCAATCCATACATGACATGATATTTTTCCTCTTCTTTATGAACTTCGCCCCTCAAAGTGAGTTCAGTATTGTATGAACTCACTTAAAGGGGAGCATTATTGTCAAATAAAGTACGAAGATGGGAAAAAAGCTCCTGATTAATCCTCCATACATTACATTTATGAGTACTGAAGCCCCGTCGAAAGGCGCCAAGTGAATTGTAATCAACCTTCTTCGGATTCAAAGCTGTAATATCTGAGAAGCGAAAATCTCGAGTGGTAAAAATTATTACTGATTTCATTAACAAGACATGCTCTTGACATTAGGGGACTGTCTACGATGGACAGTTTCATTTCTGGTAAACCATATTCTAACCCTTAAATTTGACGATACGTCATAAAACTAGAATTTAAGCACATTTTTAGAAATCTTTGGCGGGAAAAAGCTGAGAACAGTTATTTTTCAGAAATTTTAAGCTGTACAGGTAATTTTATGAGCATTTTTTCACCAAATCTGTTAAAATATGCGCTATTTCTTTTGACCAGGTCTCAGCTTCGGAAATTTAAATCATACTAGTAATGTGTAATTTGCTATATTCATATGATTGTTCTCCCCAAAAAAGCGATCTGGCAAAGACGACACAAATTCCAGTATTCTTGAGAACTTTTTACCGAAAGCTGAGTTATTTTGCTTGAAGAAGATTATACGGGAATGAATGTTTATTTAAGGGGTTATTTTCTTATTAATAGTTCGGTAAGAGGTACCCTGACGGTTTCAAATAGGCAAAATAACGAATCGAAGAAGTCCCAGTAGCATGTTGTGATGACCAATATAATACGATCTTAATCTTATCTGGTAGTTTTTGATAGGTTGAAGATATCTATGGTATTTTTTTGGTTACTTTAACTCTGGCTAAATTGCTCATTACTTGGCACCCCAGCATCGAGAATTATTTCACGACCTAAAATTTGTATATTAAATTAAATGACGTAAGATTATCATGAAGATATCTGTTAGTAATCTTATAGTATGTGAAGCCTCATTCTAGGCATCTACAGCTTTTGGCGCAAAGGATCTTTAATTAAGATATTGATGCTGTAGCTGGTTTGAAACTTGACGAAAAAGAAGACGACGGTGATGATTGTACTGGAAATGAATCTTTTCTCGGTGTATATGAACCAAACTAATCTTTGAAAATTTTTTAATGGACTCGGAAATCATAATACATACCACATATTGTGAATAAAACCCCCCTTCTAAAATTTGTGTAGCCCTCTTTATAAATATCATTAAAAATAGTAATTAGTACCCTACCTACCCGCCTCAATTGTCTGATGCAGTAATCTCATATCTCCCCTAATCCTCTAGATCACGGGCAATAACAACCGAAATAGATTTTTCGACATTGCGATCATTTGAAGCACCTTCCAGAGCCTCTGCATTTTCATGAAGTTGTCCATCAATATCTCCATTCTATCCCAGACTCTACCGCACTTTTCCGAAGTTTTAAACGTGTTTGTATCTCAGACTGGTACTTTAAACACACCAATGAAGTTTGAACTAATTACATCTGTGCAGTATCACCACATAACTGTTGACCCAAAGAGTCCGTCTCTTTTTTGACAGAATATGATACACCTGCAAGACATTTGGTTTACCTTACAGCAGATAGAAAGAGGGACACTGGTGGTGTTAGTGAGATGAAAATTTGTAGAATTTTCTGCTAAACCAAGGCAGGGGTACGTTGAAGTGGATATTTTTGACTTCTTTCCTTCAGTTAGATTTCAAATGCAGCAATGTCGTTCCTAAGCAAGAGCACATCTACTTTCACAAGCTCCAATCCTTAGTGGGATATCAAAGGAATCCTATCCTTAAGCATACAAATCATGTCTAGTTCATTGTAAATATATATGGCTAGGAAAGAGAAAATATAAACTAGAATTTTACTGTAGATAGGGGAAATAATATCCTGTAAGACTTTAAATAAAACATAAATACAAATTCATGTAATACATTCACTCAGTAGTACGTACATAGTTTCAACTCTCTCTCTCATTCCCTGACCTATAATTTTGTTTAACGTCCCGAATAGGCCATTCTCTCTTACATTCCGTGAGCATGTTCGTGAATAAGTCTTATCTTGCATTTCTTTTGAACGCTTCAGCAGAATTTTCCGCAGAATGCACGGATGCAATATCATATATGTCTCCCTTACTGCAAGAATCACTCAATTAGTTTACATCAATCATAAGTTGCTTTTCCAAAGAATGAGAACACCAGCTCATTAAATCAAATACTTAAGGTATCTGAAAACATTCAAACTGTACTTCTAGCTCCAAGAAATAATTCAATGACACTTTAATGATGTAACCAATATGAAAAGCATCAACAAGTGTAAAATAAGAATAGATCTCGTTACTTTAAGGTTTGTTCGAATACAATACGCCAGCAAAATTTAAATTCCATGTTTTCAGTGTCCATAAAATATTATGAAAGTTGATATGGGTCTTCATCGTTGTTCTTAAGCTACGAGTTGAAGTTTAACGTTTAGTTTGAATGTAAATGCATCATATTACACCTTGTATTATTTACGCGAAAAGGTAGGGTTACTCTAATCTTGTATCACAAAGAAGATACACTTCTTGATCCCTTTCACTCTTTCTTTGGACTCAGCCGGTGATGTGTTCATATAAATGTCACATAATACTTCAATAATTGATGAGTTCACTAAGTCAATTCTTTAAAACGGATCTTAATTCAGAAGAATGGGTTTCAATTTGCAGAATGAGTAATTTTTTAACACATATTTTTTTGGCTCTACTGGCCTCCAAAGATGGATTTCTTCAATCTGACACATAAAAACTATGTGTCATCAGTCTCCCCCTTTACAGATTCAAATTTATCAGCAGTCTTTCGGGAAACCGAACTAATTCATTACCGTCGCATGACAGAGCATCTTTCGCTTAGGTTACAACTATCCAGCGATTCATGCGTCTGTGTGAGTTGCGAGGAGTGTTAGATTTCCATTTTTTTTGTTGCAATCTTAATAAAATCTATCACCCCTTAACTCATCACTTCGCATGGCTTCATTCCCTTTCTTTATTCAATTTTTGTGAAAGGGTAATTTTCTTAGACCTGTGGTCAAGAGCATACCACAGCTGTCGAAAATGTAGTATATCATCTATAAGGCTACAAAGAATAACATATTCCCAAATCAAGATGAAAAGCGGATTTTTTTCCTGATCGTTCATTAGTTCTAACTTTTCTTTCGCGCAAATTTTGAGATCGAAATGAGCTGCCTGTAAAATTATTTGTAATGAAATTCAATATTGTTTGCTTGGCGACATACATGACAAGCCTCGAATATCCATTATTAGCTGAGCGTAGATACTCATTTTTTTTTGCTGAGCGTAGATACTTAATGTTTTTGATTCAAAAGGTAATGCAGATGTACCTACATTGAAAAATAGATTTATTCAGGTGTACGTTTTTCATTGAGTCATTTAAAGCACCGAAAGTTGATATTTACTGACTTCCATGAATATTTTAGAGTATATGAGGCAATTCATGTCTGCCCAGAAGCGGGTTTACGCTTAGATTTAACGCTTTTGTGGTTTAGAATACTTTATTACAGTTTTGATTCATACTTTACCGCCATGGGCGGATATTTTCTATGCTAACAGTTCCAGATCTTAATTTTGGCAAGTCCGCTGACTACTAAGAGCAGGTACTGCACTTTACAGCAAGTCTATTTCTTTCTACTATCTACAATCATTGATAGTTTTACTGCGCACTCACCCAGTTGTATTGTAGCGCATGCGTTCAAGACTACTCGGCCTTCAACTTGAACCTGATAATTTCAGAGGCGAAAGACACTTATTGGGCAACTTGTCTACCCAGCTCGTCTCAAAACTTGATGTTTCATACTCAGCTTTCATTGACTTTATTTTCCGTACAATCGCATATATTCCTATCCTAGCTAACTGTTATTTACAACTAAATTGCCACTCGGGTCCCGAAATAAGTAGCCATCCAGGTATTGGATATGAACTTGACTCCCAACTACACCTCTACATTTCCTTCCATCGAGAACTTTGGTTATAGCCGCGCTTATCCGTCTAGGTCCTTTTCTTCCAATCCTTTTTATTACAAATTAAAGCCCCTCATTTCTTATTCGTGTGCGATATTTACTGAACTTTCGCGTCCTGATCTCTCACTTCTACATATAACTTAAAACTTAGAGTTTGCCGCTGCTGGAAACATACCTACCTCCAAAAAAGATGAACAGTGCTGCTGGCTGTTTTCTACATCGCTTGTTTCTAGTTTTGGCACCCCTTTTGTCTTCGTTTATTTTGACCCGATTCTGCAAAAGGTTCAGAAATTCTGCAGATTACGGAACCGGCCGTACATCCTGGAAGAAAAAACACACTGTCTAAAATTAAAGTAATCTCGCCTATATACCGACCTCATTTCTCCTCACCACAGATAGCTTTATCTCTGCATCTCCGGATGATGAAAGAGAAAAATGGATAGCAAAACCCCGTGAGTCTTGATTTTTAAAATTGTTGGCTTTCTCAGTGTCTCATGTGATTCTAGAAATAGAACTGAACAACTAAGAATCGCACTGTGCACTAAAAATAGAGCTAATGTATTGTTTCTTCATTAATCGTGTAGAATTTGTTTGTATTTTCTCTGAGGAGGTGTTTGTGGAGAAGTTTTCATTATGCAATAGTTCAAACATTCAGCTACTGCACTAGAAATTACATTTTTCCCTGAACGGCATAGATATATGCGTAAGTATGGTTGGATATTATAACCATTCTTAACATTGATGTGGTTGGTTACGAATGGAATTTAAATACGAATCAATTTTGCCAACAATTTGCTGATTTCACTATTCTGGAAGATGATTGACTCCAACGTTTCTAGAACACACTACATTCATTACAAATAATTGCAAAATTTTGTTAGATAAAAAGTACAATACATTTGAATTATTGTTGGATCGCTCAGATTTTTTCACGAGATAGGCATAGGCATTTTTCACGATATAGGCATAGTAATGTAGAAGTTCTGAAGCATTTGATCCTACAGTCTATCACCAAAGAGGTAAATATCCTAAAAGAACCGTTGATTAAGTCCAGAGAGGGATGTATCATTCCGGTGGTCATTTTGATACCTTGCCAGATCATATTCAAACCCCTTTTTGTACGCCCAAATGAGCATTTAGTCAAAGTTCCAAAATTTTGGCCTTTCTTCAGTCGTCTTCCCACTTTTCAGTGCAAAGTTACTGTATTTACGACTTGCAGTTTCTGGTCCTTTTTTTCCATCCTAATGTACTTATTCTGATTTTAATCCATTTCCGATTTTCCTGATTTCATTTCCCTTTAAAGATTTTGTTATTTTCACGAAAGATTGGCAATGGACTAACTTACCATTATTTTCACTTTATACTGAAGGGGACTGGATATCTAGATCTAAACATAATTTAATTTTCACTAATTATGGGTGATTAATTCCAGCTTTGTAATGCTGGAAATTCGCATTCTTTTGAAGCTGTGCTTTTACACCTGAAAGTAGGGGGAATTCTTTTTTTGTTCTTCACTTTTTCCCTAAACCCGCCATATATACTCTTGAATAGGTTACATGACTCTTCTTTATATTTTTTGTGTATTGTATCTTTAGAACCCCCTGAGCAGTCAGTCATTCAGCGGCCATCTTTATTTCGTAGGTGTAACGGAGCTGTAAAGTGAAGGACTCTGTAAGGACAATAACCAAAATTAAGTGAAGTGGAATGCGTGGCAAATCTAAAACCTTATTATGAGCTGAATATAAAAGAACTCATGTTCATCTTTAGCCTGAATGTAAATTGAAATGACAGCTATAGCTCTTTGATCAGTTGAAGAATATAAGCTCCAATTATTCTAGGGCAGGGATTACGGAATTCCTCATAGAGTTTTATTCATGAGGTGATGGCTGGATTGGACGGATTATGCGTTGCTTGAAACAACGCAGAAATAAAAAGCTGGGTATGTAAGTACTACAGAATGAAAAATTAAATTACTTTATAAAATCATGGAAAATATTTAATCCGGCTTGTATCGAAAAATCCGTACATATGAAAGTAGAACTGGCGGCGTAAGTTGTAAGTCTGAAAATGTAGACTTTACTGGTAGAGTTTGTCGGTCGGTTAGTATGGAATAAATATTTCCTGACTGTTATATTTCACTTCACTTTCAAAGGAGGCCTTTTACAGCAAAGAATGTGTCGAAGTCTAGCTTTACTACCCTTACTTTTACTTCTAACAATCTCTAGCGAATATTATCAGGTCCACTGCTTTGAGGTAATCACTAAAAACTTTCTTCTGCAGCGTAAATAAGTAACAAGGACAGAGTAATTGTAGCCTTCAGAGACTGAAACAGTAGTTAGTTCAAAACATCTATCTATGTGACTATGCATGGAGCATAAATGAATTTTTACTTATTGTTTCTATCCGGTGGTACTAGATGCTAATGCTTTTACCGTTAAGTAAAATATTAAAAACTCGTCCAGTGATGCTTTTCATCTAAATATCTTTACTTCAACTGAACTAAATGGTTACAAGGATCGCGATAAGAAGGAATAAACTGCTCCATTTTCTAGCTGTGAGGCTTTCTGTAGTAGCACCGATCAATTATTTCGCTATTCAGAAAGAAAAAAGTATGGGTTTAATAATAAATTAATTAATCTATCCAGTGAATATTGTTTTCTGTTCTATTTAACCCTCATTCAGAATTCTTCTAAGCTAAATTTTAAGTGCTTGTCAAACGTTTCAAAATAATTCTGTCTTTTTATCTACTTTTAAGTATTTTTCATTTCTTTATTATTGGTGTACGCATTTTATGGTTCCAGAAGGTACTTCTACACTTTCACCTGTGAATAAGTAGGCTTTTCTATCTGGAGCTGCAGGGATTTGGAGAGAGCAGCTCACCCTCCGCCAAAAAGCCGCTACGATATCGATAAAGAAATAATTTATACCTTTCCCATTTCTCACCGTTTCATTATACTCTTGAAAATTCATATAGCTTCCAAATGATCTGGTGTAGTTTATTGCTAAATCAGCCATGTGAAAAATTCCTCCGTTTTCTTATAAAGTGTTGTCATGAAATCAAGGGCAAACAAGGAAAAAGCTTAACTATATTGGACACCTTGACGACGCCTTTTTCATCTTTTTATTCATTTTCACCTATAAAGAGGTTTAGTAATCCGCTAGAGTACTTCTGTGCATTGGTCCGTAAAAAGAAGGATGTAAATAGCACTCTTGTAAAGAATAATATGCAATGTGAATATTTCGGGAAGTTTGATCCAGTCTCTGAAGTCGTTAAAGCCAATTCTGGTCTCACGGACGGACAACTCCTTCGCTTGAACGCCAATTTGTTCGCTTTAATTATTCGCTCCCTGCTTGGGAAGCAGTAAGTTTTCCGCAATTCAGTGTTCCCCGCCCTATCCTGCTCTTTCTATGATTGGAACAGCAAAAATTGCAGGGTTCCAAAATATGTAAATAGCGTTACCTTGCTGATCAAGAATTCCACGGTATTATGAAACAATGCCGGTATGGAAAAGTCCTTGTTTGAACTCATAATTGGATTCTCTACGCTTTCGTGTTTTTACTTTGGAGCAGATAGTGTATGCTGGTACATTGATTTCGAGCATATTGTACTCCAGCACAAGCCTGATACCAAGTCCATCGAAAATTATTTGGACGAAACCAAAAAATCGGAACTCCTAACGAACACTTAGCCTCCGACTCAAATTCCGATATCAATTCGTCTGACTCATTGGAAGATGGACTTTTTCAATATACCCCAAGTTGTATATTTTATGAGGTCGAATATTCGACTGGAGAAGATAGCCATGTTGCAGAATATGTGTAAAAATAAGTTGCTCGCGGTGCGTTCAGGTTACGTCTAACACGTTCGAAATAACAAAATCAGGCATAAATCAGATATTTCCTCCTAGAAACTTAATTAATAGCATGCGAACTAACATTTATAGCCCGCTTCGATTCAAGTAGAACTCAAAATCGGTCTGAAAGATCCAACTCCACTCTACCACAGAGATCTTCGATTAGCGCCCCTCTACAACAACACTATTCGCAAATAATTTTTTAATTTTTGGAGGCCAGAATCGAGACCCTTTTCATTACCATTGATAGTTTTCAGTGGTTAAAACTACCAAGAGAGGCGGATAACAACGATTTTTTGTAAGCTAACGAACGTTAAAACACAAAATGAAAGCAAGCTCTGGCATTCGCTAAAGATAGAAATAATGTTAGAACATTTGAAGGATAGCTTAGTATTTCCTAACCATTATTTAGTCGTGTCATGCTGGAAAGTATTGGCAAGTGAGACGAGGAGATTGCCATCTTCTTCGGTCATTTTGAGAATTTCAAATTCGATTTCATTACCTTTAACATATGATGTAATTCTTTCTTCGGTACATCTCCATTAGCTGTGCATACCTGAACGATAAAGTGATGTTCTCAAATTATATATAAGAGCATGCGAACCATCTCTGCGTCGTGTATGAATTAACCGCGGAAGCTAGATGGAAACTCAAATTCAATATCTGTGAGCTCTTCAGGCCTATTGGTATGACTACCGGTCACCTAGTATGCAAGCATGAAGTTTATGTGGACAAGGAAAATATTATAGACAGGAAAGATTCCCCGATTGCATTCGAGGATTTCTTGGCCTCTCTGGCTGGTGTCGCCTTTTCCTCCAGAAAGTGCCGAATTGTCTACGCTTCTACATGCTACAACCACAGGAAGTGAGAAGTTTAGCTGTGATAATGAGAAGAAGGAAACGTTCGAGATTCTAAAAGAAAGACTAATTGTCTCACTTTTATTAGCCCTCCCATGTTTTTACTCCTAGCTATATTTCCAGACCTTCAACTAGACCGCCGCAGTGGTGAAAAGACTTCACAAACAAGGATTATGGAGATATCCATCATGCGCAGTACTCGGGTCGGACAATTAGTTCCGCCAAGCAGAACTGTTCGCAATATTAAGGAAAACTTCTTGCCATGATTTTTTCATTGCGGAATTTCCACGTATATTCTTGACGGCGAAAAATTTCTAGATAGTGATTAACTATCAAGTTTCTCTGTACACAGGAGTTTCCACGCATACTTCTTGTCGACGAAAGTTTTGAAACTAGTGGCGAACTATCAAATTCCTCGGTACACACAGGGGTGTTCAAGTTATAGTTGCGCGCTGGTTAGAAATTTTGGCTGAATATGAATTCAAGGTAGAGCATGGGCCTAGCAAAATAAAAATGCGACTTAAAACTTTCACGAGTGGAATAAGCAAATGAACTAAGCGATTTGGATATCAATGAAGGAAATTTGGCCGTTTGCGCTGCGTGCGACAAAGTGGCGCACAGTCTCCTTGGGATGATGAAGAGTATTCCGATGGAAAACCGCGGGAACGGACGTAGTGGTCTAGGTTTGGGTATCAAATAATAAGGCTTCGAAAAATTTCGTTGAGTGGGCTGCATTACGGTACTTTTTCTTTGGACTTCTTCGAGTTGGAAAGTTAGCCTATCTGCCGTACTTTGTAACTTCATTCAATTGTATCCAATCTCTCCGGGCTTTCTACGCGAGTGGACTAAGTCCCCATTCCTTAAGTCTCAGCAAAATTCAGTGTTAAGTAACAGCCATTCTTTTGCGGACCAAAAATTTACTTAAAATATTTTAAGTTTTATGTTATGCTTAGCTTACTGAACTGCACTCTGAGTAATTTTGAACTAAAACCACATTTTTACTCTTTTACATAACTTTAAATGATTACCCAAGAGATATAAGAGAAAATACTGAAAGTAACACTAGCGGTGAGGGTTTTGTTGTCGGAAGAGGATTTGGATATCAAAACCTCGATTAGAGAACCAATTTATTCTTCTCATCATATTCTAAAGTAGTATACAAGATAGTAGAACCTAGGAGCTTGCTTTTTTGCAAGGTTACCTACCATCATCAATTTTCATGAAGTCGCTCTTGCTCTGGTACCCAAAGCAAAATCTTAAGGAACTATGTAATAATGTCGTGTTATAGTTCTAAAGGCAGTCTATGAAGAAGAATAGGTCCTCATAAGCATAGAGTCAAGCGGCGAGGTGAGCCCCAATACCTCCATGAATCGTGCTAGCCGAAGAACTGGAAAAAATGCACACCCACTCCAATCGGTTCAATACGACTGATATATGGTTTACCGATCGAAATACCCTCCGAATTGACGTGATAGTTGAGTAACAACATCACTTTGATTTTTTTTACTATCTAATACGGCTATTGGCCCAGACTTACTCTGGGCCGCGAGTGATCTCCTTTCACTGGGTTTCATTTTGGAGATTGGAAGAATTTTCTGGAATGATTTTCTGCTTCTACATTTGGTTGGAGTTAAATTTACAGACAGTTCCATGTCCTTTGCGCCTGTTTACTATTTCGCCGTTTGATTTTTTTTGCCATCCTAGTGGTATGAGAAGATATTTGGGAATGTTCCCAAGCCGTTTCCCCTTTAGTTCCACTCTCTGAATGTGGGACTATTCGCAAGGGATTTAGCTGACCTTAGTCGACTGGACTTCTAACAAAATGCGGAAATCTGTTGCGAAGGCAAGGAATGCATTACGTTCTAGTTAGTTAGGATTTAATGGATTGTAATGGGTTACGAGAGATTATCGAGATATTTTTGGAATGAAGGGGGAGCTAAGAACAGTTGAATAAGCTCCTAGGGCTAATTAATATACGTTATGTTAACATTGCTTCGGTATCGGGGTGGTCTGGTGTTGAAGACCCATGATGAACCCTGGAACCATACATTTGAAGTGCTCAGACGACCTTTCATGCTATTCAACTATTGTTTTACACAAATCCTCGATAAAAACAACTACCCTGGTTACCAGCCCTCCGTAATGCTAAAGTAAACACATAATATATTTTCCACCGGATAAATCGTAGTTCTCCACTTATTTTCATTTTGCACTATTGGGGAGAAGTTTTACTTCTCTACTTATTTTGACATCCATTTTAATAATTTTTTGATTATTACACAAAGCATGGCTCCAGAAACTTTTGTCACAGTATTTAGGAGAATAGAAATTGCGCCAGTCATTACATCCGTGACGCGGTCAACGACGATAATAAAACTTTTCGATATATCCCTCCCCGATAGGTCATCAAAAAGTATGGTTTATTAATAAGTAAGAGATCGTAATAAATCGGCGCGGATGAAATTATCAGAATCAATTATTCTAGAACTAAGGTGTCGCAAGCAACAAAAGTGCTACCGAAGTATATTTGTGGGAACACGAAGAGGTGGAAAATTACGAGTGGCTAAGGGAAAAAAAGAGAATACAGAAGGGGCAGGTTTGACCTTGTATGCTCAGTACTAATTTTATACAAACTCGTCTTGGTTAATAAGCTGACTTTAAACTTCTAAACTATTTTTTTGTACTTTTATTTGTCTCAAAACTTGCTTTCTCTCTCTTAGAGGATGCATTTTGTTCATCTCATATGGAATTTGCGGCTGAAAGTACAGTCCCAATCGAAGATACTACATATTAAGTACATTCAAGAACATATTTTGTACTAGAAAGACTAATAGTACAGCAGTAACTGCAATTAATTTAGGTCATGATAAATGCTGTAAGCCGACTTTCTATTCCAAATAGATCAATTAAAGTGGGCTACAATCACAGATGTACCATTCTATTTAAGGTACAAAATCATTTGACAAGGGCTACGTCAAGTACAACACTTTCAATTATTTTGACCAAAAAAGAGTCTGGCTGGCTCCATAGAACACCAACAAACCTTCAAAGTGGATCTTGTGGTTTTTGATGATCTCTCGAAGAAAAGGAAACAATTTTCATTCCTCCCACAACCCATATATGTTCAGCATCATCTCAGTACATATCGTCGCCTTTCTTGAGTACGAAAATCCATCTGCATCACGTGGACGGTTTCATCACCTATTTTGAGTATGTAAAGCTTCAAAAATCACCATTTTCGGAGATTCAACAACCATCCCGAACTTGCCCACTTTCCTCTCAATATGATCTCCATCTTGAGCTTCTCCCAACGCAAATTCCATTCCGTCCTAATTTTTGTATGAAAAAGAATCAGCCGGTTGCAACAGATTATTTGCGTTCTTTTGAAAGTGGCTCAGAGAAACTATTGACCTCTTCCAACGCTTGAATCAAATCGTGAGTGTGATTGTGTGCGCTACAGTTGTCCACTAACAAGATACGTCTCCTTTCGTTCGGTAATAATCGTATAAACATCGATTCACCCAACCATCAGGGCATGAATTTTGTATCCATCCGATTTTTTTGCTCAGTGTGATATGGAACACCTTTTATGTTGTCAGAAACCCCATGAATGGGATATCTTCTAGATTCCTCTTCGAACACCATGAACTCTGGATGGATTTCTGCATCTGGTCCTCCAGTAATGCGAATATCCATTGTCATTCACTCTCCACATGAAACAACAACAGCCCATTTCACTACTCCATCTCCAGAGAATCGAAGTTTCTTGGCATTGTCCACGTAAATGACAAAGTGCGTTTCATCTGCATTTTCGACATCATCTTCATCGAGCTCTCTGCTGCGTAACGCTCTAGCAAGTAATCCTAATAGAAAATCAATCCTTTTTTTGAATGATTTCTTTTTCTGGAGATAACAGGAGCTTTCCCGTGACAGATCTGCTCACAATGCGATGTATATCTGCAAATGTCTGTACCTACCTGCGCGTAATACACTCGGGTATCATCAAATTTTGCTGCACGTGTATATTGTTTTGGTTGTAAACTGGATTGGCTCCATTTTCAATGAGCTTAAGGGCTGTTGCATAGAGGGCTTTCCAGTTGAACATGACTACTATTTTTCGAGGAGAATAGAATTCCCCTTGAAGATATGCATGCAGCGCTTTAACCCAGGGCGTAGTTTTACGACCTCGCCGTGGACGTGCCTTCAAATAAACTCTTTTAAGTCCGTAACTGTTTGCTCTTGTAATGGAAGTACAGCTGCCACGGGGTTGTGTAGTACCATATTCATTTAAATACATATGCTTCGAACGCCAAAATGCAACTGGCTTGAGGAAGACTGGCTTTGGGGTTCCCAGTAAACAACTGCGGAAAATTGCGGACCGTCTTTGATACTATGTTCTTTGAACCCATACGATTGATTTCAGACTGCATCCATTTTGTAACTTCCATTAGATCCGCAATACGAAGAAAGTGATGCTTTTCGCGATTCCGTGGCAGTAAGTAAGTTTTGTGTTGTAATTGGAGTGGAAAATGCATTAAAGTGGGCTGCTGCAAATTTATTTGCAGCACTGGTTGTCGGAGCAAGCATGGAGTCTGAGGAAGATGCATTACTTCGTTGAAAGGCAGCAATAATTGGAGAAGCGCTGCGAATAATCAGTGGGGTTGTGTGATGAAAGGGATATTACAAGCACACCATAGCAGTGTTGGCAAAATAGGCGCGTAAAGTTCTTACGTATCGCAAGGGAATTCGCGGGAGCGATTGCTGTAGACCAGTACCTGATTTGGTTTGCAAATGTTCTCGCCATCTGTTTCGGTTGCGTTACGTTAATAATGGTCAGAGAGCGGGAGACAAAGGCCACATTATTTACCAACACCTAGGCAAGTAACGTGACAGATATTGATTTGGGCCACAAAAGTATCTGTACCCACATGAAATTCGTACCGACGCTATTGGCATTGAATGGGAGTAGTTTCCCTCTGGACAAAAATATAGATCTACTCCTTACAATACTCGTGCTCGAGGTCAGAGCTAAACAACTCCTCCAAGATATCCATACACTCAATACGGTCCCTAGAAATTCTTTCTAATAGCCAAGAATGATAGATAGCTCCCTCGAGCATATCGATATCCGCCAATTCCTCCTCACGGCCCTCAGCCTCCGATCTGTCCCTCACAGAGGATTTCATATGGTTTAGGCTGTTCAGTATGTATACTGCCTAGAGTAACACGAATTTAGATATTTTTGCAAACTATTTTTGCGGTAACACCTTCTTTGTTCATCCAAAAGGCGATTCCAAGAATTTTATCACTTTCATTAGGTGCTAAATTACTACACGTTCATTAGGGCTACTGTACTACACGCATATCTCGAAAAGATGAAAAAGTCGAAGGCCTAGTGTTGAACAAGTAGTACAAAAGTTCATATTGTACATACATAAGTTGTGGAAATTAGAAAGAGTAGGAAGAGGGAGCTCATTTATTGTAGTGGAAATGATGTCGTCAACCCGCAGAGTATTTTTGAAGGCAAAAGTAAAATGGGCTTCACATAAGACCTTTAGTAGGTGCAATGTGCGAAGTCATTGCGAACCCGGATTTCTACCTTACGTTAGTGATTTCTTGTGAGCATTAATAGGGATAAAAATGTAGAGGATGATATAGTCAGTTCCAGTTCTGGCAAGAAGGAGGCGGTGCAAGCGACAAGGATGCTGCCGATTTATTGTTGTGGGGATGAGAAGAAATGGGAAGGAAGAGGGATCGAGAGGCAGCAAAGGAGTAAAGAAGGGGCAAGGTTTACCCCTATGATCAGCTGCTAGCTTCGAGGAAATTTCTCTTAGGGCCAAAGCTGACTTTCAACTCATGGAAAACTTAGGTCTGCACTTTAAATTGTTTCCCAAGTTGCTTTAACTCTCCATAAGGAAGAAATTGAATCAACTTATATGTAGTTTAGGCACACCCTTAAGTCTGAAAAACATACTAATTACCATAAAATGCATTAAAACAAAACATACGGCTGATAAAGACTAGCCATAAGATATTTTCGAAATAAATATATATCTACTATTTACAATCACTATCTCAAAAAATATACATGTCTTCTTCTGAAAATCACTATCTTAGAGATCAAAACCAAAAAACTCCTGCAGAATATCGATGCCTCCGATAAAGTACCCTCAAACTCCCTCGAACGGTTCTGAATGGTAGATAGCCTCTTCCTTTATATCATGGTCCGGCAATCCTTTTTTATAACCCGCAACATCGGCCTCTGTCCCATCCGAGAAGACAGAAATTATGATGACGCCCTCACTCTCTCCTTCGCCCCTACAGAAGCTTTCCCACGGATGTAAGGCAACGAGTACCAAGGATCCACCGAATCTTCTTCCTCCTTCGAAATTTCCCAGTAATCCTCCTCTTCTTTCCCCTCATCGGCGCCTGCCTCTTCTAAAAAGTGACGACGAGCCCACTCCCACATATTCTCCTGTTATATCCTTTTTATGTAGTCCTCGAAGACAGTAGGACCATTGGTCATCAAGAGCAGGCCTTTTATGCGACCTGAGGCCCTGGATGATTAGTTGATAGTTCCTTCGGGCGGCGGCAATGCACCTTGATGAAGTACTGATATGGCGCGTGGGTGAACTGGTGGGATTGTTGGTGGTAGATGATGTGCTTCAACGACATCCCCATAGAATTTAAATTAGGGCCACATCTTCGATCATTTTCAAGGACTTGAGCTAAATAGAAAATGCGAGGCCATGATACGGTTTTTAACTCGCGTGAATTAGGAGGAAAGAAAGAATATCTGCTTGATAAAGTATCGGAAATGAATTTAGAGGAAGAAGAGAATCACAAATCAAAATGTTTCTGTTTGGAAAGAAGAAGACCTAAATCCTCAAAGATTAAATGGAAAAGGAGTTGTACAGCGAACTTCGATTTTTAGGGTAAAGGGCGTTCTAGTTTTTCGTTCTTGAAAGAAAATAAGTGAGAAGATTTTTTGGAAAAAACAGAGGTCAGGAATGAAGAAGTTTGGAGATTATGTGGAGGGCCGCTTTCCTACAGGAAGAACCCGTTTTCTAACAACATATATCTTCCATGAATAAAACACTCAAGCCTTCTGGGTGTTTGTACTGACTCACCTGACCTTCCGGGTTGTAAATAAACAGATCTGCTGGGTCAGTTGTATACGAATGGGCCTGAGGTATGACCGAGATCGCTATAGACATCCAAATGGTAGTACTAAGACGTTTATTGTGGAGAAACGTACCCGTATTCTTAAACAATACCTGGGACAAATCCATCGAGGAGAATAGTGGTGGCATTGGACGCAGCCCCCGTAGACCCAAACAAGATGGCCTGGAAGATAAATTTTGGAGATGGTAATGGACCGCTATGTTCGGCTGAACAGCTTGTACTCGAGGTAGTGAATCTTTTTAGGCTGGGCGATCTCAGCGGCACCACCGATTTCTGTCGAACTTGTGCATGTATTGGACTTGAAGGGGAGGTATTGATGGTGTAACACGCAGTGTCTCTGGAGTATAATTAAAAGGACTTGGAGGAGGGCTTCAGGACAAGGTTTGCGGGCCGCAGCTTGTTGTCGGAGAAGAGAAGATGGCTGACAGCGGAATCTGCCGGTAACAGAAAGAGGTCAGCAGTGTAGTCCGAAACGGTATCCATCCGTCCGCAGGAGTAGCGGTAAGTGGAAGGCTCTCGGGAAGGGCCGGAGGCTGTGTTGTGCTTTAGCATCACTATCCAGTGGGTGGAGGGGATAGTGGTGGTGTAACTGAGATGGGCGGCGACGGCAGCGACAGGGCTGTGGTGAAAGGCAAGTATGAATGTTGTGGCGAGCAATCGCATCACTGTGATGGGCAGCGTAGTTTCTGCCCCATTACCTTGTCAGCATTTCCTTTTGAGTCGGTTGTATAAAACGTTTTGATAGATCTAATACAGCTTCCAAGAGTAAACCACCCAAACCTTTCCCCCGTGATGGGAGGGTGTGGAAGAGGTTAAAGTTTGGGGTAATCTAATTTTGAAACACCTTGTGGCTGTTATTCAGCATCGTGGTGTGCAGGGAATCCTAACAGATGCAAAGCCACAAGAGACGCTCCAGCTGTCCCTCAAAAGACCATGCGGGAGCGGTAGTCCACCTATCGTCCCTCTAGTAGACCCACGCCGTCGCGTTCTTCTGTATACTAATCAAGATGGACTAATTATTACTGGGTGAGGTAGCAAGGACGTTTGGGGCCTTGTTGCTACGGTCTTGGGACCACAAGTAGCGGAGATTGTGGCGAAGAAAGATCTTTTCAATGGTTCGGCTCGTGTCAAGAGGGAACCAAGGTCAACAGAGCATGGGCGCTGATGTTCGCAAAATTCGCACGCGAAAAAAATCTAGAAGAGAACCTAATTTGGATACAGTATCGGAATTTGGAAGATATTTTTACAGTTTCTGAATTCCAAGATATTTTTAATTTGGATAAGTGTGGCAAAATCATGGGTTGATTTTTTATTTTATGACACGCTGTCATAATAGATACCATTACAGTTACAGGCTCTGGGTGATACTACGAGTGACTCCGAAAGGTCTATATAATGGCCACATTAATTCCCACTCCTGGCCGATGGGTGTCTGGCATGGGTATGGCATCTAGATATTTACCTAGAGGAAATATTTTCTAATAGTCTCTCTGGTTCACACGATTCCCATGAATGTATTTTATGGTCATTAGTATGTTTGTTTGAGACTTTTGGGGTAGCCAAAAGTCTATATGTGCCGATTAAACTGCTTCCTCTTGTGGAGGTTAAGCAAGTTGGCAGACAACTTCATGTCAAGTCCCGAGTAGTAGGAAGTTGGGAGTCAACTTCAGATCTAAGAAACATTTTTTCTACGCTGCTCACAGAGCACTAGTGATAGACCCTGTCCCTTCTATACTTGCTTGTAGCCCTCTCAATTGTTTTCCTTATCTGATTCTTTTTTTCGTTCAACTATACCAAGGTATTAATTTTGTCGCTTGCACCACATCCTTCTTGAGGTAATTGGTTCTGAGAATCTCTTCTCCCGACGATTTACCCCTATCATTTGTTACTCTTATGTAGGGGGTTTCACCCGAGGTATTCGAGTTGAGCATTATAGGGAACATTCGGGGGGATTTTTTTCTGTAATCATGGACCTCAACGCTGCTCGTATAATATTCGCAAGGGGCAAGAGTGAAGACGTTGAGGAGTTTCTCTATACGAATGTTAATGTTTTGATGCGTGAGAAGAGCGGTGAAGAGAAGGCCGCAAGTATCTTCTCCGATCTTCATGGTGAAGCAAAGCACAAATATAAGGCCAAGTTTGTCGAAGGGTGATCTCTTAACAGGAATGGGCGTAACTTTGGTGAGGTATGTGAGCGGCTTGTGAAAGAATATGCTAAGGAGGTAGAACCAGATGAGATGATTCGTACCGCCATAGAGGCCCGGCTCAACTTCGACGATTTGTTAAGCTCATTGGTATACTTGTGTGATCTCTATGAAAAGGCTGGGTTCAACGCCCAAGCCAAGTACGGAATGCTGCGTAAGGCGGCGATGGGGGATAAGCGGCTCTCCGATTTCCTCCTCATCAAAGGCCCTCACAATTTTAATGAACTGAAGGGTACCATAGTAGAATTTGTCAAAAATTCGGAGACGTTTCAGTCACTGAGTGAGGTACCGAGGGAAACCCGTACATCGATGTCTATCGTACATCCTGAAAAGAATTATCAAAGGCCGGATACTAGTGCAGCGGCATTAGAATCTGTCAGGAGCGATGTCAAAAACTTGGAAGAAAGGTTGGAAACCCGATTCGATAATCGACTTGACATGATAACCTCGCAGTTGGAAAGCCTTACTCTTACCATTAAGAAGAACCAGTCTGGGGCCCCTAAGGCCGCAGAAGTCTGTTCCTACTGTCACAAGCCTGGACACTTTGCGAAAACGTATCCTGATAATCCACATAGAAACACTCGTTGTGGAAAGTGCGGTCGATATGGGCATCATGAAAGTAACTGCTGGTCTAAAGACAACAGAAGAGCAAATTTATCGGACGCAAGGAGCGAGTCAGGACCAGAGATGAAAATCTTACAAAACAGAAAGGATCAAAGGTTGACGGATGCCGGTAACGTATCCATCGCTGAAGAAATTAGTCAAGTCAATGTGACAAAAAGGGATGGGGAAGGGAACATTTTATCGAAAAACCTAGGCTAGATTATGGAATGCTGGAGCATATCCCAGCACCTGTACCTCCTCGAACCAAGAGGTCTGATCAAGTTGTTCCAGGAGTGGGAGTCACTCCGGCCAAGAAGACGAAAAAAGTAAGAAAGTTAAGAGTATCTAAGGACGTACTAGAGTATGTGAAGAAGTACAATTTGCTGGCTGAGATTGCATCGACCCCAACTGGAATAACGTTAGGTCAACTTTTGAGGGGACGCAGAGGATGCGAGAAAAGAACTCAAAAAAATTATCAGGTCTAATAAGTCCGCTAAGGGTAAGAAACTGTTTCTTCAATCGGCCTCGACAGCACCAAGACGTCTTAAGCTGGTACCAGTCAAAGTATTGGGTATGAAAACCCAAGCTCTCTTCGATTCGGGTGCTGTTCCAAACCTCATTTCAGAAACTTTGGTGACAGATCTAGGTCTCGAAATTACTCCAACTACTCGAAAAATAACTGTAGCGGATGGAACCGTCTCAAAATGCATGGGCACTGTTGACAAGGTTTCCGTGTTCTTTGGGGACTCTAAAGTTGATGTGACTTTCTTGTCATGCCTGATCTCCCTTTTGATTCAATCATTGGTTGCCCTACCATGGAAAGAATAGGGACATGCATTGAATTGGGCAACCAAAGCGTTTCAGTTAATATTGACGGCAAACCCGTGAAGATGCCCCTGGATTTCGACAAAAGCACAAATCCGGAAGATAAAAACGAAACGGACAGTGAAGATTTCACTTCTAGCTATGACAGCGAAGATTCGAACCAGCTAACACATTCGGAAGTGGAAAAGGGTAGCTCGGGATAATTAACATGGCATGGGACGATTATGATTCTGGGTTTGAAACAGATGAAAACTGTAATTCTAGGGTAGGTTCGACACCTGAATATGTTTCGTTTTGGGATAATATCGAATCAAAGGACGAAATTCAGAGCATGAAAGAAGATTACCTTTCCAAAGAAAACAAGAATATGTCGAATTCCATATCTGAAGATGTGAGCACGCCGGAAGAGGTCCTTCAAAATTTGAGGTGAGGATCAAGAAGAGGACCAGCGCCAAATGGAGAAATTCAAGAAAAAGTGCAGCACCTTCCAGCCCCCCTCATGAAAATATCCGACATGATAACATCTTCCGAGGTAATTGCATGGAGCGATTCCGATCGAAGACAAGCAAGTGTACCGGTCACTCACTCATTTGAACTTACCGATACTCAACCAATTTACCACAGGCCTAGACGTCAACCGCCAAAATATGACCAATTTATCTCAGAAAATGTTACAAGTATGCTGTAAAATGATATTATTCGGCCAGTTTCATCCCCATGGTCATTTCCAGTTGTCAAAGCACCAAAGAAGGATGGAAAGCTGCGTTTTTGCGTCGATTACCGACAACTGAACCAGAGAATGATACCGGATCGTTTTCCGATTTCAAACATTGAGTAAATCCTCGAGGACCTGAAGGACGGGAGATACTTCACCTCAGTTGAATTTTACACCGGCTGTTGGCAGATTCCATTGGATGAAAAATGTAAGGAAAAAACAACTTTTACCAGCAAAGCCGGTACATTCAGGTTCGAAGTGATGCCTTTTGGTCTCATGAATGCACCAGCTACATTCCAAAGAATGATGAACGAGGTTTTGAAAGGACTTTCATTTGCAAGCGTTATATCGATGACTTTGCAATATTCTCAAAAACCTTGGATCAGCACATATCGCATGTCAAGGCAGTGGTGGATAGTATATCGGCATACAGCCCGAAAATTAAGTTGAGCAAATGCTTCTTTGCGAAAACTTCTATCCAATTACTCGGTCATATCGTCGATCAAGAGGGAATTAAAGTGGATCCAGAGAAAACGAAAAAAATCAAGTTGGCACCAAGGCCCGCTTCAAAGACGGAGGTTCGAAGCTTCTTAGGACTGGCCTCATATTACAGAAGATTTATCAAAGATTTTGCCAAGACTGCAGCACCGTTACATGCCAGCGCTACGAAGAACGGAAACTTTTACTGGAAAAGGAAATGCAAACTGCATTTGAGGAGCTTAAAGATAAGATATGTGTTCCCCCAGTGCTCATGTATCCAGATTTCAAGAGACCATTTGTTGTGGAGACAGATGCCTCAGAACGGTCTTTGGGTGCCGTTTTGTCCCAAAAAGATGAAAACGGAAGACTACACCCTGTTCAATTCGCAAGTCACACTCTGAATGATGCGGCAAAGAGATAATCAGTCTGCGAGAAAGAAGCACTAGCTGTCATCTTCAAACTGAAAAAGTTTCGCGTATACCTTTTATCACTCGAGAAATTTGTCTTGATAATTGATCACCAGGCACTTAAGAAAGCATTTCAAAAGAAAGATGTACATCACCGCTTAGCCCGATAGCTCGACATTTTCGCAGAATATCGGTTTGAAATTATGTATAGACCCGGACGCAATAATCAGCCTGCTGATTTACTATCCCGCTTGAGGGATCCAATGAGTTCAAATGAGAAAGCTTCCGAGGGCATCGTCGGAGTTGCCGAGGTGCAAGTGCCGAACGATAAAGAGTTCGAAGCTAATATTCACGGACTAATTAAATTCCTTGATGGACTAGAAATGAGAAAGGTTGATCTTGAACACAGAGATTGGGTACGCAGGAATCAAAATGCTTTTACATTGTGGAATGGAAAACTCTTCCGACATACTAAAGCCAGTCCTCGTCTAGTGGCTCCCTTGAAAGAAAGAATGAAGATCCTGAGGACTTTTCATGATGAGTTAGGGCATTGGGATCTCGAAACAACCAAAATTTCATTGTGGAGAGATTCTGGTGGACCAGTATCCATAATGACGTCTATAATTTCGTGAGAAACTGCGACAACTGTCAAAAATTCACTCCGATATGGAAGTATAAGACAACTCTAAGCTTCTAGTTTCCGTTCTTTTTGAACCTTCTCAATCGACTTTGCCGGCACATTCAAGGAAACATCTTCCGGAAACAAATAATTCCTTATAGGGGGGAACATCTTACTGGATGGCCACTAGCAGTTGCAGTTGAGGAGGCGTATGTTGGCTGTGAACCCTGTGCTGTCACTGAAAACCAAAAGTGCAAGGGAGCATGGTCTCTTTTGGAGGGTGCCGTTTGGAAAGCGCATATGCGCCTCATCTCAAACTCATCGTGAAACGGGCTTCTGGTTGGCTACTGCAAATGCTCATATGCAACGTGGTGCGTACAAGTGTTGTGGCTCTAGTGGGTTGTTCTGGCGTACACGTGTGTAGCTAGTACATATGGCTATGCTGTACAGTACGGCTGTGCAGTACAGAGTGGACAGGTATGTACGTGGACATACAGTACAGGTTGATGGGTGTTGATGCACTATGGTGATGAGTCAAGTACAGTGGTGGCGGTTACAGTAGTTGCGTGTATACATGTCGTTGCATGTGTAAGAGTTGTGTTGTGAATTTGGGGACGTGTAGTGATTGTGTGGTTACGTGCAGTTGGTGAGTTAGTGCATACACATGATGACGTGATGTAGTGTTGTGCACTGTTGTGCACTGTTAGTTGTAAGCTGGCATGAGTCTTTGCCAGTGTTACTATGTCATGTCTTGTGATGATTGGTAGTACTGAGTGTCCCGCTCAGATGGCTAGGGTTTAGTTCGAGTAAGAGTTGAGTGCGAGTGTGGCGAATTAGTTCTATATAAGTTGCGACTTGAGCACCTCCAAGTAAAATCTGGCCAGAGCTGGCTAACATCCCTTTCAGCTTCAAACTCTATCTTTTACAACCTGAATATTCTGTGCCTAGCCATTTTATAAGCCTTGTCTCATCAGTAAGAAGCAAAAGAGGCTCCGGAAGCCTTTTCGTTCCAAGACTAACCAGTTGCCTTCGCACCAACTAGGTATGAAGTATCATTTTCACCTCTTCAAAATTCATTGATACGGGAATTTTTTTTAATCCCGTACTACTTTTGCGTATTTAGTTTCATACAACAGAAAAGAGCAGGTCCATTATTTTCTACTTTAGCTAAACTTGGGGGCTTGTTGCGTTTTAGTAGCAAACAAATGTGTCCATACTGGTAATTTGTAGTATTTTGTGGCTTTGAATAACATTAATTGGAAGTTTTTTTGGGTGGTGTAAAGCATTCCCAACCTTTTAAGAGTGGAATTACTGCAAAAGTGAAAAATATACATCTACGTAATATAGTACGAACTAACGGTAGCCTGCTGAGGATAGGTTCGCCTCGCGGTCCCAGCCAAAATAAACCTTGGCGCCACCGTCGAAACAGCCGAACGCCAGGATATTTTAAGCTTATTTGAAGGGTACTTGCAGGATTATGAACAACATGAAATATCTGTTGTGGTTGTATATTAATCTGTTTGGGAATGAAGAGATCTGGCACAAAGGCGCCATTATTTTTCATTTCATAATTTTTTGAGATCCAGTTGGAGACCCTATTTCGGTGAGGAGTAGAAGAAATAATTTTTTAACTGTCATTCCTAACGTTTTGTTTCTCAACTACAATGCAAAATAAATTTGATACATTTTAATCAGGAGTGAAGTGGTGGATAACGAAAAATGAAAAATGGTCCTAACATTAAATATTTTGGACGTAAGGTCCTCTTTATAATCAAGAAAATCTACTCGGAGAAAAATCAGGGGTTATCTGTAATTTAGTACAGTGAAAAAGCAGATACACGAGCAGGTCTCCTTAATCTATTGAAATTATTTTTTTTGTTACTATAGCTAAAATACTGTGGCCAAAGTTTAAGCCTCATATTTTATGTCGCCGAAACTATTATAGCTGAGAGTCCATAACGTAAATTTAAATATATAAGTAATTATATATTATTTCTATACTTATCTCCATTTTATTGCTACGTATATTCTTTTTGATTGTATAAAACAAAATAAAGTAGAAGATAAACCTGTATTGTTTTGCTTCTCAGTTCTGATGATTTATTTTCCACACGTTTCTAAATTTTAAGTCTTCTAATTCTCCGTTGTGAGTAAGAAATCCTTTGAAAGCTACAGTGAATAGAAAATAGTTCCCAGGAAGGCTGCTTTGATCTTGAGATTTTTCGTTAGCCGTTTTAGTCCCTTTTCTTACAGCGAAATGCAAATTTCATTCTGTTCTGAAAGTTTGTCTAGTCTATCCGCAAAAAGATGGGAAATTGCTTCAGGCTAAGAACATGAAAAGATATACACTTTATCAATAGGAATAATTGGTTTCGAATACACCGTGATCTCTTCTAATGGAAACACCAAGTTGATAGGTGTAGATCCTACTATATAGCTTGACTAAAGCTATACTTTTACCACCAATACCATTGAGTTTGCAGTCGCAATGGGTCTTTTAGCGTGTAGAATCTGTTTTATAGCTTCGGAACAGAGTTTCGTGTAAGGACAGATGAGACTTCAATTATAATTCAACTAATAGTTAAGTGGATTTCACGAAAAAAGCGGACAATAAATAATATAAATTGAACTTATAGTTTAAAACAAAAGACTGAACTCCGCAATATAATGGGTATTAACACTTCCAAGTAATGCTTCAAAAATTTTGGTAAGAAAAATGACGGCTTGGTAATGAGTTGGATCAGCCTCTTGCTTTCTTGAGGCTCCTTTAGAATGGATAGTTAAGAAAATGTCAGTTTCCTGCGAGTCTAACCTTGAAAAAAGTTCACAAAAATGAATTGAGCAATTCAGTATCCAAAATTGTTCTGTAGTAGTCTAAAATATCCCTTAAAATGTTGGCCGAAACGCTACCAAAAAATCAGATTTCCCTTTTAGATAAGGTTCGAATTTTCAAAAATTTCCCACACGGAGCATTTTACTCGAACGCGATGAATAGGAATATTCATTGGTCAGGAGCATAATTTAAGCTAGCATCAAATCCGCTGATTGAATATAGATTTCACTGTGAGAAGATTGCATGAGCTTATTGGGTCGCTCAAACTAAGAGAGTCTGGAGGAGCAGTGAAATCTTTTCATATTGAAGCGAACTAAAATCAACCCGCATGTAAGCAGCCCATTTTTATTCATCTTATTAAGTGAAGATATCAGTAAAATAAAACAGTTAGGAATATAAATGAAATGAAATAGGCATTTAATTCGTAAACGTTTGTGTTATTGTAGAGATTCAAGGAGGTCATTTTATGTAGATTTAAAGAGGAAAAGTTTACTTTGCTTCATGTATTGTTTATGCACTTTCTAACGTTCTAAAAATTTCTGCCTGGTCCTTGTTAAAATAAATTGCATGTTTCCACTTTAGGAATTACTATATAAGAACTAGAAAACTGCAAACATGCAAGAAAATCCAAATGCGGGAGCTTAGCGATGAGAAAATACAGAAAATTTTAACCAAACTTTTGTTACCTAGCTGCGTAAAAAGAACAATATATATAAATGTTCACATGTTCTTACTCTTGTGGTACTTTTAAATATTAATAGTAGCCTCAGAGCAAACCTTGTAGTGTATAAATGGAATATAAATTTCGATAAGAAATTTTTGTTCGATAACGCACAACATGATTAACCGCAGACTGCTATGGTCGTAATACATTGTAAAGTACATGAATGCTTTAGATCTCGAGTATTGTTTCAAAATTTTCTCTCCAAATTGAAAATAGGTTAAGTAATACAAACGGAACTCTTAATGTACTATCAACGGCAGAGCTATTTTTATTGATCTTTTGTTTACATATTTTTTCTGACTTCACAATCCACTGGTAACAGCAAGTACTGTAAAGTACAATTTTTAACCATTGATACTGGTACTGTATCCTAACTCGACCATATCAGAGGGAGTGTAGTAAGGACTACTCAGCCATCAAATTTGTCCGATAATTTCGCATATAAAGGTACTCACTAGGTCAAGTGGAAACCTGACGCATTTCTAACTTTTAGATTTACTACTTGGCTGACTTCAACTTTATTTATGAAGCCTTTGCAAGTATTTTTATCTTAAAGGAGTATAATTGTCGTGCTAATTTGGCCTCTAGACCCCCAAAATACATAGGAATAACCATTTAGACTCGAAACTTGAATCAAAAGTTAACCTCCTCAACTTCTTGCTATTGAAAACTTTTGATAATGGCCACAGTAAACTGTATTGTATGTCCGCAATACTTTAAACATTTGGAACTTCGGATTATGACGTAAGCTTCTCGTTTACAGAAATAATTTAGTCTCCAAAGGAGATTCTTAGTGCTCGGGAGCCACCTCCAGTCAGATACTTGTCAGAAATTGCATCCTTTTTATCATCTTTTCTTTTGATTGGACTCTTCGCAATGTTCTTGCATTCTTAGGACATGTTCCGACCTTAAGAAGCGAGACTATACATACCACACAGCCTTCCAAGTAATCACTCCAGCTCTAACACCAAAATTTCATTACCGTTTGCCTAATTTCAAACAGAGACCGGGAAAAAACTGTGAACCCGGTGTGTGTGTTTTCTTTTTCTCCTTATATGGTGGTATTCCTTAAGGTGAAGGAAATATTTGTGCTCCACTTTTTTTATACTGCAGTTTCGGAAACAATATGTGTCTATACGAACGAAAAACTTGAACAAAATATTAATAGCAAAGAAAATATTAATCAAAGATTAAAGTATGGGAGCTCTGAGTAGGGGCAAAGTACGCTGCATTTGATATGCAAATGAACAAAGTTAACTGAAAGGTAAACAGTTAAGAGGGGGGAGAGCGACAATCCCTAAGTTACCTTATGGAATTCCTTCATAGTTATGAGAAGCGATTTAATCTACTTTTCATTCTTTTCGGCTAATTAAATTGCTTTACGTATTCGGTAACCAATCATTTAGTCGCTATTTAAGCCTAACTGAACTTGAATTGGGTTATTCGCTATTTTAATCACGTCGAAGAAGGGCACTTGCTCTGGGGACGTGCTTAACTATTCCACGTAAAGTAGAGACCTAGATATTAACGAGGGGAAATAAATAAGATTTAGATGAACCTCAACGATTTGCAGATAGACTCAAAATGCAATGAATTCTATATACTGAGAAGTTTGCTACTGAAAATACTGAAACCCGATAATTTGTTTGGAAGCTTGTGGTAGCAGAGATAGCAAGGAGATTCAGAAAGATTCTTTGCTTTTCTGAAAAGGGAAACCTTAACCCATGTTTTAGCTTTCGTAAAATTTCAAACTAGCTGTCCGTATTGATGGCCTTTTCTTGGCAGTCGTCTTTTTGAGAGAGTTATCATATTTTTTTGAGGATACACGCATTAGTGGTTTCAAACCAAGTTCTAATTTCAAGTGATTAGTTTATATCTTGTTTCATAATACAGTAATCTCTCCATCATTGTAATAGTCTATAAGCGTAACAGTACTTTATTGAAACGGATCCCCGTTTCCTGGCTCGTGAAACGCCAAAAATAGCAAAAATTAAACATTATTTCAAAAAACGATAATTCAAACTGATATTTTCATGAGCTGGGCATCACGCCTTGTAGAATTCCAAGGAATTCTACAGAATGGAAATACTGTATCTATGCAGATATAATGTATAATTGTAGTAGATCAAAGGTGACGAATACCGCAGAGACTTTCGTTCTACGCTTTCAAGTGTGCAAAATTATGAAATCCAAACGGAAGTATACGACCTTGACAATGTTGCAGAAGAACAAAATATTATCCACCACTCTACTGAAGAGAACAAGGAAAATAAGCCTCCATTATCGCATTTCGCTCGAAGGGCCAAGGAAATGTCTAAACTAGCCACAACTCCAAGCAAAGCAACTATTTCCTGCATACTTGCAAATGCTAAAGAATTGGTTGGCAAAACAATTGGTAGTGCAATTACAAAGCAAACTATACATAAGAGAGGGCGCACAATTCCATGGAGTAAACTTTATTCCGATAGAGTATTGCCCAGCTCGGCTCTAAGCAACATAAAAGGATCACATCTTTCTTCACGTAAACATTTGTTTGACTCTCCGTTTATGCACTGGTGGTATAGGAAAATACAAGTTCTACACTTGCAGGCTTATCGAAAACTCATTATAATTGAAACCCAAGGTGCGTAACAGAAGTGTTTAAATTATCTAGAGACTACTGTGTAACCAATGTTTAAGTATAGAGACTGGTCATATGTTTTGGTTTTTATTGTTGAATCTATTTTAATACTGAATTTTTTTCTGATTTACAATTCTGCAACTCTCTGGAGAATACTAGAAAGCACTAGTCGAATAGGAAAACATTAAATCAATAAGATATAATCTTTAGATCTGATAGTGCTCCCAGGTAATAAAATTAAAGGCTGTAAATAACACATCAAGTGCTGAATTTGAAGTCCATAAAGAAAAATACATGAAAAAATAGATGTAGATGTCATTTGCAAACAAATAGCATTGCAAAAAATCTTCCCCGCTTTTTTGTTCGTCGAATTCATTTATATCATGAGATTGGTTATTCCGGCTCACAATGTGTTAAGAGCGGTTGTCTCAAAATTGCCACTTGTTTCAAAGCAATAATCTGCAATACACTAGTAGTTTAAGATTCAAGTAGTCTAAAACCACCTAAACGGCCTTGACAAAATCAATGGAGAAATTGCAGAGAAACTAGAGCAAGAATATCATCTGCGCATCTTATAACTCAATAGATACTGGCCTATGCAACAGTTTGAAAAAATCAAATTTTTTTAAATTTTCATTCATTTATCTCTCATATCCGCGTCTTTATTGATGCTGTAGTATGTACCCTTAGGCGTGAACTTTGAAGTTTTGTTTTTTTCGGACCGAAAAAGGTTTTTATTTCAATTTACTTTCGTGTGGTTGGCGCTCTGAGGTTATTCAGCCACTCAGACTACATCTTAACTATTGAGAAAATCCTTCAAAAATTTTTTTCTCTGGAGCGGTCAAAAATGCCTTCTTCGGCCTACCACTTCAAGTGCTCTTTGAAGACATCTACTTTTTCTAGGCCTTCGGAAAAATGGTTCGGGTATTTATATATCTTACCTAGTGATAAATGCTCCGCACAATGCCCTACACGTTGAGTGGGTACAATAGATCACATATTCTATAAGAAATAAAGTACTAAGTTCCCTTCCCTTGTGATGATCATCCATTTCGAGAAAATGTATGCACTTTTTTTAATTCCGGAAAATAGTAATGAATGGATGGAAAATTTATACTTCATTACCATTTTATCGCAAATACTGTAGCATTCAGAGCTAGGAGTAAATAAAATATCTCAATGCAAATTTTTCATGTCTCTTGAAGTATATGGTCATCATATGAATCTACGTTGAAGACTGAAATGTCGTACCTATTGCCCATTTGCGCTGCTTTTCCATAAAAAGTTCAGAAATTAGTCAAGCTCTAGCGCCAAGGTGAAACATTTGGATTCAATTAGTTGATCTAGAAATAAAGCATATGACATCGCATCCGAGTAAGATGAAAGTAATTTAAGAACTTCTCTTATTTTCTTGGAGATAAAGGCATGCGAATTTATTCGATACCAAACTGTAAGTATGTAGTGAAAATCTGAACGAATGTTATCGCCAAAATAAACACAGTTATAAGCAAGCATGTTTCACCCTTGAAATAACGAGAAAATAAAGAGAAATAGTGCTCTAAATATTGGACGTGTACCGGTTCAAACATAACTGTCCTATTTCGCGTTACCATAGGGATCATTTAAAAAGGCGACTGAGGGCTGAAAGTCAGTGGGACTAAATTTAGTAAATTATTTGAATATGGGTAACTTGACATATGCCATTGATCCAGTCTGTATATAACTTTTTTCAACTCTTTTTCAGGTACCAAAAGTTAATATTACTCAATCCTTTGCACTGATTCCATAGTATCATTCAAGGCCCAAAAAATGTATCAAATTCGAAAGCGAACCGGACCAATTACTGACATGTAATTTTCGAATGATCGATTAAACGATCTTGCAATTCATTTCTCTATTGTCTCTAAAATGTTTCCTCCTTAGGATCATTTACTATACGCCTCTTCTGGTTTAAAAGAAGGAACAAGAAGTAAAGCAACATTCGTAGTCACTGAGAGACTTGGCCATTTATTTGGGACTCCAAATGCGTAACGATAGCATTAAGTCCGATATAAAAATTTTAAGCAAGTGAATGGGGTGCTAGGAATGGAAAAAGAGCAAATGATTCAGACATTTCTGAAAGAGTAATATTTTTATGAAAAACTCGAAGTGGTGATATTTATGGAGCTATCATTCCAGCAGCTTGGTTAAAATGGTCACGTACAATTTATAGATACGCGAATATATTATAAAGTTACATTTTGGTTGATGGTTAGATCCAACGAGACGAAATCTGCATTCAAATGGATCTGCTCAGTAACTCTAGCTTGTTTGAGCTCATATCATCCAGTACAGTACCTTACAAGGCTGATTTTGGGATTAAAGCGGCTAGTTTAAGCAAAAAACAGCTGCTTAAATCCCATATAAGAGATTTAAGTAAAAGCATTATAAAAAACACAAAAATGACTACCACTTTCTTCAAGATGCAATATTATGATCATATTGAGCAGTGAATGCTCTTTACGTCAATTTAGTACAGTTTGGTTTAAGATAGCAGGAAATATTTTCAATCAATATTACACCAAAGAAACTTCGCTCTGCTAGTTTATTAAATATCTGATTTGTATTTTCTGTGCTCAGAAATACGAGCTTATACTTGTTATTTGAGCTTTGTCACAATCAATAAGACTATAGCAAGCATTAACGCGTTTTTGTGTTTGCTTTAGCCCCGAAAATGGTCGTTCTTGCGGAAAAAAATTTACAAGAAGATATCTGCCTTCGTGAGTATATACCGCTTCAAGTCGTTTCAGCACTGCTTAAATTCTCTCTTTCTCTACCAAGCACTGAGCATATGTCAAAATAATATAATTTGGTGCAAGTAGCTATACTGGACGTAAGAAAGATATACTAAATGACAGCATTTATGCTTTAGGTCTGAAGGTAATCCATTCTGCCAAGATGAAAGATAAAGTTCAGTATTAGGCGTCCGGTAAAATAGAAGCACATTCAGGCCTTCGACTCGTGGAACGCTAGAAAGAACTGTTCGCACTAAATTTTCACGAACGTTTCGTCGATAAACCTAACGTCGACGAGAGCCACGTCCTCGCTTGAGCTACAGAAAATATGACCCAAACGTTCGACCCAGATAGGTATTTGACGTTTATTGAGATAAAAGCTGAATGTGGACGATTTTATATGGTAAGAAAACTTGCCTTTCAGTTAAGTATAGGAGAAAATGCATAAAGTCTTAGATCAAATAAAATGAGTATAATCAGGCAGAAGTCGGTGGCTTTGTCAAGTGTCTTAGGAAGGATGAATATTCCTAGAAAGACTATAACTTTTACCTTCAAATGCTGGAGTTCTTACCAAAGCACACACTTTGCTTCAAATTCAGTAATATTATGTATTAGGAGACAAACATATGTACCTAACTCAAATGCTGTCCCTGTGATCGACATTTCTCTTCTACGCCTCATAACCGTAGATAATTAGTCGTATGAACTCTTTGCAATCGTTTTTTTACTATCCAGGAAATGCAGTACACAGTTGAAGCCTTTTTTTGCCTTTGCATCTACAAACAAGACACCACAGCACTGCCGAGTCTTTTTCTTGGTATTTTCAAACTTTGAAAAGTAAATAATATCATCTGCACACAGACCTCTTGTTCCCTCAATATGCCTTCGAAATGGTCTTTTTTCTGAAGTTTCGTGAGTCTGGCAGAGTCATTTCATAAGACTGCTTAGGAGATTCAAAGACAGGTTTATATAACAAGCGCCATTTCAAAATAATTGCCTTGCAATATATCAAGTAGTCTCATGGTCCAGTTGCCTATCAATAACAAATTCCTGTTCGACGCCATATATATTTCATCTCTGATTTAGAAAAAAAGAGGATCGTAAATAATTCTACAGCTGTAAAGAATTTTGAAGTACGTTCATTTCGAGAAATGATGTCGTACAGAGCGAGCGGAATCCCACTGAATCTCTCACAAAGCAGGGCTGAAGATTATTTATTTGATGCATTTCTAGACGACCATACCGTGATTCTTAAGGACTTTTCTTGGCTTTTTCCTGTGCAATTTAACTTTATTATCATTCACACTAAACATAAGAAGAATATAATGATTTGCTTGAATGGTTCAATGATATGTAGTAATACTGTTTTGTCTGGACACAGCGTAATACCTCTTTCTAACTTCTTAATTAACTCAGAAAGTCTGAAACTAAAATGTAGATTTCATACTATAAATTTATAGCATTTAGTGTAAGAAATTGGTTGAGATATATTTTCTTTTGCTCTTCAATTATAATAGATTATTAATAAGAATAAATTTTCCTACCGCAAGGCCGTCTCTACACTCATCCAAACTACGAAAACATTATTTAATCCTTTTCAAGATCAAATAAATACAGTACGAAGCTCCTTCTCCAAGAAAATATGAGAGATGGTATAGAAATTCAATGCATAATAAGGTAAGTTTGAAGCAAATAGTCTTGTTTGCGCACTCGTTGAGGTTACACAATTACAATATACATCATTTTGGCCAATATATTGCCATGTTTGCCAGTATGGAGAGCAAATATTGCAAAATTCATTGATAGAAAAGAAAATCTCTGATAAGCCAATGAATAAATGAGTGTGGGGACAAGACGTTGAATTTCCAATAATTCATAGGCTGTTGAGCATTTACACCGGGAAAACAATTATAAAAAAGAATTTCTGAATCAGGCTGTCACTTTGCTTATCACCAGAGAAGTAACTAACTGAGCATAGCAATTGACATTGATACTTTATGTATTCCAATGGATAACTTCGAATGTTGGTAATAAGTACACTGCTTTGACCGATATCCGTACTAAAAGCAACTTTGTAGAAGTTTGTAGTAATAGTAATTTAATGCTCCCAACAGTGTGGTCATTTTCGTCAATTATAACTTTTCTAGTAACAAATGTTAGTTAATTGGAAGCGAAAGTGGCATAATCATTTGCCCCTCTTTGCATCCCTATAAGTACGTTTATGTTTTTAGATTTAATTTTTTGAATTTATCTTTTTTTTGTATAAATGATTTTAGTTTTTTCTCCAACAATGGATCGCAGGTATCATAAAAGTTTTATTTCAATTTACTCATAAGAAGACCACTTTCTTATAGTTTAATTTTTTAGATCACAAAAACCGCTTGAAAAATTGTAGTGTGGTTCTTCTCAGACACTGGAGGCTGTAAACGCAAATGGATTCAATTTTCTTAGCTGTGATTGCACCTCGGACTAGAGGGGTATTTCCCCTACTCTGAAAGTCATTCTGGTGCTTACAGTTCTGAAAAAAGTCTTAATAGGTCCTGAAACCATTAGAGGTAGCAATTCATAGCATAATTGTTCCGTTGTTTTACAGATACACCCAAAATAGTAGTCTTATCAACCCCTGCGTTGTCAGTCAATTAGCGATCAGATTTTTTACATTGATGTAACAGAGGATCAGAGAATCAGTAAGCACCTTCAGCAGTTAAAGGCGTTTAATGGCCAAAAAGGTCGGAAAACACGCGAAAATCATGTCAAATATGAGAAATGAATGCAAGATGAATAGAGACACAGAAGAGAATTTAGTCTTGAATCTGAAAAAATAGAGCTTTATCTATTTTTTTAGCAATAAAAGGTGATTATCAATTCATTTGGACTACAAGTAATTTATTCCAACTTAAGGTTCCTGAATGTTTACTGAACTCGTGAAACGGAGTGGAAGTGAAACCAGTACTATAATTTAGGGGCTTAATGTCAGGGGCTACGCTTATAAATTTGGAAACCTTATTCAGTTCTAATATGGGACTCAGATCTTATTTCCGATTAGATGGCGCCAGTGAGGCTACGAAAATTACGATCAAACTTTTTCATGGTTTGGCTATGGATTGTGCCTAAAAAATTGAAAAATTCAATATGCCTGTCAGTATTTACAAGATTTCATGTAGCCTGAAAAAGCCTAAATATGTTTAATAAGTAAAATTTAAATAACAAATATTGAGTGGACTTAATTCCTAAATTCACCCAAAACGGCAAGTCCGTATTTTACCAAAAAATTAGAGCAATAAAAAAATAGCTCAGCTGCTTTACATAAGGCCTGAAAAGAACTGTACATGTGTTGCTAAACCACTGTAAAACTATATCAACAATTGAAAGACAAATGTGTGCCTTTAGAGTACGCAAATGATCACTGGTACTCAAAAAGGATGACTCCATACTTTTAAAGGTGAATGGTATACGAGGATCTAACTTATTGTCCTCGCTGAAACTAAAATATCCGGTATGGGCAAGCAAAAAGTAATAAGCTCTGAAGACCGACAAGAAGAAATTTCAGGGGGGGGGGGAGAAATCCATTGTAGAAGCATGTACATGCATCAGAGAGTTTTCGCACCTTCCTAACTAGCATCTTTTTCAAATTTCCTACTTGATATAAATTTATGCATTCAATGTGATTCTTAAGTCATGGTGTCTAGGTAAATATTAGTATTTAGCATACTCATAACCACAAAAGATTAATGGATGATAAAAAGATCTCCTATTATGTCATGAACGCACTAATTTCCAAACTATCGTGCAATCTCTAGGATTTTGTTCCAATGCTACGTGCAGCTCCTTGTCTTCCTCCTCCGGTTCAATGTTTCTAAAATCGGAGCACAATACCTCAACAGTTGCCGTAAACTTCACCTTGCACGCTATCGCATATCTGACCTTCCTTTGAACGCCTTAAAATGTATTCCCCTGGCTCTGATTTTATAGCCCGGGGCACTCATCCAAAGTACCGAGTTATTGAAGTTCCATTCGAGTAATGAGAACATGAATTTACAGACGCATTAGTTACACGATCTAGTAGACTCTTGCCAACGCTAGCGTGTCTCGCACACCTTTGTACGTGGCCTACTTTGACTACCCGGTTAGTGTTTAGCTAGGAAAATTGTCGGTTCCTGCACTGGACCCCAGATACTGATGCAGTAAAGTACTATTATTATTACCATGATCTGCCGAGATTCTCAACCTTCGATTTTACAACATGGTTTGGCATTACAGGAGAGATATACATTTGTGGTGCGAAATTCAGAATATTTTGAAATCAGGTCGGGTCCCTTTCTTCTCTCAGTATGGATACAGGGCGCTTTCCGACGCAATAGACTTTAACGAAGATTATTTTGCCACCTTTTCGACCGTCATATTGCATTTTTAGCATTTTTAGCTCTTGTTCTCTCCGAGATAAACTGTGAAAGGCCCATTTTCTTGGAATAAAAATGCATTTTTATGACCAAAAAGATTCCTTCGTCGCCTTGTACGCTGCTTTATCTTCCCAAAATATGATGTTGCAGCGGAACCTAAGTTTACACTCATACTAATGCGAATTGGGTGCACTACGATCCATATACTGGGATCTGTCAGGGTAATCAAAACAATTGCTTAGTTCGTCACTGAAACTCAAAAAAACGCAAGACTCAACGGAGTTAGCAATCGTTTCAGAGATTTAATTGTACTTTGACTTTTTATCAGCATAATAATAATTTCCATGCGAAGTACTCTGAGATATTTGGGGTAATGGGGATGAGTTCGATGGAAGTTTAGATTGTAAAATAGACAAATACGGAAGCAGTAGCTACGATTGATGTTTCCTTTGTGGACAGTTTCGTGGGAAGGAGAATGATGTTTCCTTAATGAAAAATGGAATTCAGAGAGAAGATAGAAATATGATGAGCGATGAGAAAGCGGTAGCAGCTGTTGAAGAAAAGAAAACAGAAAACTAGCTCCGGAGAGGACACCGCACTCAATTTAGAGGGATGAAGAAATTTTTGTTCAAATTTTGGTACTCTTTATCTCAGAAGGATTCTCTCAGATGACGAGTGATGATCAAATCCAATGACAAATAATTTCATTTAGCCGTCTTTATTACAATTGCTTCAGGCTATTGGTATGAGAATAAATTGAGCCCTCTGCATTCGAGCTGAGTATCGATACCTAGCTTCCAGTTTAAACGAGCGACACAGTTTAAATCGCATTATTTCAAAAACAAAAATCATGACTACATACAGATTTCCTATTATAGTTCTGCAGAATACAACATGCTAGTCATTGCTTCAATGGTTAATATAAAAAGAGGACCTTTACAACCATTTGGTGGAATGATTGGAAAATGATGGGTGAATATGATAAGGGGGCTTCGACGTGGCTATGATTTACAACTGGAAGCAAGTCACGCTGTCACGTCTGCATCTCGGTTGCATTTGCATCCGCCGGACTGTAAGCCACCCGAAATATGCCCACGTTGGCAGCTTACCGTTGCTCAAGGACTTGATGTGCGATCAGAACCCGTCGGACAGGTCTATATAACCGACAACTTGGAAACCTTTGGCACAACTTCTGGTCCCTCAAGTCGTCGCTTGTTCTCATCCCTCGAACCAGCTCCGGACGAATCACCGTCTAGGCCGACCTTCACACACAACACAACATTCTCCCGCAATGTCGCATGCCGACTCTTCCTCTTCTGCATAATCCGACACTTCCAGGCTCCTTACGCTGGAAAACAAAGTTACCGTTATCGAAGGCAAGCTCTCCGAAATCGTCAATCTCCTTACGCCTGAGTCTGGATCTGGCGCTCCCGCCGCTGCTGCCGCTTCCGCTGCTGCTGCCGCCGGGCCGTGTGGTGCCGCAGAGCCTACGTCAAATCTTCCTGTCAAGCCCTCAGCCGCCGCTGAGGCCTTCAAAGTGGGGCAACTGCAGTTTTCACTGCCGCCACCTACCGCTGAACACGTCGGGGAAGCCTTCGCCGCCCGACGAGCTTACGCCGCCACCGGTAAGCTCAACAAGTTCGGGAAGCCATCTACTGTCGCACCGTTTCCCGCGAATCGGTTCATACCAGAACCGGAGGGACTTTTCGGAAGGATCAAGTCTGCCGACCAGAGGGACGGGTGGGAAGCTGAGGTCCTTTGGAATATCGGGGACAACTGTGAGAACGCCCTCGCCTGTGCCCATCAAGTTACGGAAGCCCTGGTTGCAAAAGACATCGACGCGGCAACCGAAGCCTTCTCCGTGCTGCATCATTTCCTCTCCGCTTCTTACAATCGTGTCCTCGAACGTGTCGACTTCTTCGCCGACTCCCTCGAATCTGGAAAATCCGAAGCAATCCTGCTTCAGAAGTATTTGCGCGAGGACGACTTCCCGTATTCGTCCGAGCTCTACCGCTCGACGAAGCAAAAGTTTGCCGAGCTCCGCTCCCAAGCCTACGCCAAGGAATTCAATAAGCAGCAAGCTGCTTCGGGAGGTCGTCGTCAAAACAACCGAGGAGCTCAAAGGAACCCCGCCGCCGCTGACAAGCCGAATCGCAAGTAAAGCGACCGCCGTCGCGGTCTTTTCTCTGTGGTATGACTCACGTCCTATGGCGCAACACTCAGCGCGCAGCTCCTTTCTGGTCCAAAACCCTTCATTCTTCCAACTTCCTTTTACGTGCGCTTCGTTTCGGAGTGTACGAAACCCCCCTCACTACTTCCCTTTCCCACACGAAATTCGTTCTCCCTCAATTCCGGTCGACCCCTCCGACCGGGAATTCTTCGACACCGCAATCAAAGATGCCCTACACCGTCGTACTTACGAAGAGGTACCGGCCGCTACCGCTCTCGCCCTTCACGAACAAGGCTACCCAATTTCGAATGCCTTTGTGACAGTGTCGGGCGAAAAGCAACGGCTGGTCGTGAACTTGTCGCGACAGTCCACCCTGTTCCGGGACATACCCGTCAAGATGGAAACTCTAGAGGCATTTGCTCTAGAACTCAACCAGAACGACTGGATGTTCTCGTTCGACATCGCAAAAGGATATCATCACTTTCGACTGCACCCGGATATCCGCAATTGGTTTCTGTTCAAGGTGGACAATCGATATTTTCGATGCATCGCTTTACCTTTTGGTTGGAAGCTCTCTCCAGCCTACTTTATCAAGTTCATGCGTCCTATGGTCCAGTACGCTCGGCAGCATCTAAGACTGCGAATCACCCGTACATGGACGACTTCCTAGTCGCAGTAAGGCGTCGGTCACGACTCCGAAAAGCCCGTCTGCAAATCGATCGCCTTCTACGGGCGTGTGGACTTCTGCGCAAGGAAGAAAAGGGGAATTGGGAGGGCTCGCAACGCATAGAGCACCTGGGGTTTGTCCTGGACTCAACTCGGATGGTTTTTGGGGTCTCAGCACGTCGTATGGAAAAACTGCGGGGCATCTCGCAGCAATTATTACGCCAGGCCCGACGGAACCGCCGGCTAGTCGACGTCCAACTATTACGCCACTTCGCCGGAGTGGCCATATCATGCTCCCTCGCAATGCCACTCGCCCGGTTCTACACTCGTTCCCTGTACGACTCTCTCAAGAACACGACCAACTCGGGCAAGCGCGTTCGACTACTACACGCCGCAATCCGGGATCTCAAGCACTGGCGGGATCTGAGCATTCACAAGCCAGAGAGGCCCATGTCAGCCCCATCCCCTACACTAGCGTTACACTCCGACGCCTCCACGTCAATAGGCCAAGGGGGAACACTGGGTTCGGACCTCCGTCCAGGGGTCCAGGGAGATTGGGAAGCACGGGGCCTGTGGGATCCCCTTCTCCGAGTCAAGCCAATCACCTTCCTCGAGCTCCGGGCAGTAACGGACAACATACGGTCGTTCGCCAAGATGCTGGCCTCCGGCACGCACCTTCGGATCTGGGAGGACAACCAAGCCGTGGTGTCCATTCTGAACGCAATGACTACGAAATCTCGGCCGTTGATGCAAGAACTCCGAGTGTTACACCGTTTGTTGACTCGTTTAGGAATCTCGATCGAGTCACGCTACTTACCATCGGCGGTCAATCGCTTCGCAGACCGCCTCTCGAGATTGCACACGTTGGACGACTGGAGAATCAATACGACCACCATTCGGCCGCTCCTCCAGAACTTCCCGCCTACAGTGGATCGCTTCGCGGACAATCAGAACAAGGTATGCCCTCGTTTCAACAGCGAATTCGCGTGTCCTGGCTCCCTAGGAATAGACGCTTTGAAACAAGATTGGCGCTCGGACATCAACTTTTGGAACCCGCCGCTCAAACTGATACCGCTGTGGTCGCGAAAATCTGTCAGGAACTAGCCCGGGGAATACTGGTCACCCCGCATTGGCCCGCACAGCAATGGTACACGCAATTGCGCCGCTTTGCTCGACCGCACATTTTCGACGCAGACAACCTCTACCTGCCCCGATCTGGGCTCCGGAAGCCATGCCTTCGCCTCCGTGGAAAATCGCCGTCTGGAAAATCTCGCAGAAGAAGCAGCCACTCTCCCGTTAGCTGTCACGCTGCAACAGTCTGTTCTTTCTACGGCTGGGTATGGTGGAACGGATGGGGGAAGGGTAATTGCGCAATTGATGCATAGGGCTAGGGCGCCAAACACTTGGCGTTCGAATGAGATCTTATGGAAAAAATGGAATTTATTTTGTTCTAAGGATGGTATTGATCCACTATCAGGGAACGAAAGTGCTATTCTCCGCTATCTGGGATGGTTATACAACGAGGGTAACATTAGCGCGGCATCGGTTCGTAACTATCTATCAGCCGTCACAACAGCTCACTCACGGGTTGGTCGCTCCCTGGTGCTTACACCTCTTATCCAGCTAGCAATTGATGCCTATCAACAGAGTGACCGTGATCGCAAGTTGGCCACGGATCCTGCAGGTACAATGGAACGACGAGCATTGCCCAGCTCGGTGGCTCGCAAGATATTCGCTGCTGCAATCCTTGCTGCAGATTCGGACTTGGAATTTCTTCGTAACGCCTCCGCTGTCTTGGTCAGCTACGTGTTCTTCGAACGAGGAGAGGCGGGTGTCTCATTACAACTACGCAACATTACGGTTGCTCGGGATGCAATCAACATCGCCATCGCACTCCGGAAAAACCAACAACGCGTGGCCCACACCCTCTCCTACACACGCAATTCCAACTTCGACTCAAGTGTCATTGATTTGGTACAACGGTATGATGCAATCGCCGCAACAATCGCTCGGGTAGCAAATACTATTGGGCCCTACCGGGAACGCGCTTGTCCACTAGCGCACGGACGATGACATTATGGCTCAAGTTCTGTCTCACACGTATTCAAGTTTCTCCGCCTCCACAAGTCGCATGGACCTCTCATTCGCTCAGGATGGGCGCTGCTTCGGAATGTGCGGCCATTGGAGTTCAAGAATATCGCATCTTGATTTGGGGTGACTGGTCGGCTGGACAGACGTTTCGCCAGTCTTATTTGGATGCACGGGTGTTGCAATGTGATGATTCGTACTTCTTCTTCGGTCACTTGCTGTGACCTCACTCTCGTTATCACGTACTCCTGGTACATTTGGTTTTCTTTATTGTTTTAAATTCGGTGGAATGATTGGAAAATGATGGGTGAATATGATAAGGGGGCTTCGACGTGGCTGTGATCCACAACTGGAAGCAAGTCACGCTGTCACGTCTGCATCTCGGTTGCATTTGCATCCGCCGGACTGTAAGCCACTCGAGATATGGCCACGTTGGCAGCTTACCGTTGCTCAAGGACTTGATGTGCGATCAGAACCCGTCGGACAGGTCTATATAACCGACAACTTGGAAACCTTTGGCACAACTTCTGGTCCCTCAAGTCGTCGCTTGTTCTCCCGCCTCCCTCCCTCCACTCATCCTTCATGGCCCAATCACAAGCCGTCTTTTGTTCTTGATTTATGTTATGATTTATTTATGATGTTATGATATTTATGATTCAAGTGTCACGCAAACGCAGCAACGGTGGAAGTTTGATTTGGTTCTGGTCAGAGGATCAACACGCATAATGGTCACGGGCGTATGACCGCGCTACTCTCCTTACAACTCTTGCGACGCGAACACACCAAATCTAAAGAGTTTACCCAAGCGTACGCATGATGGAACGAATGGAACCGGACAAGGATCTCAGCGTCTGGGGAGACACGCCGATCACCTCATCCAATTCCACCATTCCATTACTCCCGGTCATTTTCTCAGTCCACAGCTCACCTGCCCTCTCGCTGGAAATCTCTCCCCTACGTGTGCCTCCCCAGGCCGGCCATTGCTGGCAGCGTACGTGCACTCAAGACAAGTAAGGTTGGCACCAAACGGAAGCTGTCACACTACACCCCTTTGCGGTACCATCCCCGGAAGAAGCGCCCCGCGCCCATAGCCGCTGTACAGCAGCATCCGGTTTTTCGAGTGATCAAGCATTTTTAACACTGCCTTCACCAGTTCTGTCTCGAGCAAACGTTCAAAACAAAGGTTCAAATCAATCCCAACTATTGGAGCAAGTAAGCTGCATAAGTTATCCCTGTTTGCTGTAATGCGTACTTATTTAGTTATCCCTGTTGCTGTTAGCTATTTGCTTTGATAAAGTGTTATGTGTTTCTCTCTATTGTTTTTAATTCACCTTGGTAAAATTAACAGTTTTTCTATTCGTGGAATTAATGAGTCGACCCATTACCAGATCCAAAATTTTTGAAAGTCATTTGTTATTATCAGTAGCCCTTAACTTAATTTGTTGCCTCTCCTTAACGATGCAGTAGTTTTATTTTCGTACAGTTTATGCGCCACCCAATATGTGGAAAATAAACTCTGACATGATTCTCTCGGCCGTTTGCTTCATGAAGTAATTTAATTTTTACGATAAATATATATAGATAAATATACATCCCTTTTTATCAATCGTTCAGTTCTTAAACTCTTTATGCCTGCCTGGTCTTTCGAATTTTTCTAGGCTCTATTTGCCTTTTCGATGAAGTCTCACAATGCTTACTTTACGATTTTAATCTACACAAACCAGCTTTAATGTTTATACCTGGATTAACCAATTAATTCCTCTCCAATAGCATGGATTTCTTCCATGCTTGTTCGAGGAAGAACCATTTTTAGTAACACAGCCTTGTCGCATGAAATGGGTGAATTTTACCCTATCAGGACAGCTTTAAATCTCTAATCCCTCGGCAATATTCGTCGAATTCACACTTTAAATTTGAACTCCTGGCTAGCCCTTTTTCAGTGACAATTTCCGTCTCAGATGCTCCCAACGCCATTCTTAGTATAGACTCTGTCAGTGTACCAGGTTCTTATGTCATCTTTGAAGATATACTTTACATTATTCTTTGACCGGAAGGAGGACTACATGTTAGTTCAGGATATTTTAATCACTTTTCCCAGCTCACATACATGTGTCCTGATTCTTAGCTTGCTTTTTCTGGCCGGAATGATTCTGTAGAGTCCATTTAGCTCCTTTTCCCAACTTTTATAGAAATATTCTCTCAATTTCTGTTTGAACTTTTTTTCTGTGTGATTGATTGCCTTTATGCACAAGAAAAGAGAACTACTGTCTCCCTACCTCTTCCCACAGCCACTTGGAGTGGGGGTAGAATATAGGCCAAATATTACTTTTCATGCATTTGGACGCCCTGTACAGAGACAATCAATCAAGCGCCATCTGTTAAGGGAAAAAGATACCCAAGTAAAACCCAACAGAATTACTCTTCATCAATTCAAAAAAAAACCTAAAAACCCTAAAAACCCTTATCAATGTGGATCCAAGTTTTGGTTCTGAAGAAGAATATGACTCAACCCCACTTCAAGCAAAAAATTAGCCATAAACGAATCAATCATACTTTCTCCGTGACATTATGACGCCAGAGTAAAGAAGGCTGGTTTTTCGTACTTTTTTGACATTTGCTCTTCTTTATGTAGCAGTAAACTCCATCTTTTCTCTCTCTTCCAGTCGATCAATAGATCTTCGACAACAATGGCTTCATCATTAGAGAAATTTCATTTTTTTGGCTTTATCCACCCTTTCGTCAGGTTTCGCTTTTCTCATCGTACCCGAGCTGTTGATGATGAAGTCTCACTAGATAATCGCTTAAACTACATATGGTATAACAGGATATATGCTTTGCAAAACACTTGACCTCTATTGGTCGTATATAGTGTTTCCAGGGCATTTTTTACGAATAATAGCACCTTTTTCACCGCCAGCCTTTTATCTTGGCCATCTGTCGCCAATTTTTACAACGCAGAAGCATAATCTCCTCAATGCATTTTTTTCTTGCATAATTTTGATAGTGAATCAATTGTTACTGCAAATGATCACTCTTGATGGGTCCAAAACTGATTTCCCTCTCATAAATAAACCAATACTGTCGCCTTTATCGCAAGGAAAAAATTACAGAATTAGTTTTTCACAAAATTATTATTCACTCCGTAACTTTATACTTACTTTTTTTGATGGTTGAGTTCCTCTTCGATTAATTTTTTAACTCATGATCCACTATGCCTCTCAAAATGTATCTAGTAGATTTTCTACTCAAATATTACAGAGTCATGAACGCCACTTGGCTGGAAATACTGTCATGGAAACAAGGCAACCAAAAGGTCTCGACACATTAGCAGAATGATGCTGAGGCATTTCTGACGCAGGTTTAGAAATTTTATTTGCAAAATATCGAAAATAAATGCTTAAGCGAGAGCAGTCACCATAATTTCATGAGAAGGAGTTGGGAGACAAACAAATGGCGAAAAAAGAAACAAAAGATGAGGGAAACAAAAGTTCGAAAAGAGGCACGATTTTGTCTTGAAACCTACCGAGTAAAGCATAAATTAACAAAATTTATTTGTTAGGAGGTACGTTCGAAGGCGAGGAACAACGCAGCTTTTTTAAAACAGATCGTGGCTATTCATCTGATCCTAGCCTCATGTGAAACAAAAATTTCACCTTTTGAGAATACTTAGGTCCCTTATTTCCGTTTGTATATTCTTAAGTACTCTTCTTTGTAGAAAAACTTTAAATCAATCAATACCGTAATATTACTGCCACCAGAACTTTCAACAGGATTTTTGAGAATATTGCACTCACTCTTTTTCCATGGCTCAGATGTAGATGCCTGTACCAAACACATCAAGTTACTATTCTTGTAAGAATCTAAATCATGCGCCCCGCTCCCACCATCTATCTTTGCTTTCAATATAAAAATTCAGGATAATCGAAAACTGGCCACTATTAACATGCAGCACCTTATTTGGGTCTCCTTGAAATAACTCTGCACTCAAAACAATTATTAATTCACTTCTGTATATGAGTTCGCCCTATAGATTAACTTCTATCCCAGGAAAATGAAAATTTAGTTCATCATTTGTTTTCTCGTGCTGATGCCGTATCCCTTTATGCTAAATGTACAGAGCGAATATTTTCATTGATTTCTTGGTTGACATTGCGGCAATTGGCATGCAATTCATTCTGGTATCACTGCATACGATTATCTCCACCGAGCGGCACTCAAAGTAGGCAAGTAGGCAAAAATCAAAGCGACTTGTAAATAATGTATTGGATGACATAAAGTTTGGTCACTGAAGAATTTAGTCGGTTTGAGCTATGAGCATTTATTTCCACCAGTTCGTCGTCCCTAAGATTTTTGTCAAGTTAGTCCAAAGCACCACCATGGATTTCACCCACCTCTCCGACAGCTCGAAGTTGTTTGACATCACTGGCGCCTTGTTCGAGTCGATCAGCGATAAGGACATCAAAAGCGCCCGCGCGGTGGGTCGCGGCCCGAGAAAGCGCCGAATATGAACCAGGAGAGGGCGTTGTTGGGCGACATCTTGCACTGGGAGTACATCCCGACGGCAGGATCTGCGAAACTTCCGTTTTACGCCGCCGTTTTACCGCGTCTCCCGCGAATTGTTCCACCGTCTCTATCGTCTCCTCGACGTGATGGTCACCACGGAATCCTACCTCGTGCAGAAGACGGACTGTACGAGAATGAAAGGGCTCTCGCCGTGACAGAAGATGACGGCGGCCATGTGCATGTTGGATCTGGGAATCGTGGCGGACGCAGTGGACGACAAGACCTCTGTGGCGGAGTCGATGACCATGATGTCCCTGTACCGCTTCTGCTGCGTAGTCATCAAAAGCTTCTGCGACGATTATCTCCGCTCGCCAATGGACGAGGATGTGGTCCGCATCATGTCGAAGTCTACAAAGCAGGGCTATCTCCGTGTGCTTTTGAGCATTGGCTGCTCCAAGCGAGAATGGCTCAGCTGCCCGACGGCCTACCACATGCAGTTCAAAGGGAAGGAGAAGGTTCCGACGGTGACGTTGGAGCCGATCTACGACGGGTCGCTCTGGATCTGGCATGCGTTCCCTGAGCTCGTGGGCCGCCTTAACGATATCAAAGTAGTCGAGTCGTCGCCGCTGACGCAAAAGATCGCAAACGGCGAGTATCTTTCCTCCGTTGAATATCGAATCAACTGGGCTCGCCGCATTAAGCCATACTGGTTATGCGACTCGATCTATCCGAAATGGGCCATATTAATCTAGGCCTTCTCGGCGGGGATGTCGCACAAGAACAATCTGTTCACAACAATGCAGTATTCGGCGCGCAATGACATAGAGCGAGCATTCGGAGTATTGCAGGTGATGTGTCACATAATAAAGCATCCGAGCTGGTTCTCCTCGGTGCGCGAGATGAGGATGGTAATGAAGACGGTGATCATCCTCCACAACATGATGGACGAGGAGCGCTGCTATGCGGACGTGCAGGATGGCGAGAAATTTGCCGAGGGTTTGTTAGTGTCCTCGACTGCGCCGCCGATGTGGGAGGGACTGTTGCGCACGAACATACTGGGAACGCGAGCGAAACAGGGGACGCTCGCTGCAACGTTCCAGATGGAGACGATGAAGGACTACTTGGCAGCGCAAGACATAATCAAGCGCCTCCTATTGGACCATCTGCGGAACCACCATAAAGAAGCGTGAAACTCGCGGACAAGAAGCGTGTGTTCGAGCTGCTAGTCGCGGCTCCAATCCCACAATAAAAACTTTTTCTTGAGAGTTGCACTTGCTCGTTGGGGCCCGCAAGTGCCTTGCGCTCCTTGCGAGAGCTCCGAGCAATTCTTACACGTTTTTTTCATTCTGAGAGTATCCTAAGCGGTCAAGTCGTGTGAAGAGGGGGGGTGCGTGCGGGCACAAAACACTATTTACTCGTTTTCAAGAATAAACGTGACCAGCACATCGAGACCGTCTTTATTGCCGTCCTTGTCCATGCTTGCTTGGATCGATGGCAGCCTCTTCTTCCTTTCCACTTCGAATCACTGCCTCATTATCGACGACTGCGCGACTCCGGGCCCCTGCGTGACAGATGGATATCGTTTCGGCGCCCCAACGCCTCTAAGTGCCGTATCTGCAGTTTGATGGACTCCTTCCTCATGCGCAACTTCTTCGCACGATGTTCTTCGAGCGCGCATTACTGATTCGCATACTGAAGACCTGGTGGGCGGTTGTCTATCCGAAGCTTGACAACTACCTTCGAGTCCTCCTTCACTTCCGTCTTCTTATTCGTGTACTCGCTGTTACTCGACTCCTCCTCGCTTCCAGCCGCGGTTATCTCTTCCTGCTGAGAACTGCGCTTTTCAGTTTGTTCCGCGATTGCGAACTACGTAAAGTGGCGCAGCAGTTCCCAGCAGGACTGGAAGCGAAAATTCGGCCCGAAATCCTCATTGGGGTGCTCCACCTCGCGCTTCTTGAACATCGCTGTCAGCAAGCGCAATTTTCCCATCTCGCTCAGGCCGCTCCGCTTCATCTGCTTGACGGTGGTTAATATCGTGCTGAAGTGTGGGCAGACCTTTTGGCTGGTGCGACAGCGCGTCTCAACGGATACATTTCTGCGCAGCGGTGCGCTATTCCGCTTCGTCTTCTTGTGCACCACGTAGATCCTGTCGTAGTATATCCCGCCTTTCTGATCCGGTCCAACTATGGGGTCTTTGCTTACCATTATGTACGCCTTTGTGATGGCTTCGTCTTTTGTAAAGAAGTAATTTCCGCCGTGGAACTTCGGGGGAGGTGCGGAGACGTTACCCATTGTTGGTGCTGAATTTGATGGAGTGTTCAACAGTCCGCTGTAATCCTTTCGCTTTTTCATCTACTTCTTTTCTTTATTGACCGCCTCACCATCTCGAATACCTCGCTGTTTCCCTTTCCCGCCTATTTCCCGTTTCGTGCCACTGTCATACACCATATAGATTGGCTTCATAACCGAGCAAATCGAGTGCTCAAATTCCGAATATTTGAGCGCCCGATTTGCACAGGCGCGCTGTTAAATTTTTCATTTGCTTGCCAGTCATTGCGAAGACAGTCGACAGACCAAATCATAGATTTTACTCATTTGCCTATTTTGTGCGGACCGGTGAGAAACTCTAATCAACTCCACCGATGAATTCGTAACCTGAAATTGAATAATTCATACTTAAAAGCATCTTCGTTTTTGTTTTCCCTGTAAAAATTCAATCCCTCTACTACCATAAAAGCCATGTATATTCCGTCATAAGCGGTGTGAATAAATCAAAAATTGAATTTTCTTAAGGTCAATGAACGTCCTCAATTACGCAACGATATTTGAGCTAACATATCAATATTTAATTCTATAGCTTCGCACCGTACTTAAGAGTGGGTAGAAATATTAAAATGAGAGCAATCGAAGCTCCACACCTACATCATCATCGTCGTCCACATATTCACTTCAGCGCAGCCCATGTACTCTCGAACGTCTACTTCCATTGACTCCTCTCAAGAAAAAAACAGTCCTTATTGCGCTACAAACTCAATGCACCTCCTTATCCCCATTTGAAATGCCGTAAAAATGAATTCTCTAAAAAATTATGTAAAAAGTTACGAAAAGTTATCTTCTTGTTTACATTCAAAAAAGTACCCAAATCAGGAGAAGGAAAACCTCTAACGAGCTATTTTTAAAACCAAAGATATTTTAACCATCAATTAAGACAGTTGCTTCAATTCATTACGTTGTAATACGTGCCTGTTTGAAACCCCACATCCCAACCTTTTCGAGAAGCCGAACCCATACGTGATTATCCCTTTCTGCCGATAACACAGAAGGAGCCAGCCACCTAGAATTTATAAGGCATCTTCGAAGAAATCGTAGTAAGTTTCTTTTTTGGTCTCACTTTTACTTTAAATATACATGATTCCCTTCTACATCTTAAAAATTTACAATACAGTCCAAACCGAGTACCCAGATTTCACTTTTTCTCCTCACATCTTTTTCAATGGTTCATTTACCGATCTTGATTTCAAAATAATATTGTAAGAAAAGACAATATCAGCAGACAGAAAAATGACTGGACTCCAAATGAAAACTGGCGTCATTCCTTATTTTCAAAGAACTTGAAATTGTTGCCATGAGAGAGATAGAGAGTTACGGAAGTTTCGGGAGGTTTTTTGACATAAAGGCATGATGCAACAGGACCCATGTCAAATGCTACCTGCTTGATGGACAGCCTTAAAAGGCCCTTGCATACCTCTGATATACTCTTATAAAACGTGTGAGAGAGCTTTCTTATTCAATTGTAGTTTTCTTTAGTACTATAGGAATAGAAAATAGTTCCTATATCGATCTTAACAATCAGAAACCATGGTAGGCTTCACTACTCGTAAATATTCTGTGAGAAACATTTTCATGTAATGAAATAGTTTTACAAGATGCAAGGTATATAATAAAGCGACCCTTGGCATAATAAACTCAAATCAGGCTTTTTTCTTTCTATTCTCCCCGATTTTCTGACAGAGTGAAGTTCCATCAGTGCCAGTCTCAGTAGTTAATATAACTTTGCACTACTACATAAGTGACTAAATACTTTCTGACTTATCTGTAAACGCCCAAGTACCCCCTTTCCTTCAATACTTAGCCACAACTTACAATTTATACCATGAAAATAACTTGCAATGATCAAGGGTCCTTCTTTACGTTGCATCGCTACCAAGCTCTGCTTCAGATTTAAGTATCACACTGGATCCCTCCAGTTATAAAAAAATATGTCTTGGGCTGGGTGCAAAATATCATGACTTGTTCATTCAAATCTACCTGGAAGCCTCCAGAGTACCCGAAACTATATGGTTATTGTATTCTTTTACTTTACATCAAAGCTATGAACGACGATATAATCTCAGATGTTCTTGCCTCTCACTGAATTTATCCGACAACCTCTCTTTTTTACCTCCTCTCATTGCCTCTATCTTCAAATAAACGGAAAATGGTGCACTGTTTCTTTAATGGACAAAATAGGAACCATTAACATCCGAAATTCCATTCAAAAGTTAAATATAGCTACCATTCTTCCTACTCTACTGCCAAATTGCGTCAAGTGATGATAGTTTATTTTGAAACAGATCGTGTGGAATGGCTGATAAAATATCAAATATTTCATATTAAACGCAATTAAGTTTTCCTTAATTAAGGTAGAACCAAACAACAGTTTTAGCGGTTTATCTTTGCCGCACACAAGAAATATGACCACTTTGTCCGATTCAATCCTTTTCTCTACGTTTAGCCCCTTCTTTGGTAGATGTTCACAAATTTTCCTAGGTAAATCTCCGAAATGATTAATTTAAGGCTCCCTCGACTAAATAACCCAAAATTTCTGGACACCCCATGCAAAGCAACACAAGACCTCTGATCGCAATCTCTAGACTACAGCCTCAGATTCAGATTTTCCGACGAGCAATATCGTTTTAAAAACTTCAACTCTACGTGATGAACTTGAAATTTAGACACAGGATAACTCTGATTCCATGCATAAATCGTCTCTCATGGGTACTTTTACAGTTTTACAAGCTCTTTGTTAATAATTGTAATCATTGTTAACAATATTTGACCAGCATACTTTCTTTACTCGCGAAAATGCAGATATTTCGCATTTGGAGCAATTTGCAGACATGCTAACCTTCATTCTTGTGATTCATTCGCCAAAATTCAAAATGCGGCTCCACTCAGCTGCAAATATTTATTATTTTAAAAGATTCTCAAATTTCTTGGCCCCATATACAGTGTATGTGATGAGAGGGTTTCTGGTTTCATATACTGGTGAAACAACGTTAAAGTTAAAATCGTACTTTTTCTGTCTTTAAATGACATTTGCTGGTAGATTTCCACCTTCAATATAAAACATCTGCAGAAATGACGATATTCTAATGAACAATGTTTCAGAACTGAATCCAAATAAGATTTATTTCGATGTCATCAGGTTTGCAGGTGTTTTTATGTACCAAGGCTAATTCTACAGTCCTTTCCCAAAACGTTTCAATATTTTTGGAGGATTGAAGTCTCAATGTTATTGATCTGTTCGTTATATGGATTGGTTTGCTACTTATATTTTCTTGGAAATTTCTTGTTCCGTCGGCTTGCCCGCTGAGGTTACTGGCTTCTGAATAACACTCAAATTCAGAATGATATCATACTAAGCAACATTGAAACGCACGTTCAGAAAACTCAAAGTACAGCTATTCCGTACTTTTTTTTGAATATCCACTAATTTCCTCTCAATGTAGTCTCAAAAAGTAGCTTTCTCCAGTATGGGAACCTCACAAATCAGAGATTATTTACTAACCTTCTCATGAACTTCTCAGACAACTGCCACATAATCCATAAATCCAGGAAGAAAATTCATCGCGTTATTAATTATGCATTCCAAGATGAAATCATCCCCAGCGTAGACGCCTCTTATTTTTGCATACAGGTCAGATTTATATCCATTTATTCTTTTGATATGATCAGGGAATCGAATTGACTATTCTATTTATTAAGAATTGATATTCTTAGGCCGAAAAGACTCATGAACTACACCGCCGTAAAAAAAGAAGCTTAGAATGCAAGAATACCTCCAATGTAAAATTGATGCGCGCAGCAAACATTGTAGATGATACCCTTAACAAAAATTCACTTCCATGCTTTGAAACCCCTTTAAAGAATCTTAATTGGTCAATTGTGATTGGTGGTTGTGTTATGCATTCAAACAAAAGATCTGTACATCAAGAAGTTCAAAATCGTAATGCTTTGAACTTTAATTCATAACTTAGGCACGTTTTACTGTAGTATCACTTGTTACCATACATATCTTTGCAGCAAAACATTAGTTATCACTGTTTTTCCGTGTCCTCGATCTCCTGCAGACCTTCCTAGATAGTTTTTAATGAATTTAGTTTAACCTTACCGGTTTCAATGCAGTGGATTTAATCAGGGTTCTGCCGAGTAGCGGCTTGACAAGCCATTTGTTTCACAAAGTACTACTCTTCAGATCCACGTAGAAATAAACAGGCATTGTAATCACGACATTAGATGACTGCAAATACTGATTGTTTAGTTAAATACACGTAGTTATATAAGTTTTGATTACATTTGCTGCAGATTAATGCACATAAAGTAGTATTTTCATCGTAACTTGATTAAATTAAAGGCTGCAAAATTATTTTTAGGAATGAAAATAAACTAACCTCAACTTATAACGCATTTCTTTGGCCCAGTAAGAGAACTAAAAGATTAAAATGTGGCCTTAAATCATAAACTTATTTTTTAAGTTAACGATGCCCTTTCGGCTTGTCCTGTGGAATTCTTTTTACCGCACCTTCCATCAATCCTTTTGGAACCCTTCTCCATATTCTTATTCGAAACCGCGTTGGAAACCATCGTAATAACAATGAATTCAATAGTAAATGAAACGTTTTGGCCGGAAACCTAGTTTTCAATCTACTACTTTAACATATATTACTGGCTTTCGGGGTCCTAATACGTGGCATTGCCCACCTACATCCAGTATTCAACGCAACCGCGAAGGAAACTATCAATAAATTGTTCGCATATAAACTTTCGTAACCTACACAAGATTTCTATGACTCGTGATCGCCTGTAGGCGAAAGTTCATTCAAAAACACAGTACCGTTCAAGCACGAAAACACAGGCATTCTGTTTACATAGGAAAATCATTTTTCTCGCTGCTTCTCTGTAACCTATCCTTTTAATATTCGCGAAATTTTTTCCATTTTAGATACTGTTTTCTTTTCTATTTTTCTCAGCAATGTACAATTAAGTTCATCTCTGTTGTTGATTTGGCGAACCTTTCCGATTCCCATTAATCTCTACCAGTATTTAATTCGTTTTACCGATTTTTTATCTTCGTAGACCCTCAAGATATTTATTCATAGTCAATATTTCTTCTCGTGTTTTCCGGCGGAATATCCCTTCAAAGGCAGTCTTTGCAAGTTCTCACCAGGAGAATAATTTTCAGTTCAGCGGGCCTTTAAATCTGAAGCTTCTAGTCTTTTCAAACATCTCTCTGCTACAGGCCAAGCTTTATCGGCAAGCACTGGTGAAAATTTTAACAATTTTAACCTCCTTTAAACCTCAATGTACAGTCTTCGCCCCTCGACAGCTTCGTCACCCAGCTCGTCTTCCCGTATTCTGTCTCGGGCCGATTCGATGTAAACAACTGTCTCCGCCACCAAGAAATAGGAGCTTTATAGAAGTCATCTTTCGACGCCAGGTATATATTAAAGCACGAAAAACAGGGGATTGGAGCTTGGAATTTAATGAAGGTGAGGCTGAGAAGTTCTGTGAGGAGTGGGTAGTCTCGGATCTTGGGTATGAAACGGAAGAAGAAGAGAATAGTGAGGGGCCCAAATATGGCGCAGTTGATGTCAATAAGTCCGGAGACTAAGAGGAGGAGGTCTAAAATTGTAGCACGAGAGGGGAACGAATGAATTGGATGGATCAGGTGGTTCCGACTATGGATCCGGTAGAGGGAAATTGGGAATTCTGGATTTGTTTCAAGAAAGGTTTTATTGTCATGAACCGCTTACCTATTATATTTCAATACTACATGCTTACTTATAGTGTCTTAGAGGAATTGATATGTTCTGATCTTAGAATTGATTTATCAGAACTAGATTTCTCAAGTATGTGTCAGATCTCATTTTTTACTACTACACGTTTGGAAGAACTATTGTTACAGTTTTTGGGTTTTTAGAGCTTTTGTGGATAGTTTTGCTGGGTAAAATCTTTGTGAGCAAAATAAATTGCTTTTCCATGAGACAAAAAAAGCTGGAGATCATTCTAGATTCGAAACCATTGCTCAACTTTAGGAAAGGAATACCTTTATGATTTCAGATTTAGAATCGATACTTATCATTCTCCCAGAAGTCGTCCCTGTACGGTAACATTTACTGTAAAACTTTGGTCGCTTGGAACAATTTTTATCTAGAATGTTCGGTGTTTGTTTTCTCGGAATTGTTTTTATGGTCTACCTGTACCATCGACTGAGGATAGATGTTTGTACTATTTCATGTACAGATTAAGTATTTTTGTTAGTAATGTACTTGAAAATTCCAAATTTCGAATCTCGTGCTTCATTCAAGGATGTTGGGAAATAGAAGCAACTAGCTTTTGCAATAAGGGAGAAATAAAGTCATGAATAGAACGAGTAGAACGTTAAGATTAAGTTATTATACTGCATCCAAGTTCTCTAATGTCTAGAGGGTTTAAACTTTTACCAATTGAGCGGTGCTGCATGAACGAATACCAACAGATTATTTTCTTGTAATATAGAAGGAGTGAATAGAGACAGCAATATCTTCTATTTATCTATCATCAGAGCAAAAAGGACAATAAATCATACCTAAATGCATTCCAAAGCAAGGTAAACTAACGGGGAAACTTACTTCAAAAGGTCATGGAAAACTAGCTAAAAATCTATGGGTTCAAAATGGAATTATGACCTGCTGTAGTTGCTCATGCAATCATGTTTTAGCACTAGAGGTTTCAATCGAGGCGTCAAAGGCTTCTCTAAGATTTTCGCAGAGGTTTAGGTGTTTATGGGTCGTTTCGTGCCTTACATTCTTCTGATTCTTCGGCGCAAATAATTTATGTAAGCAAGAATAGATAAATGGGTTGCAACTACCTGCATGAGGGGTTCGACTAATATTTAAAGGCATTAAAGGAGTTCTAGTATGTGCTCAGCAATTTCATATTCGCATAAGACATACTTTTACACAGTTTATCAGTAAAAGCGCTCTATTAAGGGAAATATTACTGCTTTTAAGCTTTTCGTTGTGACGCTAGTGCATTTAAATAGTTTTCTCTGGTCTTAGAACTTGTTGAGGAGCTAAAGGTTTTGACATAACCTCAGGAGAAGGCGTAAATAGGGTATTACTACAGGTAGTTATGCGAAGATTGAGAGGTTCACAGACTTGCACTGAAACCACTTGGCGTAATTTCTTGTATAAATAACTGATCATTTTCATCCACCAAAGTTTGGTGAATTAGTTGAAGCAAGAACTATAGTGCCTTCATTAACACTTAGCTGCATACGGCGCAATAAGTCTGACAAATCGTAGTCAGTCACTCATAGTTCTATCTAAATTTCAAGAAGAGATAGTTGTACCTAAAAGCACTTACGTCCGCCAAAAGCTGACTCAGAGACCCCCCTTTTCGTTCATTTTTCTCTCTGCTTGTAAATACTGTACATCGTTTCTAATGGTAGCAATTTCTGATGATCTTTTTATCTCTTATTTTGAACATGTATCCTGAACAATGCAAATGCTGGCTTTTGGTGCATTTTATGGCCCTAACGGGTTTTTACCAGTGGATTCACTATGTCACATGCTCTGGACTCCAGAAAATCAAGAAAGTTGATAATTGTCCAGAAAATCAAGAAAAGTTGATAATTGTTGGTGTGGTTTGTATGCTACTGTCATGCTGGACACGCCATGATCGAGAAGACCTTTCTCAGATGAAAGTCTATGTACACGGGAATTGCTTCTTGACATACTTTTATTTAGCCCTCGGAGTCAAATGTGAAGTGATATTTGAGTTACAATCCCAGCAGGATACCCACAAACGCTGGTCATCATACTGTCTCAGAGACATGATGCTGCCTATAGCGAACCATAATTGGACGTCAGAGCAGTAGGGAGCAACGAGAGAATCGGCTTTTTGAAGCCTTTTTTATGAATACAGTGAGATCAAAATCATATGGTATATTATTTCTCTTGGAGACACATTTTTTGTGCAGAAAATACCCTTCGCTTTTCTTTTTCCGTAAAATAAATCTCCTTTACTATTCTTTCCTTCTATTTACATATTTTACCGTGTGTAGTAACTATATATCATCCCAGTCATTCGAAATTTATTTAATCTGTATATTTACTGTATATTTTGACTGGACCATTCATAATATATTTATCTGTGATAAAATTTTTTACAAAGAGATTCTCACTCAAATTAGCCCCTATTAACTTTTTAGTCACTAGTGCCGAACTGCAAATTCAATTTCGCTATTTTTATTAGTCACTAGATACGGAACACTGATGTGTTTTGAATTATTTAAGTCCAAGGGGTGCCCAAAAAAACTTTACTCTTGGCTGAGCACCCTTAGCCGGGCAAATTCACCAGAAGTTTACTGCTCCTTCTACCAACAAAGCGAGCCTACACATTTTTTCTCTACTACCTAGATATGTTATGACAGACTTGTGAAAAAGTCTAGCCTTACTATTCTCCTTTTTCAGACCTCGAGTATTCAGAGCTGCAAGCACTGTTTCGGTTAATATCCGTCATAGATCTCCAGTCAGGTCAGTAACTAAAAAACGAAATAAACTCCCTCTCTGTGAATCTTTTCGCCACCCCGAACAGAAAAGTCGGTTAATAGGGATAGGTCACTGTGAAATTTACAAAGAACACTAGTCCTATAAACTTTCATTTGGTAGATTGCAAGAATTTACAATGGTGTGGTATCAGTTGATGGTGGTCCATTTTGCCACGAACTCTCCCCTTACCCCATTACTGTTTCGACACATCTTTTTCAGTCGCTTGTGTTTACCTGGAAAACGTTAGGAAAGGTCTAATATATCTTCAAAGATTAAATTATCGAAAGCTGGGGAGGCCCTTCTACCAGCAAGTGGCGCGAAGGTCTGAAATGAAAAAATCTGAATTGGAGGTTATTGGCAGCTCGGAGTTTCTTTGTAAAAGAGTATTTTGCACCTTCGAAATATATTCTATCCGAATACCTGAGACGTTTGTCAAAAGTTCTTTAGTCATCTCTAAGGCCGCCATTTGCTAGTTTCAAGGAAATAACGTCGAGACAATAACTAGCCTGTCATTTCCAAAGTTCTCCGGAAATGCACTATCGACCTCACAGGCCACTCCGACAGGGTTTCTAGAGGAAAATACGATCTCTGCAAATATTACCGTCAGTGCAGAAACCGGAAGTATTACGTTCTCCTTAAGTTCCCCCGCTATTTCCTCTTTCTTTGCGTAATTAAATTTATGGTTCATTTATCCTTCCTTTTCTATTTTCATCTTTTTATTTGCAACCATCTTCTCATTGAAATTGATTCTTTTCAACATCTATTTTTATTTGCTTTTATTTCAACATTAACCACATTTTCCATAATAAAAATATCTAACCTAATTTCGCCATCAATAAATGTTTCAAAAGCCATTTAACTATTTATCACTATTTATCACTGTAAGACAGGTTAAGGTTTCTTTGAATATACCTTCCAATCTGAGCCTTTTGTTGCTTTTGTACCAGTCATCTGCGGGGTGAGCTTTGCTCAGTGCCTTACAACAACAAAAACGTGACTGCTGTCATCTCTGATGCAGATAACATACACGAAACCCCCCAAACCTTTTATTTCTTAATCCCACCATCCTCGCCTTATCATCGTCTCCCCTCTATTTCCATCGCATCCAATAATCTTCGAAATCTGCTTCTGCATGAAAAAAGGACCACATACCGTCGCTTACAAAAACCAACAAGAACACTTACAGGGTCTGAAGTTGAGTCTCATTTTCCTGACTACTTGGTATTTGACTTGAAGTTTTCTGCAAACTTGCGTCAACTCTCTAAGAGGAAGCAGTTTATCGAACTTATATAGACTTTTAGCTACCCCTCATGTCTCAACAAAACTACAAAAGATGCCAGTATATGCATGGTGACACTTTTTGTGGATGATATACTCTGGACTAAAGATATTAAAGAAACGAGCAATCGACATGGTCCTCTTATTTCGGAACCCCTATTGTCTATCCGCCATGGCACTGTCCTCATATGAGGCCAAAAAATAGGAAGTACTGTACTTTGGTAGTCACACAAATGGTTTTGTCCCAATATTTATTAGCAAAAAGGTAGCACTGTATGGAGTTACTTACAGTAGTGACTGACTGCCCGACGTACTGAAGATGCAACAACTTCCAACTTTATATACTCCCAGTCACTTCCTCGCATCCATCACTGGGATGGTGGGCTATGGTGCGAATTGCGGATTGCTGGCCCAGAGATCGTGAGTTTGATTCTCTCTGGGGTTCTGTAAAAGTCCAAAAATTCCAACGCGAACTCGACTGGTTGTGAAAAAGCTGCTGTCCCAGTGCGCTATTAGGCATCCACTTGAACATGAGACAGAACACGGTGACATCTCATAAAGGCTTAATTCAGTACGCCATAGACAGCAGCTAACTTGGCAAGTGAGATGACGCAAGTACACCCAGTAGAGGGATATAATAATAGAACTCATTGATCATTTTTTCTCTTAAAACAAAAATTCACTCTATTATATATCAAATTGGGATCCTGCTTGAGATACATATGATGTTTCTCGCGCACATGTTCCATAATGCAACACCTTTTTGTGCTCGCGTGACGAATATAAAAATAATTAAGGCCGTTGCCACGGAAAGTAGAACAAAGAAATTTTGACTTACTGATCTTACAAACTCGACACCGACCTTGGTAAGATGCTTTAGTATACTCACCATTACACAACTTACTCTTCTTGTTAGTGACAGCAAGATGGGGCCCAATCCCTGAAACAAGGTCCAACATATCTTTGTCATCCTCATTTTGTAAACAGTTAGATGCCCTACGTGATATCGAATCAAACTTGTTCTCAATGAGTTCATCGGCATTCATCTCATAAAACTTGGATTGGGATAAGCAGAGTTTTGGACAAAAAGAATGCTTACATAGTAAAAATGAATCAACAACTATAATCGACAGGATAGATGAATTGACCCTGAGCTATCAGTTTTTGACTTCCAATTTCTTCTCTATTTCCAAGGGTATCTTGCCTACATATACCGTGACGATCGACCTGAGAACATGTGTCGTAGTACCTCTCCACAACATCTGGATCTGTAATCTCGAATTTCACTTTCCTTGTCTCTCCATCCACAGTTCTCCATGTTTCTCTACAAATTGAGGTTCCCTGGTGGGTTGTATGGCAATTGCTGACAAAATATCTTCGATCTCTATCCACCCAAAACACAGTCATTAAAGACTTGTTAGTGTCAGGATTCATCAAAACCTTCGGGAATTCCTTAACCGCATTATTGATCACACCAATAAATATCGTTCAATATCTCATCAAGGCATCCGTAGTTGACACTGATGCAAAAATGAATCCTTAAATACGACGTGACCTGTCTTCAGCCAAGGTTGAAGAAGACGAAGTGTAAGTGCGGTGGTGTGACAGAATAGCTCTGTGAAGTCACGCCGAAGGCCACCCGTTTTCTCCATCACGAGCTCCATTCTCAACATAATTCCAGACTGGCCATATGCATTAACCTTCAATTCGCAGCCATTCTCGGGCTTTCTGTCATAGGCAACGTAATGTGAGATTCCGTTTTTGATCCAATCTCCCCCGGTACCGTACGGTACCATCTCATAGTACTTTTATCGACGCAGATATGAGAAGATGGGGTGATATATTGCCTGCGGTAGTCATTGCTGTCCTTCAAGAATCCACTTACCAAAGACCATCTCGAGTCATCAAAGGTCCTTTCCTCCCACTCAGAAGTGTGACTGAAGCAAATGTTTGCCAGAATCAGCTCAAACTTTCTGCGGTACATGATCTTTCCAAAGCTCCGAGCTGGAATTTACTTCGAACCAGATTCACCCCAGAGGTCGCGGCGGTTTGAAAATGAAACCCTTTTCATAAGTATGGTAATCCCAAAAACTTCAATATCTCTCCTGAAGAGATGGATGATTTCAAATGGAATTCAATCGATCATTTGTAAGGTCACTAATGACAGTTATGTGACGGAGCGGAAACATGCTCATGAAGCATTCAAATGGCGATAAATCTCGAAGAGCACAACCATAAGCGAAAGTATTACCAGAGTAGCCGATTATTTTGCAGCTTTTCTTGGATAAATGTTTATTAATAGATGTGAAAACCTCCTGGTTGGTCCGTTATCGTCCATGAGAAAAAACAGGTGCATTTGATTGATGCGCCGTGGAATCATCAGAATTTCCATCTTATGTCGACGAAGACGGTTGAGGAGAACCAAAACCTTCATGTACCTCTCGTTTGTCAATTCAGCGTTTCTTTCTTCCACTACCACGTCTGTTGGAGGTAGTTCCGCTATGATGTTGACAATCTTCAACGTGACAGTTTTGAACGATCACGTATCTTCCAGTTTGCCACCTCGGACTTCCTCTTTTGACCGCTTAAAATGTTGATGTGGGGGCCAATAACAGTTCCAGCGAGCAGTTTCGCCTTCCAAGCTGACTCATAAAAGCGCTTAGATTCCGCAGCTGACGTAACAAGGGAAGCATGGCAGTGAATGTGATTTCCTGGAACGGTTCGTGGATCCATCATTATGAAAATTGAGGGGAAAGCCGATGGGTATCGAGTCACGGAAAGTTGTTCCTGCGTTCAGCAGAGTGTTATTTCTCGGAAAGTTTGTTTTGATCGAGTATATACATGTTTAAAGCAGTGGGTGGAAACTAAAAAAATTCGGCAAAATAAACTTTGTATTAAAAAAATAGTTGGTAAACGTTGTCCTCATATGAAAACAATGGTCCAATAGACACTACATAAAGCTCTCAGAACTCCTGCATAATATCCATGTTACCCAAGCAGTCCCCACAAATATCCGCAAAGGACTTACAATTCTTTATTTCCTCCTGGCAGATATCTAAACCACTACGACTTCGCCCATCCGTTTCCAGTGTCGGGTCCACGTGGTCCGTACTGTCCAACTCCACTCCATCCTTTCAACATTTTCCATGTATCCCCCCCCTCATCCTGCTCGTCCTCCTCTCAATCCTCCCCGTCCTCCTCCTTTTCATCCCGGTCCTCCTCTTCAACAGACTTGTCCTCTTCCTTATCCTCCTCTTCGTTATCATTCTCGTTAACCAATTCCGGGGCCGAGTATTCCTCAAAAGTGTTCTAAGCTCCATCCTCTACCTCCCCATTCTGTCTTTCACCTACCTCTTCTGCCTCATCCACGATGGACGAGCGGCAAACAAACTGGATCACTCTATTCTTAGCTTGCCGCCGGAGAAATAAATCACGGTCAGTAGGGCCGAAAGGGAGTAAAAGAATTGCGATCAGAGGTTCGAAGGTGGCGAGTTTTAGAAATGACGCTAGAAGGGCATAGATTTTTCATTTCGGTGGAATTTAGAAAGCGAAAGGAAATTGAGGGTGTTTGAATGGGTAAAGATAGTGCGTAAAATGATCGGAGAGGTTGAAAACTTGGAATAAAGAAGTGTAAAAAGGCTCATGAAGGCGCATTCTATAGATTGTAAATAAGTCTAAAAGGTAATTTGTAGTAGTGCGTTAGTGCCCTTTTTCTGAATAAAATGAATTTAGAGAAAGAGTTGGGCAAAAAGAGAAAAAGAAATTGATTTGGAATTGACTTGGAGGGGTTGACACAGTATTAAAACATTTAGATAAAATACCAGTGAATTTGGAGAGGTCTGATAGGGGTAAATCGGCGGGGAAAGAGATCCTCAGAACCAATTACCCTGAGAAGGAGGTGTTGCGAGCGACAAAAGTGCTACCGTGGTATTGTTGAACGAACAAAAGGGAGTGTATATAAGAAGAGAGTTGAGAAAGCTAAAAGCAAGTATAAAAGGAGCAGGGTCTACCACCGACGCTCTGCGACTAGCGTAAGAAAAAGTTTTCTTGGGTCTGAAGTTGACTCTCAACTTCCTACTACTCGGGACTTGGCTTGAAGTTGTCTGCCAACTTGCTTCACCTCCACTAAAGGAAGCAGTTTACTCGGCTTATATAGACTTTTGGCTACCCAAAAGTCTCAAACAAACATACTAATAACCATAAAATGTATTCACGGTAATCGTGTGAACCAGAGAGACTATTAGAAGATATTTCCTCAAGGTAAATATCTAGGTGCCATACCCATGCCAGCCACCCATCGGCCAGGGGTGGGAATTGATGTGGCCATTATATAGACCTTTCAGAGCTACTTGTAGTATCACCCACAACCTGGAACTGTACTGACATCTACTATGACAGCGTGTCCTAAAATGAAAAAATCAACGAATTTGCCACACTCACCCAAATTAAAAATATAAATTCCCAATTCCGATACTGTATACAATCATGGTCCTCATCTAGATTTTTTTCGTGTGCGAATTTGCGCACATCACGCCCTCTCGCTCAAGACGAACGTCCCGACTCGTCACTGCTCTTCTTCTGCTTCCGTTAGTGTTCGCTGTCTTATTGATAAAATGTATGGTCTCTCAAACGGGTACGGATGCAACTGATTACCAATATGATGCTCTAAAAAGTAGGTTCGCATTACTGGTACCTCACTTTGTAGCATAGCCTCATATATTGGTTTGATCACATCGAGGTGGGGTTGAATACATTCTTCTTCCGTGACTCTTCCGAATCTTCCAAGAGTGAAAAATATATGTGATATGCAAACTCTTCTGGAAGATGCCGGAGGAATGGATGCCGATAAGAAAAGAAGACGCGCATCATCAAGAACGAATCTTCGTAAGATAAGTGCGGTCCATGTAGCGCCCTAAAACATAAACAGATGCTTATCATGAAATAAGAAATGACCTGCGCATCGTTCGCATCCTCGGAGATATTGCGCAGCCAAAAAGATAATCTTCTTCTTCCGACTGTATGCTGTGCATGGTTGTGAAGGAGAGCTAGAGATGAAGTTGTGGTGGACGGTCCCGATGAATGGCCGCGACCAGCTCCTGACGTACTGGGACCTGCACGAGGTCCTCTCGGGGGACGACCGGAACCTCTTCTGGGCGGGTTGTTGTCTCCTGAAGGTCCTCCTCTGGTCATCATCACTGCTTCAGGAGGATCCTCGCCGCCTCCAACGTTCCCAATTTGTGGCGGAGAAACGTAAGGTTCCCATAGAGGATACGGGACCAGCCTGTATTCCATATCCGGGGGTAAGGCGTAACCTCTCAGTCGCACATCTTGGTTGTTCTTGAGAAATACGTAAATTGGACGGATAATATTCAGATACGTTTGCGACAAGTCTCCAGCAGCTACCATTCCATATCTTCCTATAGAGTAATGATATATTACCTCCACAAACTCTGGACCTGCTTCCGTGAACCTTCCGTTTTGGAATGAAAATAGAACTCTTATTAATAGTCGGAAATCTTCTTCAGGTAGCAATGGTCCGTTCAACGTACGAAAACATAGGCATATATTAATGTAGAAATGGATGATTACGTGGAGTTCGTAGTAGTCCCGCGTAACGAGATGATCCATTCCCAGGCCCTTTTTCCTCCCATAGGAATCATTCTATAGTTAAAGATGAGTATGCCCCGTGGTTGCGCATAGTCCTGTGTGAGAAGGAATTCTTCAGGCCTCTGATGGTAAGGGACCAGACGACGTGCATGGATGGCCCTCCTTGATCTCTTCCCTGAGCTTGAACAGAGCTGATAGTGCGGGTGTCTTTCCTCCGTGACGATGCAAGGGTTCGAGTACTTGGTTTGGAAGGCCGGCCACTTCACAGCCTGCTGCATTGCTTTTCCATGTACTACAAGTACTTTAGAGCCAACTGAAAAGGTTCTGACTGCAGGTTCTGCATCCTTATTTCTTGTCTGTGTTAGCGCGCGGTGTGATCTCCAGCCTTCGGTGGCCAGTAGTTCAACTTCCCTACTCTCTTCATCGATAATATTTGTTTCCATGTCTCTCTGTAACATTCTAGGAGCCCTTCCGTACATTAGCTCGAATGGTGAGCGTCCATTTCTTCCTCTTCTTCGACGGTAGCCGTATAACACTTTTGGTAAGGCATCTTCCCACTGGATTTCATTCTCCACATAGTTTTCGATATTGCTCGTTTGATGGTTCCAACCATCCTCTCCGCTTTCCCGTTGGACATAGGAGCGTATGCGAGAACGGTCTTCAGCTGAATCCCTTTCTCTTCCAAAAAACGAAGCAGTGAAGTTGCAGTAAAACAAAGGGCGTTATCCGAGATGATCCTTTTTGGAAGACCAAACGGTTCAATTATTTCTTTTTCGATGAATCTCAGTACCACCTCAGCATTTGCCTCCTCACTGCAACTGCTATTGGCCATCCAGTAAGATGTTCCACCCCTATAAGGAGATATTTGTTTCCGGAAGAAGTTTCCTTGAACGGGCCCGCGAAGTCAATTGAGAAGGTTTCAAAGAGACCGGAAACTGGAAAACTTAGAGTTGTCTTATACTTCCGTATTGGAGTGAATTTTTGGCAGTTGTCGCAGCTTTTCACGAAATTATAGACGTCCTTATGGATACCGGGCCACCAGAATCTCTCAGTTACGAATTTTTTGGTTGTTTCGAGATCCCAATGCCCTAGCTCATCATGGAAAGTCCTCAAGATCTTCATTCTTTCTTTCAAAGGGGCCACTAGTCGGGGACCGGCTTTAGTGTGCCGGAAGAGTTTCCCATTCCACAATGTAAAAGCCTTTTGATTCCTGCGTACCCAATTTCTGGTTCAAGATCAACCTTTCTCATTTCTAGTCCATCGAGGAATTTGATCAGTCCGTGAATATTAGCTTCGTACTCGTTATCGTTCGGCAACTGCAACTCGGCGACTCCGACGATGTCCTCCGAAGCTTTTTCATTTGGAATCAGTGCGTCCCTCAAGCGGGATAGGTAATCGGCAGGCTGATTATTGCGTCCGGGTCTATACACAATTTCAAACCGATATTCTGCGAAAATGTCGAGCCATCGGGCCAAGCGGTGATGTACATCCTTCTTTTGGAATGCTGTTTAAGTGCCTGGTGATCAGTTATCAAGACAAATTTCTCGAGTGATAAAAGGTATACGCGAAACTTTTTCAGCGCGAAGACGACAGCTAGCGCTTCTTTCTCGCAGACTGAGTATCTCTTTTCCGCATCATTCAGAGTTCGGCTTGCGAATTGAACAGGGTGTAGTCTTCCGTTTTCATCTTTTTGGGACAAAACGGCACCCAAAGACCGTTCTGAGGCATCTGTCTCCACAACGAATGGTCTCTTGAAATCTGGGTACATGAGAACTGGGGGGACACATAGCTTATCTTTAAGCTCCTGAAATGCAGTTTCCATTTCCTTGTTCCAGTAAAATTTTCCGTTCTTCGTAGTGCTGGCATGTAACGGTGCTGCAGTCTTGGCGAAATCTTTGATAAATCTTCTGTAATATGAGGCCAGTCCTAAGAAGCTTCGGACCTCCGTCTTTGAAGCGGGCCTTGGTGCCAACTTTATTTTTTTCGTTTTCTCTGGATCCACTCTAATTCCCTCTTGGTCGACGATATGACCGAGTAATTGGATAGAAGTTTTCGCAAAGAAGCATTTGCTCAACTTAATTTTCAAGCTATACTCCGATATCCTCTCCACAACTGTCTTGACGTGCGAGATGTGCTGATCCAATGTTTCTGAGAATATGACGACATCATCGATATAGACTCTTGCGAATGGAAGTCCTTTCAAAACCTCGTTCATCATTCTTTGGAATGTAGCTGGTGCATTCATGAGACCAAAAGGCATCACTTCGAACCTGAACGTACCGGCTTTGCTGGTAAAGGTTGTTTTTTCCTTACATTTTTCATCCAATGGAATCTGCCAATAGCCAGTGTAAAGGTCAATTGAGGTGAAATATCTCCCGTCCTTCAGGTCCTCCGAGGATCTCCTCCATGTTCGGAATCGGAAATCGATCGGGTATCATTCTCTGGTTCAGTTGTCGGTAATCGACGCAAAAACGCAGCTTTCCATCCTTCTTTGGTGCGACCACAACTGGAAACGACCATGGGGATGAAACTGGTCGAATAATATCATTTTTCAGCATACTTGTAACATTTTCTGAGATAAATTGGTCATATTTTGGCGGTTGACGTCTAGGCTTGTGGTAAATCGGTTGAGTGTCGGTAAGTTCGAACGAGTGAGTAACCGGTACACTTGCTTGTCTTAAATCTGAAACGCTCCATGCAATTACTTCGGAAGATGTTAACATGTCGGATATTTTCAGTGAGGCGGGGCGGGAAGGTGCTGCACTTTTCCTTGGATTTCTGCCATTTGGCGCCCTTTTTCTTCTTGATCCTCAACCTCAATATTTTGAAGGACCTCTTCCGTCGTGCTCACATCTTCATATATGGAATTCGACGTATTCTTATTTTCTTTGCAAAGGTAATCTTCTTTCATGCTCCGAATTCTGTCCTTTGATTCGATATCATCGCAAAAAGAAACACATTCGGGTTTCAAACTTATCCTAGAATTCCAGTCGTCATCTGTTTCAAACCCGGAATCATAATCGTCCCATGCCATGTTCATTACCCCCGAGGGTACCCTTTTCCACTTCCGAAAGTGTTAGTTGGTTCCGAATCTTCGCTGTCATAGCTAGAAGTGAAATCTTCACTGTCCGTTTCTTTTAAATCTTCAGGATGCGTGCTTTTGTCGAAATCCAGGGGCATCTTCACGGTTCTGCCGTCAATATTAACTGAAACCATTTGGTTGCCCAAGTCAATGCATGTTCCTAGTCTTTCCATTGTGGGGCAGCCAATGATTGCATCGAAAGGGAGATCCGGCATGACAAGAAAGTCTACATCAACTTTAGAGTCCCCAAAGAACACGGAAACCTTGTCAACAGTGCCCATGCATTTTGAGACGGTTCCATCCGCTACAGTTATTTTTCGAGTCGTTGGAGTAATTTCGAGACCTAGATCTGTCACCAAAGTTTCTGAAATGAGGTTTGGAACAGCACCCGAATCGAAGAGAGCTTGGGTTTTCATACCCAATACTTTGACTGGTACCAGCTTAAGACGTCTTGGTGCTGTCGAGGCCGATTGAAGAAACAGTTTCTTACCCTTAGCGGACTTATTAGACCTGATAATTTTTTTGAGTTCTTTTCTCGCATCCTCTGCGTCGCCCCTCAAAAGTTGACCAAACGTTATCCCAGTTGGGGCCGATGCAAGCTCAGCCACCAAATTGTACCTCTTCACATACTCTAGTACGTCCTTAGAGATACTCTTAACTTTCTTACTCTTTTTCGTCTTCTTGGCCGGAGTGACTCCCACTCCTGGAACAACTTGATCAGACCTCTTGGTTCGAGGAGGTACAGGTGCTGGGATATGCTCCAGCATTCCATACTCTAGCCTAGGTTTCTTCGATAAAATGTTCCCTTCCCCATCCCTTTTTGTCACATTGACTTGACTAATCTCTTCAGCGATGGATACGTTACCGGCATCCGTCAACCTTTGATCCCTTCTATTTTGTAAGATTTTCACCTCTGGTCCTGACTCACTCCTTGCTTCCGATAAATTTGCTCTTCTGTTGTCTTTAGACCAGCAGTTACTTTCATGATGCCCATATCGACCGCACTTTGCACAACGAGTGTTTCTATGTGGATTATCAGGACACCTGTTTGCAAAGTGTCCAGGCTTGTGACAGTAAGAACAGACTTCTGCGGCCTTAGGGGCCCCAGACTGGTTCTTCTTAATGGTAAGAGTAAGGCTTTCCAACTGCGAGGTTATCATGTCAAGTCGATTATCGAATCGGGTTTCCAACCTTTCTTCCAAGTTTTTGACATCGCTCCTGACAGATTCTAATGCCGCTGCACTAGTAGCCGGCCTTTGATAATTCTTTTCAGGATGTACGATAGACATCGATGTGCGGGTTTCCCTCGGTACCTCACTCAGTGACTGAAACGTCTCCGAATTTTTGACAAATTCTACTATGGTACCCTTCAGTTCATCAAAAGTGTGAGGGCCCTTGATGAGGAGGAAATCGGAGAGCCGCTTATCCCCCATAGCCGCCTTACGCAGCATTCCGTACTTGGCTTGGGCGTTGAACCCAGCCTTTTCATAAAGATCACACAAGTACACCAATGAGCTTAACAAATCGTCGAAGTTGAGCCGGGCCTCTATGGCGGTACGAATCATCTCATCTGGTTCTACCTCCTTAGCATACTCTTTCACAAGCCACTCACATACCTCACCGAAGTTACGCCCATTCCCGTTAAGAGACCACCCGTCGATAAACTTGGACTTATATTTGTGCTTTGCGTCACCATGAAGATAGGCGAAGATACTTGCGGCCTTCTCTTCATCGCCCTTCTCTCGCATCACAACGTTGACATATGTGTAAAGAAACTCCTCAACGTCTTCAGTCTTGCCCCCTGTGAACGTTATACGAGCAGCATTGAGATCCATGATTACAGAAAAGAAATCCCCCCGAAGTGTTCCTTACTACTGCTCAACTCGAATACCTCGGGTGCAACCCCCTCCACAAGAGTACCAAATGATAGGGGTAAATCGGCGGGGAAGAGATCCTCAGAACCAATTACCCTGAGAAGGAGGTGTTGCGAGCGACAAAAGTGCTGCCGTGGTATTGTTGAACGAACAAAAGGGAGTGTATATAGAAGAGAGTTGAGAAGCTACAAGCAAGTATAAAAGGGGCAGGGTCTACCACCGACGCTCTGCGACTAGCGTAAGAAAAAGTTTTCTTGGGTCTGAAGTTGACTCTCAACTTCCTACTACTCGGGACTTGGCTTGAAGTTGTCTGCCAACTTGCTTCACCTCCACTAAAGGAAGCAGTTTACTCGGCTTATATAGACTTTTGGCTACCCCAAAAGTCTCAAACAAACATACTAATAACCATAAAATGTATTCACGGTAATCGTGTGAACCAGAGAGACTATTAGGAGATATTTCCTCAAGGTAAATATCTAGGTGCCATACCCATGCCAGCCACCCATCGGCCAGGGGTGGGAATTGATGTGGCCATTATATAGACCTTTCAGAGCTACTTGTAGTATCACCCACAACCTGGAACTGTACTGACATCTACTATGGCAGCGTGTCCTAAAATGAAAAAATCAACCGATGAATTTGCCACACTCACCCAAATTAAAAATATCTTGCAAATTTAAAAACTGTAAAAATATCTTCCCAATTCCGATACTGTATACAATCATGGTCCTCATCTAGATTTTTTTCGTGTGCGAATTTGAGCACATCATCGTGCCTGTGCCAATCTCCACTCTTGGAGGTTGGCACCCGGATGCATGTGCAGTGCTAAATGACGTGGCAAGGAACGTGGCTGCGAGGGCACTGGAGACGTACGGAAAGGTTGGGGGGGTTTGATGCAAAGGCACGCTACAGCAGCCGTCATGTCCAATGCGGCCTGCCTGATGGCTGGCCTGAAGGTATAATTTTAGGGAGCGTAGTTCCTTCCCCATTACTGTGTAGGTATACCCTTTTCGAGTCGATTGTGGTTGTCTGGAAAACCATGGGATAGATCGGATATATCTTCCAAGAGTAAAACACCCAAACGTTCCCTCCTTTCTTGACCCGTCGCTGTAGTCACAGGGTCACGGAGGCGCAGACCCTTTCCTGTTCTCTCCTTTCCTTCCCTCCAGACTCCGTTTAGATTCCTCACGCTAGAAGTGTCAGACGACGAAGTAAACTACCCCATCATCCCCCCCTTATTTAACCAACCTGCCATTGATCCTTTCCAATAAAATTCTCACTGAACCTCCTTTTCGTTAAGTGTTAGTTGTGAGGAGACATTCCAGCATTTTTTGGTGCATCAATCGGGCTACAAGCTAGTGTGGATTTTATTGCAGGTAACAATCGTCAGTTGCGCATTTGAGTGATAGATGGTATGTTTACTGCGAGAGCTCGGAAGGCTGAGAACCATGGGAATTTATCGGAAAGTCGTTGTGTAACAACGAAGATAGCAAACATCTTCCTTGTATCTGGAAATATGTGGGTAGGCCGCTCAATATAAACGTCGCGTTACAAGAACCCACTAGTGCGGCGTGTCGTTGCTGAAGAATTGACTCGCCTCGAGAAATGTTCCATGGCTCTATTCCCGTAAGCTCTTGCCAGCCCAGTGACAACAAAAAAGCTTCCGACTGCCATCTTCCCAGCGTGGAGATTGGAATGGCGAGGAGCATGACACTTTCGGGCGATATTGAGACGGAAAGTTCGAAATCGTTTTGTGACACATACTATCAGGGGGATATAGCTTATGTCCCTTTATCGAACAAAATACTCACCCTCGCCGGCTCGCACCCAGAGGCCTTTTCCCTCGTGGCGGAGGTGACACGCTCTGACGCTAATCGTGCCAAGGACCAATTCCCCAAGGTCATGGACACACTCTTACAGTGGCATTCTGCGTTAATGGTTGCTTCGAACGCGGCATATCTGCTGATAGGGTTCGCAGCTACTTTTTAGTCGCCATCCCGTAGCACGCCCATTTTAACCGTAGTGTTTCCTCAGCCGCCGCCATACTAGATACGCTAATGGGACTCTCACCCTATTTTCCCCTCGCAGTAGACCAACCGAATCATTCCTGTTATCAGGAAAATTAAGTAAACCACCCTATTTAACTCAACCACCCCCCTTACTATACCCCATGGTCTGGGGGAATTTCTTAGGACCCATAACATTTGCACTATTCGCAGTGAACCAACCTTACTCACACTCTTACTATCTAGTACGGTGTAGAGGGTTTAAGATACGTTGTTGACCTCATCGAAGAGCAAAAAATGTTCCACCATACTAAATACGCAAGAATACGATATGAGGGAAAAGGGTGGGTGGGTGGTTTACTCTTGTAACATATATTCGATGTATACTTAAGTTTACCATACCACCACAATCGACTCAAAGGGCATACAGACTCAGTAATGAGGGGGAAATTGCGCCCCCTAAGAGGCAATCTTAACGCCCGATCTATGGGCGACGTACTATTGGATAATGTGTGTGTTGTTCGTGCTCTTGTCTGGCCGTTGCTTTTACTTCGAATGTGTCGAATCATATGTTAAGTACTGCGTCATTGTATTCTCAATCCAAAGAGTTTAGTCTTTGAGAATGCACTCTCTCAAATGCAGGATACTCTCGCGGATGCAATGCACTTCAACGAGAAATAATCAGGGTGACTTGCACTACGAATTATCAAGGAGTAAATTATGTTGCGCATTTTATATTGCACTACTGTACTGTAGCAATGGTTACTTGTCAATCCTTGGTGCTCATTGCGTATGAGTCATTCTCCGACACGTATCATATGTCGCACACAGGTCCCCCATTTATCCTTTAAAAAAGTTATTGTACTGCCAGTACAACTGCAGTGCGGTACCGAGTCCTTAATTCTCTTGACCAAGTTCTGAGCAATACATTTCCAATGTACAGTACATACAGTACTTGGGCACGTACTTGCCCTGCACCTCTGGACGATACCTCTGCTGCAACCTTATTACAACATTTTGTCCCTTAGAAGATAATCCGTAACCGCACTTACCAGACTTGAAACTTCCAGTTAACTCTTGGGCGAATGCAAAAGTCTGTCCATGCAGGCATAGTTTGATCTAACGGTGTTACTGTTCATGCAAACCCTTTACGCAAGCCGCTAGTGCAGTTTAATGTAAATGGGCGAACATTATCTCCATGAGCATGTCTAGCATACACCGGGGGATAGCCGAACCGCACTTTTCAAAAATTAAAGAACCAAATCATTCTCTTTATCTCCATGAGGCAAACTATCGATTGGAGTTTCGCTAAGCGACAAAAATTGCGTGTGCAATCTAATGTTGAATATCCTGGTATTACATCGGTAGTCACATCAATCATAGAGTAGTTACCCCTTAAAATATTCATGGACTCCACGGATCGTACAGTCACCTTCTAAGCATTTAAGCACCCCAACTTCCCCCTGTCACGCATTCGATATGAAAAACCTCCGATAGAGTACTCAGAATCGTAGTTAGGAACGATTCCCAGTTTAAGGAAAAGGATACCTTTTCTCTCATTGAGTTTGGGGGAGGGTCACGCATGAGCCCCTTCTAGACGTCAGGTGATGGGGGTGTAAGCGCATTTTTCGGTGACTCAAAAATACTTTTGAGCTGGTACGAAACATTCAACCATTAATAATGGAACGATAGCACAATAACAATGGTTTCGGTATTTCAACTTATTGGGCCTTACGCATAGACACGCTGCGGCGACGGTTTGTCCAACGCAGTATGACTTACGGCTGGCCTCACACCAGCCTTGTGAAAGCGTCCTGCCTGACTCTGCCTCCTTTTCAGACTCTCCAATACCCAGGCCTGCCCACCCGCTAGTCTCGAAAAATAGCCGCCTTACATCCCTAATCAGTAAATGTTTTTTACTCATTTGTCATTTCATTAGTAAAGAAAATCGATCTGGTTCTTGGATCTTTGCAAGGTGCGGTTTGGCTGTCCCCCGGCGTATGCTAAATGTGCTCAGAACAATGGGTTTAGTGGTGGTAGATCTTTATTTGTCATACAATGTCGCACAGAGGCGTGCGGAGGGTATTTATAAATTAACTACGGATGCGGGCGGCGGGTAGAAACTTGTCGCGCCTGCATTATTTGGAGACTGATAGGGGTAAATCGGCGGGGGAGGAGATCCTTCAGAACCAATTACCCTGAGAGAGGAGGTGTTGCGAGCGACAAAAGTGCTGCCGTGGTATTGTTGAACGAACAAAAGGGAGTGTATATAAAGAGAGGTTGAGGAAGCTACAAGCAAGTATAAAAGGGGCAGGGTCTACCACTGACGCTCTGCGACCAGCGTAAGAAAACGTTTTCTTGGGTCTGAAGTTGACTCTCAACTTCCTACTACTCGGGACTTGGCTTGAAGTTGTCTGCCAACTTGCTTCACCTCCACTAAAAGAAGCAGTTTACTCGGCTTATATAGACTTTTGGCTACCTAAAAGTCTCAAACAAACATACTAATAACCATAAAATGTATTCACGGTAATCGTGTGACCAGAGAGACTATTAGGAGATATTTCCTCAAGGTAAATATCTAGGTGCCATACCCATGCCAGCCACCCATCGGCCAGGGGTGGGAATTGATGTGGCCATTATATAGACCTTTCAGAGCTACTTGTAGTATCACCCACAACCTGGAACTGTACTGACATCTACTATGGCAGCGTGTCCTAAAATGAAAAAATCAACCGATGAATTTGCCACACTCACCCAAATTAAAAATATCTTGCAAATTCAAAAACTGTAAAAATATCTTCCCAATTCCGATACTGTATACAATCATGGTCCTCATCTAGATTTTTTCGTGCGCGAATTTGCGCACATCACGCCCTCTCGCTCAAGACGAACGTCCCGACTCGTCACTGTTCTTCTTCTGCTTCCGTTAGTGTTCGCTGTCTTATTGATAAAATGTATGGTCTCTCAAACGGGTACGGATGCAACTGATTACCAATATGATGCTAAAAAGTAGGTTCGCATTACTGGTACCTCACTTTGTAGCATAGCCTCATATATTGGTTTGATCACATCGAGGTGGGGTTGAATACATCTTCTTCCGTGACTCTTCCGAATCTTCCAAGAGTGAAAAAATATATGTGATATGCAAACTCTTCCGGAAGATGCCGGAGGAATGGATGTCGATAAGAAAAGAAAGACGCGCATCATCAAGAACGAATCTTCGTAAGATAAGTGCGGTCCATGTAGCGCCCTAAAACATAAACAGATGCTTATCATGAAATAAGAAATGACCTGCGCATCGTTCGCATCCTCGGATATATTGCGCAGCCAAAAAGATAATCTTCTTCTTCCGACTGTATGCTGGCATGGTGTGAAGCAAAGCTAGAGATTGAAGTTGTGGTGGACGGTCCCGATGAATCCGCGACAGCTCCTGACGTACTGGGACCTGCACGAGGTCCACTCGGGACGACCGGAACCTCTTCTGGGCGGGTTGTTGTCTCCTGAAGGTCCTCCTCTGGTCATCATCACTGCTTCAGGAGGATCCTCGCCGCCTCCAACGTTCCCAATTTCAATCATGTCCAATGCGGCCTGCCTGATGGCTGGCCTGAAGGTATAATTTTAGGGAGCGTAGTTCCTTCCCCATTACTGTGTAGTATACCCTTTTCGAGTCGATGTGGTTGTCTGGAAAACCATGGAATAGATCGGATATATCTTCCAAGAGTAAAACACCCAAACGTTCCCTCCTTTCTTGACCCGTCGCTGTAGTCACAGGGTCACGGAGGCGCAGACCCTTTCCTGTTCTCTCCTTTCCTTCCCTCCAGACTCCGTTTAGATTCCTCACGCTAGAAGTGTCAGACGACGAAGTAAACTACCCCATCATCCCCCCCTTATTTAACCAACCTGCCATTGATCCTTTCCAATAAAATTCTCACTGAACCTCCTTTTCGTTAAGTGTTAGTTGTGAGGAGACATTCCAGCATTTTTTGGTGCATCAATCGGGCTACAAGCTAGTGTGGATTTTATTGCAGGTAACAATCGTCAGTTGCGCATTTGAGTGATAGATGGTATGTTTACTGCGAGAGCTCGGAAGGCTGAGAACCATGGGAATTTATCGGAAAGTCGTTGTGTAACAACGAAGATAGCAAACATCTTCCTTGTATCTGGAAATATGTGGGTAGGCCGCTCAATATAAACGTCGCGTTACAAGAACCCACTAGTGCGGCGTGTCGTTGCTGAAGAATTGACCTCGCCCTCGAGAAATGTTCCATGGCTCTATTCCCGTAAGCTCTTGCCAGCCCAGTGACAACAAAAAAGCTTCCGACTGCCATCTTCCCAGCGTGGAGATTGGAATGGCGAGGAGCATGACACTTTCGGGCGATATTGAGACGGAAAGTTCGAAATCGTTTTGTGACACATACTATCAGGGGGATATAGCTTATGTCCCTTTATCGAACAAAATACTCACCCTCGCCGGCTCGCACCCAGAGGCCTTTTCCCTCGTGGCGGAGGTGACACGCTCTGACGCTAATCGTGCCAAGGACCAATTCCCCAAGGTCATGGACACACTCTTACAGTGGCATTCTGCGTTAATGGTTGCTTCGAACGCGGCATATCTGCTGATAGGGTTCGCAGCTACTTTTTAGTCGCCATCCCGTAGCACGCCCATTTTAACCGTAGTGTTTCCTCAGCCGCCGCCATACTAGATACGCTAATGGGACTCTCACCCTATTTTCCCCTCGCAGTAGACCAACCGAATCATTCCTGTTATCAGGAAAATTAAGTAAACCACCCTATTTAACTCAACCACCCCCCTTACTATACCCCATGGTCTGGGGGAATTTCTTAGGACCCATAACATTTGCACTATTCGCAGTGAACCAACCTTACTCACACTCTTACTATCTAGTACGGTGTAGAGGGTTTAAGATACGTTGTTGACCTCATCGAAGAGCAAAAAATGTTCCACCATACTAAATACGCAAGAATACGATATGAGGGAAAAGGGTGGGTGGTTTACTCTTGTAACATATATTCGATGTATACTTAAGTTTACCATACCACCACAATCGACTCAAAGGGCATACAGACTCAGTAATGAGGGGGAAATTGCGCCCCCTAAGAGGCAATCTTAACGCCCGATCTATGGGCGACGTACTATTGGATAATGTGTGTGTTGTTCGTGCTCTTGTCTGGCCGTTGCTTTTACTTCGAATGTGTCGAATCATATGTTAAGTACTGCGTCATTGTATTCTCAATCCAAAGAGTTTAGTCTTTGAGAATGCACTCTCTCAAATGCAGGATACTCTCGCGGATGCAATGCACTTCAACGAGAAATAATCAGGGTGACTTGCACTACGAATTATCAAGGAGTAAATTATGTTGCGCATTTTATATTGCACTACTGTACTGTAGCAATGGTTACTTGTCAATCCTTGGTGCTCATTGCGTATGAGTCATTCTCCGACACGTATCATATGTCGCACACAGGTCCCCCATTTATCCTTTAAAAAAGTTATTGTACTGCCAGTACAACTGCAGTGCGGTACCGAGTCCTTAATTCTCTTGACCAAGTTCTGAGCAATACATTTCCAATGTACAGTACATACAGTACTTGGGCACGTACTTGCCCTGCACCTCTGGACGATACCTCTGCTGCAACCTTATTACAACATTTTGTCCCTTAGAAGATAATCCGTAACCGCACTTACCAGACTTGAAACTTCCAGTTAACTCTTGGGCGAATGCAAAAGTCTGTCCATGCAGGCATAGTTTGATCTAACGGTGTTACTGTTCATGCAAACCCTTTACGCAAGCCGCTAGTGCAGTTTAATGTAAATGGGCGAACATTATCTCCATGAGCATGTCTAGCATACACCGGGGATAGCCGAACCGCACTTTTTCAAAATTAAAGAACCAAATCATTCTCTTTATCTCCATGAGGCAAACTATCGATTGGAGTTTCGCTAAGCGACAAAAATTGCGTGTGCAATCTAATGTTGAATATCCTGGTATTACATCGGTAGTCACATCAATCATAGAGTAGTTACCCCTTAAAATATTCATGGACTCCACGGATCGTACAGTCACCTTCTAAGCATTTAAGCACCCCAACTTCCCCCTGTCACGCATTCGATATGAAAAACCTCCGATAGAGTACTCAGAATCGTAGTTAGGAACGATTCCCAGTTTAAGGAAAAGGATACCTTTTCTCTCATTGAGTTTGGGGGAGGGTCACGCATGAGCCCCTTCTAGACGTCAGGTGATGGGGTGTAAGCGCATTTTTCGGTGACTCAAAAATACTTTTGAGCTGGTACGAAACATTCAACCATTAATAATGGAACGATAGCACAATAACAATGGTTTCGGTATTTCAACTTATTGGCCTTACGCATAGACACGCTGCGGCGACGGTTTGTCCAACGCAGTATGACTTACGGCTGGCCTCACACCAGCCTTGTGAAAGCGTCCTGCCTGACTCTGCCTCCTTTTCAGACTCTCCAATACCCAGGCCTGCCCACCCGCTAGTCTCGAAAAATAGCCGCCTTACATCCCTAATCAGTAAATGTTTTTTTACTCATTTGTCATTTCATTAGTAAAGAAAATCGATCTGGTTCTTGGATCTTTGCAAGGTGCGTTTGGCTGTCCCCCGGCGTATGCTAAATGTGCTCAGAACAATGGGTTTAGTGGTGGTAGATCTTTATTTGTCATACAATGTCGCACAGAGGCGTGCGGAGGGTATTTATAAATTAACTACGGATGCGGGCGGCGGGTAGAAACTTGTCGCGCCTGCATTTTTGGAGACTGATAGGGGTAAATCGGCGGGGAGGAGATCCTCAGAACCAATTACCCTGAGGGGAGGTGTTGCGAGCGACAAAAGTGCTGCCGTGGTATTGTTGAACGAACAAAAGGGAGTGTATATAGAAGAGAGTTGAGGAAGCTACAAGCAAGTATAAAAGGGGCAGGGTCTACCACTGACGCTCTGCGACCAGCGTAAGAAAACGTTTTCTTGGTCTGAAGTTGACTCTCAACTTCCTACTACTCGGGACTTGGCTTGAAGTTGTCTGCCAACTTGCTTCACCTCCACTAAAAGAAAGCAGTTTACTCGGCTTATATAGACTTTTGGCTACCCTAAAAGTCTCAAACAAACATACTAATAACCATAAAATGTATTCACGGTAATCGTGTGAACCAGAGAGACTATTAGGAGATTTTCCTCAAGGTAAATATCTAGGTGCCATACCATGCCAGCCACCCATCGGCAGGGGTGGGAATTGATGTGGCCATTATATAGACCTTTCAGAGCTACTTGTAGTATCACCCACAACCTGAACTGTACTGAATCTACTTATGGCAGCGTGTCCTAAAATGAAAAATCAACCGATGAATTTGCCACACTCACCCAAATTAAAAATATCTTGGCAAATTCAAAAACTGTAAAAATATCTTCCCAATTCCGATACTGTATACAATCATGGTCCTCATCTAATTTTTTCGTGCGCGAATTTGCGCACATCACGCCCTCTCGTCAAGACGAACGTCCCGACTCGTCACTGTTCTTCTTCTGCTTCCGTTAGTGTTCGCTGTCTTATTGATAAAATGTATGGTCTCTCAAACGGGTACGGATGCAACTGATTACCAATATGATGCTCTAAAAAGTAGGTTCGCATTACTGGTACCTCACTTTGTAGCATAGCCTCATATATTGGTTTGATCACATCGAGGTGGGGTTGAATACATTCTTCTTCCGTGACTCTTCCGAATCTTCCAAGAGTGAAAAAATATATGTGATATGCAAACTCTTCCGGAAGATGCCGGAGGAATGGATGTCGATAAGAAAAGAAGACGCGCATCATCAAGAACGAATCTTCGTAAGATAAGTGCGGTCCATGTAGCGCCCTAAAACATAAACAGATGCTATCATGAATAAGAATGACCTGCGCATCGTTCGCATCCTCGGATATATTGCGCAGCCAAAAAGATAATCTTCTTCTTCCGACTGTATGCTGTGCATGGTTGTGAAGCAAAGCTAGAGATGAAGTTGTGGTGGACGGTCCCGATGAATGGCCGCGACCAGCTCCTGACGTACTGGGACCTGCACGAGGTCCACTCGGGGGACGACCGGAACCTCTTCTGGGCGGGTTGTTGTCTCCTGAAGGTCCTCCTCTGGTCATCATCACTGCTTCAGGAGGATCCTCGCCGCCTCCAACGTTCCCAATTTCAATCATGTCCAATGCGGCCTGCCTGATGGCTGGCCTGAAGGTATAATTTTAGGGAGCGTAGTTCCTTCCCCATTACTGTGTAGGTATACCCTTTTCGAGTCGATTGTGGTTGTCTGGAAAACCATGGATAGATCGGATATATCTTCCAAGAGTAAAACACCCAACGTTCCCTCCTTTCTTGACCGTCGCTGTAGTCACGGGTCACGGAGGCGCAGACCCTTTCCTGTTCTCTCCTTTCCTTCCCTCCAGACTCCGTTTAGATTCCTCACGCTAGAAGTGTCAGACGACGACGAAGTAAACTACCCCATCATCCCCCCCTTATTTAACCAACCTGCCATTGATCCTTTCCAATAAAATTCTCACTGAACCTCCTTTTCGTTAAGTGTTAGTTGTGAGGAGACATTCCAGCATTTTTTGGTGCATCAATCGGGCTACAAGCTAGTGTGGATTTTATTGCAGGTAACAATCGTCAGTTGCGCATTTGAGTGATAGATGGTATGTTTACTGCGAGAGCTCGGAAGGCTGAGAACCATGGGAATTTATCGGAAAGTCGTTGTGTAACAACGAAGATAGCAAACATCTTCCTTGTATCTGGAAATATGTGGGTAGGCCGCTCAATATAAACGTCGCGTTACAAGAACCCACTAGTGCGGCGTGTCGTTGCTGAAGAATTGACCTCGCCCTCGAGAAATGTTCCATGGCTCTATTCCCGTAAGCTCTTGCCAGCCCAGTGACAACAAAAAGCTTCCGACTGCCATCTTCCAGCCACGTGGAGATTGGAAATGGCGAGGAGCATGACACTTTCGGCGATATTGAGACGGAAAGTTCGAAATCGTTTTGTGACACATACTATCAGGGGGATATAGCTTATGTCCCTTTATCGAACAAAATACTCACCCTCGCCGGCTCGCACCCAGAGGCCTTTTCCCTCGTGGCGGAGGTGACACGCTCTGACGCTAATCGTGCCAAGGACCAATTCCCCAAGGTCATGGACACACTCTTACAGTGGCATTCTGCGTTAATGGTTGCTTCGAACGCGGCATATCTGCTGATAGGGTTCGCAGCTACTTTTTAGTCGCCATCCGTAGCACGCCCATTTTAACCGTAGTGTTTCCTCAGCCGCCGCCATACTAGATACGCTAATGGGACCTCACCCTATTTTCCTCGCAGTAGACCAACCGAATCATTCCTGTTATCAGGAAAATTAAGTAAACCACCCTATTTAACTCAACCACCCCCCTTACTATACCCCATGGTCTGGGGAATTTCTTAGGACCCATAACATTTGCACTATTCGCAGTGAACCAACCTTACTCACCTTACTATCTAGTACGGTGTAGAGGGTTTAAGATACGTTGTTGACCTCATCGAAGAGCAAAAATGTTCCACCATACTAAATCGCAAGAATCGATATGAGGGAAAAGGGTGGGTGTTTACTCTTGTAACATATATTCGATGTATACTTAAGTTTACCATACCACCACAATCGACTCAAAGGGCATACAGACTCAGTAATGGAGGGGAAATTGCGCCCCCTAAGAGGCAATCTTAACGCCCGATCTATGGGCGACGTACTATTGGATAATGTGTGTGTTGTTCGTGCTCTTGTCTGGCCGTTGCTTTTACTTCGAATGTGTCGAATCATATGTTAAGTACTGCGTCATGTATTCTCAATCCAAAGAGTTTAGTCTTTGAGAATGCACTCTCTCAAATGCAGGATACTCTCGCGGATGCAATGCACTTCAACGAGAAATAATCAGGGTGACTTGCACTACGAATTATCAAGGAGTAAATTATGTTGCGCATTTATATTGCACTACTGTACTGTAGCAATGTTACTTGTCAATCCTTGGTGCTCATTGCGTATGAGTCATTCTCCGACACGTATCATATGTCGCACACAGGTCCCCCATTTATCCTTTAAAAAAGTTATTGTACTGCCAGTACAACTGCAGTGCGGTACCGAGTCCTTAATTCTCTTGACCAAGTTCTGAGCAATACATTTCCAATGTACAGTACATACAGTACTTGGGCACGTACTTGCCCTGCACCTCTGGACGATACCTCTGCTGCAACCTTATTACAACATTTTGTCCCTTAGAAGATAATCCGTAACCGCACTTACCAGACTTGAAACTTCCAGTTAACTCTTGGGCGAATGCAAAAGTCTGTCCATGCAGGCATAGTTTGATCTAACGGTGTTACTGTTCATGCAAACCCTTTACGCAAGCCGCTAGTGCAGTTTAATGTAAATGGGCGAACATTATCTCCATGAGCATGTCTAGCATACACCGGGGGATAGCCGAACCGCACTTTTCAAAAATTAAAGAACCAAATCATTCTCTTTATATCCATGAGGCAAACTATCGATTGGAGTTTCGCTAAGCGACAAAAATTGCGTGTGCAATCTAATGTTGAATATCCTGGTATTACATCGGTAGTCACATCAATCATAGAGTAGTTACCCCTTAAATATTCATGGACTCCACGGATCGTACAGTCACCTTCTAAGCATTTAAGCACCCCAAACTTCCCCTGTCACGCATTCGATATGAAAAAACCTCCGATAGAGTACTCAGAATCGTAGTTAGGAACGATTCCCAGTTTAAGGAAAGGATACCTTTTCTCATTGAGTTTTGGGGGAGGGTCACGCATGAGCCCCTTCTAGCGTCAGGTGATGGGGTGTAAGCGCATTTTTCGGTGACTCAAAAATACTTTTGAGCTGGTACGAAACATTCAACCATTAATAATGGAACGATAGCACAATAACAATGGTTTCGGTATTTCAACTTATTGGGCCTTACGCATAGACACGCTGCGGCGACGGTTTGTCCAACGCAGTATGACTTACGGCTGGCCTCACACCAGCCTTGTGAAAGCGTCCTGCCTGACTCTGCCTCCTTTTCAGACTCTCCAATACCCAGGCCTGCCCACCCGCTAGTCTCGAAAAATAGCCGCCTTACATCCCTAATCAGTAAATGTTTTTTTACTCATTTGTCATTTCATTAGTAAAGAAAATCGATCTGGTTCTTGGATCTTTGCAAGGTGCGGTTTGGCTGTCCCCCGGCGTATGCTAAATGTGCTCAGAACAATGGGTTTAGTGGTGGTAGATCTTTATTTGTCATACAATGTCGCACAGAGGCGTGCGGAGGGTATTTATAAATTAACTACGGATGCGGGCGGCGGGTAGAAACTTGTCGCGCCTGCATTATTTGGAGACTGATAGGGGTAAATCGGCGGGGGAGGAGATCCTCAGAACCAATTACCCTGAGAGGGAGGTGTTGCGAGCGACAAAAGTGCTGCCGTGGTATTGTTGAACGAACAAAAGGGAGTGTATATAGAAGAGAGTTGAGGAAGCTACAAGCAAGTATAAAAGGGGCAGGGTCTACCACTGACGCTCTGCGACCAGCGTAAGAAAGTTTTCTTGGGTCTGAAGTTGACTCTCAACTTCCTACTACTCGGGACTTGGCTTGAAGTTGTCTGCCAACTTGCTTCACCTCCACTAAAGGAAGCAGTTTACTCGGCTTATATAGACTTTTGGCTACCCAAAAGTCTCAAACAAACATACTAATAACCATAAAATGTATTCACGGTAATCGTGTGAACCAGAGAGACTATTAGAAGATATTTCCTCAAGGTAAATATCTAGGTGCCATACCCATGCCAGCCACCCATCGGCCAGGGGTGGGAATTGATGTGGCCATTATATAGACCTTTCAGAGCTACTTGTAGTATCACCCACAACCTGGAACTGTACTGACATCTACTATGACAGCGTGTCCTAAAATGAAAAAATCAACCGATGAATTTGCCACACTCACCCAAATTAAAAATATCTTGCAAATTCAAAAACTGTAAAAATATCTTCCCAATTCCGATACTGTATACAATCATGGTCCTCATCTAGATTTTTTTCGTGCGCGAATTTGCGCACATCACGCCCTCTCGCTCAAGACGAACGTCCCGACTCGTCACTGCTCTTTTCTGCTTCCGTTAGTGTTCGCTGTCTTATTGATAAAATGTATGGTCTCTCAAACGGGTACGGATGCAACTGATTACCAATATGATGCTCTAAAAAGTAGGTTCGCATTACTGGTACCTCACTTTGTAGCATAGCCTCATATATTGGTTTGATCACATCGAGGTGGGGTTGAATACATTCTTCTTCCGTGACTCTTCCGAATCTTCCAAGAGTGAAAAAATATATGTGATATGCAAACTCTTCTGGAAGATGCCGGAGGAATGGATGTCGATAAGAAAAGAAGACGCGCATCATCAAGAACGAATCTTCGTAAGATAAGTGCGGTCCATGTAGCGCCCTAAAACATAAACAGATGCTTATCATGAAATAAGAAATGACCTGCGCATCGTTCGCATCCTCGGAGATATTGCGCAGCCAAAAAGATAATCTTCTTCTTCCGACTGTATGCTGTGCATGGTTGTGAAGCAGAGCTAGAGATGAAGTTGTGGTGGACGGTCCCGATGAATGGCCGCGACCAGCTCCTGACGTACTGGGACCTGCACGAGGTCCTCTCGGGGGACGACCGGAACCTCTTCTGGGCGGGTTGTTGTCTCCTGAAGGTCCTCCTCTGGTCATCATCACTGCTTCAGGAGGATCCTCGCCGCCTCCAACGTTCCCAATTTGTGGCGGAGAAACGTAAGGTTCCCATAGAGGATACGGGACCAGCCTGTATTCCATATCCGGGGGTAAGGCGTAACCTCTCAGTCGCACGTCTTGGTTGTTCTTGAGAAATACGTAAATTGGACGGATAATATTCAGATACGTTTGCGACAAGTCTCCAGCAGCTACCATTCCATATCTTCCTATAGAGTAATGATATATTACCTCCACAAACTCTGGACCTGCTTCCGTGAACCTTCCGTTTTGGAATGAAAATAGAACTCTTATTAATAGTCGGAAATCTTCTTCAGGTAGCAATGGTCCGTTCAACGTACGAAAACATAGGCATATATTAATGTAGAAATGGATGATTACGTGGAGTTCGTAGTAGTCCCGCGTAACCGAGATGATCCATTCCCAGGCCCTTTTTCCTCCCATAGGAATCATTCTATAGTTAAAGATGAGTATGCCCCGTGGTTGCGCATAGTCCTGTGTGAGAAGGAATTCTTCAGGCCTCTGATGGTAAGGGACCAGACGACGTGCATGGATGGCCCTCCTTGATCTCTTCCCTGAGCTTGAACAGAGCTGATAGTGCGGGTGTCTTTCCTCCGTGACGATGCAAGGGTTCGAGTACTTGGTTTGGAAGGCCGGCCACTTCACAGCCTGCTGCATTGCTTTTCCATGTACTACAAGTACTTTAGAGCCAACTGAAAAGGTTCTGACTGCAGGTTCTGCATCCTTATTTCTTGTCTGTGTTAGCGCGCGGTGTGATCTCCAGCCTTCGGTGGCCAGTAGTTCAACTTCCCTACTCTCTTCATCGATAATATTTGTTTCCATGTCTCTCTGTAACATTCTAGGAGCCCTTCCGTACATTAGCTCGAATGGTGAGCGTCCATTTCTTCCTCTTCTTCGACGGTAGCCGTATAACACTTTTGGTAAGGCATCTTCCCACTGGATTTCATTCTCCAACATAGTTTTCGATATTGCTCGTTTGATGGTTCCAACCATCCTCTCCGCTTTCCCGTTGGACATAGGAGCGTATGCGAGAACGGTCTTCAGCTGAATCCCTTTCTCTTCCAAAAAACGAAGCAGTGAAGTTGCAGTAAAACAAAGGGCGTTATCCGAGATGATCCTTTTTGGAAGACCAAACGGTTCAATTATTTCTTTTTCGATGAATCTCAGTACCACCTCAGCATTTGCCTCCTCGACTGCAACTGCTATTGGCCATCCAGTAAGATGTTCCACCCCTATAAGGAGATATTTGTTTCCGGAAGAAGTTA